>WOFM01000497.1:0-32062 GCA_011428145.1 Ericerus pela
CTCCCATCGAATACATTTTTTGTGTCAAATCGTGACATTTTATTATTAAATTTTAGGTGTTTGGGAGTTTAGATCCTACCTCAGAAACACGAGAACTTAATTCTAGGGGGTAACACGGTCTCAACCGCACGATAATGCACAACACGGTCTCAACCGCTCGATAGGGAATGCAAGTTAAATATATTATATTATGATATTCAATAATTAGTCAATATTCTAAATTAAATCTTACGAAATATGTATTGCCGACGATGAGGTGATCTCTCCGCCGTTGTTTCTGCTTCTTGGGCGATCGAATTACTGTGTTTTTATTGTAGAAAATGTTCGAAATTAAATTAATCAAAGTCCTAAGTCTTGTTTCAGAATACCTTCGATTCTATTAAACACGTTAAAGTTCAAATTAGTACACAGTGCAAAATTATTTAACAAGTATGAAAGAGATTACTGCTGAAAGAAAAATAATTTATCAGTCTTCATCAATTGAATCGATCTTTTATTGTATGTGAACAGGAAAAAATCTGTCTCTAATGTCAATGTTTAAAATGTAGGTTTTCTATTGTTGGACTCGATGAATCTCATCCAACAAAGATTTCCTTTTTCTACAATTCTCAACCAACAAGATAAAGTTTGAAGGCTATCGATATCACCTTTCAAGTTTCAACTTTACTTGGGATTTGGTTGAAAATTTACCTGAATTATATTGAAATATTACTTTATTTTATTGTAATTTTGTTGGGATACGATTCCCTCACTACCTCACGAACACAGGACATCACTATGACTAACACTGTATGTAACATTCTATTACCTTATTCGTTTTACATGTGGCGACACTGATCGCCAATATAATATTCATTCCGCCACTGCTCGATGGAGAATGTTCTCCGCTCGTCAGTCGTTTAACTAACGTTGGTGTTATTAAACATTTTTCCAAGATGGAAGTTCGTACTTATTTTTCTGGGTAAAGTAACTAAACCTCACCTCAACATGGTAGCCAGAGCTGCGTACCAATGAAAATAAGTGCGTGAATCGAAATATGTTCGTGTTAATCGTGTAATTTGTCAAAAGTAAAAGTTTATGTGTCACGCAAAAGTGAAAAAGTTAGTATTGTGTAATACCTCCACGCAAAGTGGAAGGATAGTTAAAAGTTCGTGAACGCAAAGTTCGGTTCCAGTGATTAAAGGAATTATCCTGGAGAAGTTGGAAAAGTCGAAAATTAAATGAATAAAAGGTAAAAGTTAAAATTGATGAAAACTTCAGTGAAATCTTGGGCGCCGATTAAAACGTCGAAGTCGAGAGTTTGGTGTAAGCAGATCAGGTACGAGAGAATCCTGTGGTTTGGAAAACCAGCTTGCAGAGTCAAAAACGGCTGGCAATTGTTCGTGCTGTGTTCCAAAAAGGATATCAAAGTCAAAAAGTCGAAAGTCTGAAAGTTGCAGCGTTGGAAGATCAAGTCAACTTCGCAAAGAAGCAGTGAAAAAACGCTGAAAATACGAAAAGGAAATCGAGATAAGTAAAATTTAGAATAATTAATTAATAATCAGTGTGATTTTTTTTCCAAAATTAATAGTAAAAGTTCGAAATTTAATTAAAATAAAGTAAAACGTTCGAAATATTTTCGTGTTAACTCTCATCCAAAATTCGAGTGAAGTTGAGACTTGAAAGGTATCATTGGTAACCTTTCAAACTTTATCTCGTTGGTCGAGAGTGGTCGAAAAAAGGAAATATTTGTTGAATGAGATACATCTTGAATAACAAAAGCAAAATTATTGAATAACAATTGACTTGAGTGACAGATTTTTCCTGCTCATGATCTGCAGAAAGTATTTCCAATTGACAAAAGATAATGAATTATTTTTTCCTTTCAGCATTAACCTTTTGTATTTCTGTTGAATAATTTTTGCCTTGAGATTTAATTTATGTTTTAACGTGTTCAACAGAATTATTTTCGTTCTGGAACAAGATCAAAAGCTTAGACCAATTCGATTTAAAGACATTTTGGCGATAAAGTATTAGAAATTCCATCAACTGAAAAGAATTTGAAAACAACGGCGGAGAGATCACCTCATCGTCGGCGGCAGATGTAGTAAGAATTAACTTAGAATATTGACCAATTTAAGATAATTATAATATAATATTTTGTAACTTGCATTCCCAATCGAGCAGCTGAGACCGTGTTTTGCATTATCGTGCGGTTAAGACCGTGTTACCCTTTAAACTTAAGTTCTCGTGTTTCTGAGGTAGGGCATAAACTCCCGAATACCCGAAAATAATAATAAAATGTCGAGATTCGACACAAAAAAAGTATTTGATGGGAGAAACTACGATGCCTGGAGGACCACGATGGTGTCAACATTATATGCAGAGGGATTGTACCCAGTAATGCATGATGTTGAAACCGAAGTACTGTTTCTGGGGTTGGAATTGAATAATTTTTTAAACCCGGAGTCTGGAAATGCCAGTCCGGCAAATAGGATGGCATATTTCCGTAACCAAGAGAAAGGCAAGGCATTGATTTATCAAGGATTAAATAATGAGCTGATAGAAAGGGTGAAAGACTTAAAAACTATAAATCAAATTCTAAAGGTCTTAGATGAAAGGTATAAAAGCTGCACGCAAGTTACATATATAAATGCGAAGCAGGCCTTTCAGAGGTTAAAATTTAGTAGTGAAGGTAACATGAGAAGCTATTTGGATGTGTTTTCTCGAGCAGCCCAGAAAATAAGGGACTGCGGAAAAAGCTTAGACAAACAGGAGGAGATAGAACAACTCCTGATATCTTTAAATATGGATTACGACATGACAAGGCTAGAATTTAATACATTGAGCCAAGATCAAAAAACAATAGAGACTCTTCATGCGATGTTGATCGAAAGATCGGACAGGTTGTACCACGAGAAAAAGTCGAAGTATAATAATAATAGATATCGTAATTTTAATTATAATAATAGAAATCAAAGATTCCAATTTGGAGGAAACTATAATAGATATAATAACACAAGTAGGAATCAAAATTACAATCAAAATGTAGATCAGGGGAAAATGACATATAATAATAATAATCAAAAGTCAGAAATGCCTCATAAAAATAATAATAATTATGATAATAGAAAATATAATAACAACCAAAACCAAAATAATTTGCCTTATCAGAACGAAGTAGTATGTTTTAAGTGCCATGGCAAAGGGCACATAGCTAAAGTATGTCCGTCAAATAAAGAGGGCATAAAACCCCAAGAAAAATTAGATGGTCCTGCACAGAATACAAGATACGGACAAAATAATCAGAACAATAGTAATAATAAAAAAAAAAAGAACATCACGTGCAATGGTCAATGATGATCAGATATAGGGACCAAGAACCTAATAACAACACTAATAATAAATTAATAAACCTTATAACATCGAATGACACAAAACAGGAGTCAGTTTCCAATTATGTTCCTCTCACTAAGAGAATAATGGTAGATGGTGGAGCTGTGGCTCACGTAATCTCAGATATATCGAAATTATCTAATCCTATAATGCTGGAAAAGCCGATCGAGTTAGAATGTGCCATCCAAGACACCTTACTGATTGCCACCCATATAGGAACAATGTTTATCAGGGTGGAAAATTCAGAGAGAAACCAGACCGTTATAAGATTAAAAAACGTTCATTACGTACCATCACTTAACGTAGACCTAATGTCAGGCATTAAAATAACAGAGAATAGGGCGCTGGGGATAGACCAGAACTTTTCTGCAGCGCACATATACGTCCGCGGGACGAACGAAGTTATATTTTCAGCCCCAAAAATCAGGGGGGTATACATGGTTAAGTACGAGATTGTACCGGAATCAATGGTCAATATTATAGATAGGGAGGACGATTTAAATAAAATATGTCCTTATAATAATAAATCGAATAAACTGGCATGTATGCCTAATATAAATTCCCAAGATGAATGGATGGAATATGAGATAGAGGAAGAAATTATTGAGGAGAGTCAGAATGAAGTGGAAGAGAATATAGAGAACACAAATAATAATACACAAAATAATATAAATAATAGTAACTTAAAGAATAATGACATAATAAATGTCAGTGACGAATATAGTAATAATGAATCACAGAATAACGAGATGAATGAAGGTGATATAGGACCGAATGAGGATGTAGGCGTGAATAATAATGATATAATAAATAATAGTAATATAATAGATAATAATCAAGAAGTAAGCCAGGATATAGAAAGGCCGAAAATAGATAAAAAAATGATATGGCATAGGAGATTGGGACATTTGTCTGGTAAAAACTTAAAGTTATTAACAAAAGTCTCAAGAGGCATTCCAAATGGAATCACATTCCGAGATGATGAGTTTAGTTTGTGTGAGGTATGCGTTAAGGCCAATTCAAAAAGGTTAGGGCATAACGGCACTAGGACCAGACCTGATAGGAAGCTAGAACTCGTTTCATCGGACACAATGGGCCCCTTCTCACCAGGAATATATGGTGAAAAGTACGTGTTAATATTTGTGGACCATGCCACGAAATACACCTTCGTCTCAACCATCGAGAAAAAGTCAATGGTGTGTGAAGAGTTTAAAAAACTTTATACGAAACTAAAGTCAAAATTTCCTGATCAACCCATTGCCACTTTAAGGTGTGACAATGCTAAAGAATATTTAGATACACATATGAAGACATTTTGTGAGGAAAACGGCGTAAGTCTCGAGCCGGTCGTTCCGTATTCGCCGGAGTTGAATGCGATGGCCGAAAGGCAAAATCAAACGATCATGGCTAGAACTAGAGCTATGCTGTTTGATTCCGATTTGGACTTCAAATTTTGGTCATTGGCTGTACTGACGGCGGTATATGTCATAAATAGGAGCCCAACTAGGGCAAACAAAGATAGTAAAACCCCTTTTGAAATGTTTTATGGCATAAAGCCAGATTTATCAAATATGAGAGTTTTTGGGTCTCTCGCCTATAGACATATTCCCATGGAAGTACGCCAACAACAAGCCACAAGAAATAAAAAAAAGAAAACAAATAGCGAACATCCAAAACTCACACAACGAGCCAAAAAGGGAGTGTTCGTAGGTTACACAAATAGTGGGTACTGTATAAGGGACCCATTAATAGACAAATCGCATGTCACTTGCGACGTCAGGTTCGATGAAGCGAGAAATATAACACAAATAAATAACACAAATAATAATAATGAAATAATACAGGTAAATAATAATATAATAGAAACGCCTGTAATATTAAACTTATTTAAATCCAGATATAAAAACTATATTGAGGACCACATCCCTCAAAAATGGGAGGATGTAGAAAATAATCCTTTTAAGAAAGAATGGCAGCAAGCAATTGACAACGAGCTTAGGTCTTTATCTGATATGGGCGTGTGGGAGGTTGTTCCCAGAGAAAGAAATGTGAGGTTAGTGGATACGAAGTGGTGTTTTACCACGAAACCAAACAACCAGGGCATTCATATACCGAAAGCCAGATTGGTTGCGAGAGGTTTCAAAAATCCAACTCACTATTCTTTAACAGAAACGTATGCCCCGGTGGTCCAGTACTGGTTAATAAGGTGGAAACTATCTATAACAAACAAATATAATTTGAATATAACACAGTTTGATGTAAAAACTGCGTTTTTGAATTCACAAATAAAATATCCTATATATATATCAAACCCTAAGGGATGCCAACTAGGTGAAAATAATTGCCTGAGACTAATAAAGTCTATATATGGACTGAAGACGTCTTCGAAAAGTTGGTATGACCTGTTGAATTCAACTATAATTCAAGCTGGATTCACACAATCAAAAATAGATAGGTGTCTATATATTAAAAGAGACAATAATGGTGCTATGGCATTTCTAATAGTCTATGTGGATGACATGTTGTTGGCTAGTAACCACAACGAGTGGACACAAGACTTGGTAAATACCTTTAACAATAATTTCACACTAAAAATAGAAGATAATCCAAGTTTTTTTGTAGGATTCGAAATAAATAGGGATACTTCACAGAAACAAATCATATTAACACAAAATAGATATATAGATAAGATTCTGCGAAAATTTGGTATGACAGAATGTAATCCGTCTTCCACACCTATAGAGACCGGATTAAAAATAAACAAACCGAAAAACGGATTGGATGACACCGAATATAGGGCTATGATTGGGAATTTGCTATATGTGGCAAGACTGACCCACCCGGATATTGCCTTTGCCGTCAATTACTTGTCGCGGTTTCAGGCATCCTCAAACCCTGAAATTAAAAATTATGTTCGTCGTATCATTAGATACCTCAAAACCACAAGAGATTTCTCTCTGGTCTTCCACTCTGACCAAACCAATATAAAAGCTTTTGTCGATGCGTCGTATGCACCCGACGTAGACGACTCACCCATAGATATGAATAATCTGGAGAAAGGGTGCTCCACAACTGGTTATATGATTTTTGTTAACGGAGACTTGTTAAATTGGGCCGTTCACCGGCAGAACACGGTTGCAACGTCGTCAACTGCAGCCGAACTAATTGTGTTGAATGACGCACTAGACGATATATACGTGATCTGGAGACTTACTGAGAGCGTTTTCTCTGTAACCGACCCAGTGCAAGTCTATGAGGACAACATATCGGCGTCCAGAATTGCATCTGAGGGAGGCCAGAAACACTCCACGTCCCTAGCGATCAAGTGTTATGCAGTTTTGGAAGCTTTCCAGAATAAATTAATAAGGTTCAATGATATTAGGTCGCCTGATCAAGTTGCTGACATGCTTATGAAAGCACTTGATCGGAAAACCTTCCAAAATATCGTTATGAGAATACTCCGGGCAAGTCAACTTTTCGGCCAATAGTCTTAATTGACTCAACCTGCAAAATTTTTGATATCTGGTTTTGGACTGCGGATGGGCGTCGGTCTTTTAGCGCCTATCGTAAACCGAGCAGTCCATACGTCGTTTCACAATTCACATCATCTTTTTCTATAGGTTCCCCGTCGCTGCTCTGCCTCTCTTACTGGCATCAGCATTCCCTAAGATATACAATTGATTCCCCCAATAGAATACTCACACAATATAGACCCACACGATTAATTATAGGGACATATATATAATAATATTATTTCTCCACAGCTGACAATGAGGAGATATTGATCTCTCCGACCTGCATTTTGTTTATATATTTTATTAAACTAAAATCACACTATACTTATAAGACGTGACATAGCAACATAGAGTAAAATGTATACCTAATGTTGATAATTACACAGTATATTTAAGATAAAACACAAATACATACTTCCACACAAATTAATTATATATTATAACACTAGTCAACGACATATTTATTTTATTGTTTTACCATTTTTATATATAGCAATTGTATATGACAATCACATGTAATAATTTTGACTGCTATTGCTTATTTCTTTTAATTTTTTTTTATTTTTTAATATATGTTTTTTTTTAAAAATACATACAATGTGTAACAAATTCTACCTAAATGTTCATTCGTCCGTTTTGAATTGCAGGGGGGTGTTGGGATACGATTCCCTCACTACCTCACGAACACGGGACATCACTATGACTAACACTGTATGTAACATTCTATTACCTTATTCGTTTTACATGTGGCGACACTGATCGCCAATATAATATTCATGCCGCCACTGCTCGACGGAGAATGTTCTCCACTCGTCAGTCGTTGTACTAACGTTGGTGTTATTAAACATTTTTCCAAGATGGAAGTTCGTACTTATTTTTCTGGGTAAAGTAACTAAACCTCACCTCAACAAATTTTAATTTTTTTGATTAATTTTGGGAAAAATCACACGAATTATTCATTAATTAACTTAAACTTTTTACTTATCTTTAATCTTCTTGTCCTGTTTTCGTATTTTTTTGATGTTTTTATTACTGCTACCTTGCCCAATTGGCACAAAACTTTGACGCTTTTTCTTCTGCAACTTCTGATTTTTCGATCTTTTTCGACTGTTTTACTCTCGGGAACACAGCATGAACAATTGCCAACCGTTTTTGATGGTGTGCGCTGGTCTACCGAACCATAAAATCCTCTCGTATCTGATTTGTTTTCTCCAGACTTTGGACTTCGACGTTTTCACAGGTGCCCAAGACTTTACTGTTGTTTTCATTAATTTCACTTTTATTACTCTTTTAATTTGTTGATTTACTTTAATTAAACATTTAACTTTTTCAGGATAGTTACTTTAATCACTGAATCGAACTTTTTTGTTCACAAACATTAACTTTTCCTACCACTTTGCGTGGAGGTATCACTCGGCACTAAGCCTTTCACTTTAAGTGAAACACGAACTTTAAATTTTAATAAATTACACGATTATCACAATCACATTTCAATTACCACACTTATTTCTTTTACCCGCAGCTCTGCTATCATATTAAGGTGAGGTCTGATCACTTTGCAAAGAAAAGATAAGTACGGACTTCCATCTTGAAATTGTTTATTGACGACGTTAGTACAACAACTGACAAACGGAGAACATTCTCCATCGAGCAGTGGCGGGAAGAATAATATATTGGCGATCAGTGTCGCCACATGTAAAACAAATAAATGTAATAGTATGTTACATACAGTGTTAGTCAATGTGATGTTCTGTGTTCGTGAGGTAGTGAGGGAATCGTATCCCAACACAATTTACAAGTTTGAGGAAGATGAACGATCTGCCTCCATTACAAGATTAAAGTTTGAGTGGGAAATGAGTTTCAGCGTTCTCAAGTGAACGAATGAAAAAAGTCGTGTTTGTTCGCACAACCTGAATATTGTTAGTACGCGCTATCGAGAGTAGTTGCGCTAAGTGTTAGTGAGCGAGTGTTGGTGGAGTGCAGAACAACAAAATTTCTCAAATTTTTAACATAAATATCAATGAATTTAATTTTGAACTTTATAATACAAAATGGCGTATTATCGGACTGGTATCTGTAGGTAAAGCTTCATACCTCACATCACATCACATGTAATCGCTCACTTTTGTTTTGAACCTTGGTTTATAATATAATACTATTCTATTCGCTTGTTCGGTAATTCTATAATATTATTGACCATTAGAGATTTGAATGTTCTTTATTTAATTGCATTAGCCGTTTCTACGTTGAATTACTCATTATTCCTCGTAACTCCTGTGCATTAAATTATATTTGCTATTTTCAACAGTCATTGGAACTTGGAAGAATTGACGTAAAATGCCGGATGACAGGTTTGTTACCGATTATTCATCGCATGCCGCCATTTTATCGTCGAAGTATCTGATTGGATTTTATGTTGGTATTCTTCGATGTATTTTCATTTTACATATGTTTTTCTCTTTTCATATCGTACCTCTGACGTTAATTCTCGTGTATATGCTAAGCTGTGAATTCCTTTCACTTATATTTCAGCTATTTTGGAATGTTTATTTATATTACTTATTATAGCAAATCTATGGATGCAATAAATGAAAGTCGTGGATATCGAGACGACAAGAGATCTGGAAAATCCGGCAACAATCTTCGTGATCGTAGTCCACTGGCGAGAGACCGTAAAGGTGCCTCAGAGAAACGAGTTTTTGTCTCTAATATTCCTTATGAATATCGTTGGCAGGATTTGAAAGATCTTTTCCGAGATGAAGGTTAATCATCCCTCTGATAAATCTGAATTATTTGTTTCGTCGATTACTTCCATTACATTTCATTTATTTAGTTGGTGAAGTGGCGTATGTTGAATTATTCACGGATGAAAAAAACAAGCCTAGGGGTTGCGGAATTGTGGAATTCGAGAAAACAGAAAATGTTTCGCTCGCTATTGAGAAAATGCATCGATTTGAATTGAAAGGAAGAAAATTGGTCGTGAAAGAGGTAATTCATTTTCTGTTTTATTGGTTCTAATTTCTGTTATTCACGATTTGAGGTTTTAATTTGAATACATAATATTAACTTGTTGCTGTAATTAGTCTCATTCCTAATGTGATTAATGTCAACTTTTAATATAATGACATTACTAATTTGTGATTATATAAGATTCTCGGATAGTTCATGTTTCACCCGATATTCGTATTTTTATAGGATACGAATTCGGATCGCGATAAACAAAGTAAACGTTTTTCTAATAGCGGCAATGGCAGTGGCAACGCCAGTCAGAGTCGTAGTCAATGGGCTGAGACCAATATTACCAATACGTCATCTTCTACTAATTGGAGCAATACTTACGGCTTGTCTCCGCAGTTTTTGGAATCACTCAATATTCACGGACCTTTGATTAATAAAGTTTTCGTTGCAAACGTAAGTTTGTCACAAATTAATTATTAAGTTGATGATGTTTCGACCGTTTTGGTATATTCATAGCTTTTTATTCTGTGCAGCTTGATTACAAAGTTGATGAAAAGAAATTACGCGATGTTTTCAAATTAGCTGGGCGTGTAATAAATGTAGACTTGTTGACTGATAAAGATGGTAAAAGTCGAGGAATTGGAACCGTTGAATTCGAACACCCTGTAGAGGCTGTTCAAGCAATCTGTAAGTTACATTTTTCTCTGTCTTCTCTATTGAAGATGCAGATGACTTAAATTGATTTTTCATGTTTTCAGCCATGTTACACAATCAAGTTTTATACGAGCGACGAATACATGTTCGCATGGATAAGTCTAATGAAAATTCGGATGGTCCTATGAAATTACCAGATGGTTTGAAAGGAATTGGGCTGGGTTTAGGTGCTAATGGTGCTCCACTCTCTGATGTTACCAGTAAGTAAGGAGTATCAGTTGTACCCACTAGGTTTGTTATATTCGCCAAGTTTTCGTGTTAGGGCAGGTGCAACACCGAACACCTAGTCTATGACAGGTTAATATCAGGTTACCTCAAACAACGCGACGGTGTTAAAAAAATGTTGATTAAAATAGAACCCCGAAATGTAACACCGTAAACACCGAACTACCTCATCGCTGATAACAGCGATCTCTTACCTGTATCAGCATATGAACAAAACGCTTTGCCCTTGCCCTAATTTCCTACACCTATTTGACGAGCAAGTGTAAGATTCGCTGTCTTGTGTTACCCTTATGTGCAAAAAGAATGCTGAATTGATAACCTCGGTGTTTTTATGGTAAAAAAAGAACGCCACTTGACACTGAGGGTAACACCAAGTGTTGCAAGTGTTAATTTTTGGGCTAATAGAACAGACCTAATGTCTGTTGTTTTTTTTATTCAATTTTCTTAAATTTTTTTCAGAAAATATGCCATCACTGAACTTATCCAGTGTTCAACCGTCTAATACAAATTTGTCTACGTCTACACCATCAGCATTAGCTGCATTGGGTGAGAATATTTGATTTTTTCTCAGTTATTTCATTGTAAAATAAATTTTTTATTATTTATTGAAATCTTTTTTTTCAGCCGGAAGTTTGAGCCAACAGTTGGATAGTCGTTTACTCGATAACGCTTTGGCGCGCCGACAGTGTGAGACAACTTGAAATGTTTTATTTTGTTTGTAAATTGGTGAATTATGGTATTTAATTCATCTTGAAATTTTTTAGTGGAAATGGTTGGAAGCCTTGGAAACAGCCTGATCAGCAACAACTCCGCTGCTGATTTTAGTAGTTTAAGTTCCGCTAATTTGTCCAGTTCCTTTGGAACTTGTCTCGGTGTTAACAAGTCTTCCTCAGTTTCTGGTGGGGCATTTCTCAATAGTAGTAATCCCTTTGGAAAAGGTTCAAGTATGTATTTTTCATTTTTAATCCAATGTTCATTATTTTTTTGTAATCATTATTGAATGGTTCGTAGGTGATTCTTTGTCAGCAGTCTTGAGTTCTTCTATTTCAAAATTCGGTGCGTATGCTTTTCTTCGTTATTAAATATTTCTTTTTAAGCCTACCTATCCTTCAATTGTTTGATACAGGTAATAGTATAGATTGCGTAGGTTCTGTTGGGCTGAGGCAACCTGAACGGTATTCAGACACTATCCTTATCAAGAACGTAGGTTCATATCATTTTCGTTTCGTGAAATGCTGTTTATGGTTACTTTTTTCAATGTGATTCGCTATTTTTAGCTACCTCCAAATACGACATGGAAAGTGTTGCGTGATCAGTTTCGCGAAGCAGGTGATATCAAATTTGCTGAAATGAAAGGCCGTGATTTAGGCATGATACGGTTTTCTTCGGAGACCGATGCCAAACGTGCAGTCTGTATCCTTTCAATTTAAACTAGAAAACCATAAAATTACTTTTATGCAAAAGCGTGGTCCATAAAATCAATAATCGAGGAAACTTGAAAACTCAATTATATGTAGTTTACCCTCTGAGGCTCTGAGTTAATCTCTCCAATTTATGATAACCTTTAACAAATCCATCAGAAGATGGAGATTCGGGAAATTTTTATTGATTGTACTGCTAACTAAAATAATATTTATGAACCAACTTCTGTATAATGTTTAGTTTTTCGAATTTGCTTTTCACTCACTTCCATTTCTTCATGTATATTTAATTAGTTCAAAAATAAATAATTATAAAAATTAAATAAAATATATTTTATCAAAAATTTTTAACATCAAATACATAAAAAAAAAATTTTAATAATTTCAACTTTTTTTTTCTAGAGCCATATTTTCTTTAACTAGTATTTTTCAGCTATGTTCGATAATTATCGACTAGATGGTAAAATGTTGGCGGTTGAACTTTTCTGAATGTAAGTATTGGTGTTGTATATATATTACGTTTTGTGTTCCTGGTTTTGTTAGTCCTTTTCTATCATCTTTGTGATATCAGTTTTTTCGAAAGTGGTATTTTTTCGGTGTTCGAGCCTGAGATTCAAAATTTTTGTCGATAATTGATTGTGATTTGCAGGCATCCATTTTTGTTTAGTAATTATTTTGTTTTGGTAATTTTTCGGTCGCAGATTTAACGTTAAAAGTTTTCTTTTAATTTTTAATTTTTTCCTAATGACCATTTGAAAAAAGAAATTATTTTCAATGATCATGTTTATAGTGGCATTTCTGAACTTAATAATTTTGAAAATCACAGCTAAAATTTCAGTTAATATGAATGTTTTTATTCCCTCTTCTACCATTCTATCTTTCTTACTATTATTTGTGATTTTTATGCAAATTTTGTGTTGTTCTGTTTTGTTCTTCACAGTTATCGATCAGCCGTGTTCACAGTTTTTTTTTATGTTGACATTTATGTGGAGAAATGTCGTCTCATCATTATTTCGAATCTATTAGCATAAAGTTATTCCAACTTTTTTTTCCAATTTATCATTTGGGAAAATTTGACATCAAAGTTCAATTATATTTTGATTTTATATTCAATGTTGGTGATTTTACGTTTTATATTTGGATCTTCTAATATTATTTTCCAATTTTTCTTTTTTGACGTCATAATTATTGTTAAAATTACTTAGAAATTTTAGATGCCCATTTTTTTTAATTTATTTTCTAACGAATAATGATGGTCTACATTGTTAAAATATTATGTCATAAGTTGCGTTAATCAGTTTTAATCATTCACAATTGAAAGAGTGCTATCTGTGCAGGGGAGTATTATGAAGTAAATAAGTATTAGGTAATGGTTAAAAAATTTTCAAGATTTTTTCATTTCCTTGGCGTTGCTGAAGATGTACTAAATTCCCAGTACGGATGGTATTGCATAACACTTAAAGAAAGCCATTCGACTCGGGTGATCTGAAAAATTTCCTTTGCATTTGTATTATATAATCATAATGTAAATACATATTTAGTTTAACTGTAGTGTGGGTCTTTTGTTCCTGATTGAAGTAAAAGTGAAACAATCAATTTCGATACTTATAGGAGATATTCTTTTTATTTCATTGATTGAATTTAAGATGAATGAATTTGTTTCTTCTGTGATTTCTCAAATTACGTAGACCGATGATCAGTAGTGGTCTTAGTTATTTCATAAATTGTATTTTTTTTAAATAAAAATTTTTTTAACCAATGAAGGAAGTATCACAAGAATTGTGAGCATTAATAAGGTCGTTTTCCGTTCCGTTTTTTTGAAAATCACTTAATTATTACATTATTTTTTGTTATTACCCTTAAATTTGATTTTTATGTTTAACTATTAGGTCGGTGGGTTGTTTTCGACGATGGTAATTTTGAATCGTGAAAGTCACGTTACATTATTTAGTGTTACATTGTGCTTTAATTCGATTTCAGTCTTCTTGATTCCTTCATTTTTTCATTATGCAGTTGAAAGCAAAGGCTCGGTTGCATGAACTTTTAAACTGTATGTAGGGTAATTGAGTTTGAAATGATTTTACCATGCGTTTTTTTAGTTTAACCCTGCTGATACACAAGTTTAAAAGTTGGTATGACTAGGCCTTGAAAAAAATATTAAATTTACCTATATAAATGGAATAGTGAAAAATGAAAAGATTTATATCTTTAATTCGAAATTGTGCTGTAAATATTTTCGTATTTCTCCTTGATGAAATGTTTCAGCAGTTCCATTTTTGTCCTTATTATTTTTTTCCTGTACAGGGTAAAATTATTTCATAATTGATTGTCCATTACATCATTTCATGTTCGAAGACAACTAGAAAACTAGTATCTATAACTTTTATTCTTGTCTCTTGATAACTTGTGCTTTAGCAGTGGCTTTTTCAATGGCTGGTTGTTTTCAATTTTGATGTAATTGATGCAATAAAATATAAATCATTGGATGTCGTCATGTTGAGCATTTGTCGTACACTTGACAAAATTTTAAAAGTCGTTTTGTTAAAAAAAAAAAATAAAATAAATAAAATTTCAACTTTAAACTTGTATACTTGTATTTTACGAAAAAAGTTTTGTCTGTTCAGATAATTTTAAATTTTGTTTAAATAAGTTCTTTTTTTTTATACGGAGAGGGGGAGGATTTTCGAATATATCAACTATTTTGTTAGCGCCTTATACTCAACGATATTTTTCTTGTCTAAGGAGTTGGTTTAGCGGAAATAATGAAGCCTTCATTTAATTGGTCATTTTAATATCTGTCATTGGATGCGGTGAAACGTGGTAGACAATTGGATTCTTTTCAGTTGATGGATGTGAGCCGTTGGGAGCAATACAAGACTGTTGCTCGTATATTGGTAATGGCTGTGGCGTCAAAATTGAATTAAAATAACTTGATCATCCAGAGTTGTGTTCCTCGGTAGTCTCTTGTGACGCAGTTCCTTATTCAACTGGTTTTTAGGACCATATATTTTGTGAAATTACTAATGACAGTTCATAAAAATCGTTGTGCTACGGTTTTCATCTTGCGCTTACGTTGTGGTGCGTATTTTACTTTGGAAATTAACATCATTGGGACTGTACAAATATTTGATGCCTCCGGTCTTCTCAACCATATGAATTACTCGAGTTTTTACATTCGGACAATTTTGGTTACTGATACAGTTTCAAGGAAAAAACTGTGAGGTAAATGCATTTTCAAATTCATTCGTAATGTTTTAGTGGCAGGATTGTTTTAATAAACCCTTGCTACTGAGATTTCATTTCCTTATTCTTACTTTGATGTTCTTTTTATTTATTTTATTTTTTTAATTTATTGTGTGACGTTAATGAGTAATACTTTCAATGAATCAGTAGTGGAACTTTTTTTCAGGAAGCTCGAAACGTTTCTCATATTTTTGCGTTCAATTCCGTGTCTAGGAGTTGTTCGCTGGACAAATGCAACGATATTATGTGATTTTCTAACGATTATAATTTACTTATTCATATGATATTTTATGAAAATTATCGTTGAAAAATTTGTGTAAAGCTCATTTTTTCAAAGAACAAGTTCTAGCACTCTACTTCTCTATCTTCCGATGTAATGGCTTGAAAAAACAGCCTTTTTCCGACGCTCTGAAACGTATTGTAATTTTTATTGTTCATGTCCTGTTGATTGTATTCATCTACGTGCAATTCACAAAATGTGTCCAATGCAAGGGCAGCTCCAATGGGTGATGGTCCCTCCTACCAAATCATACGACGATATTTAATCTCTCTTTTCCGTAAATGTTGATAGCAACCTTCTTTTTTTTAGTTCTTAACAATCCACCTTACTTACCTTTCCGCCATCCTCTTCGCCCTAAAATATGAAATCCCAAAGTCGCCTGTGGTCCAAGAGTTTTGATGATGCTTCATTGCTTCACTCTTGATTTTCCTTTGCATTTAATAGTTGTTTTAGAAGAACAGTTACATAAAATAAGGTCTCATTTGTTATTTTTATTTTTTGTTTTATTTGCCATCATCTAACCTGAGTTTGTATTACAGAAACCGCCACCGAGTTTGTGGTATTCAAATCTTACGTGACTGCATGAAGCAGTGGTTGTATGTTTTTCGATGCATACCTACACTTTATGAACAGGTTCGTAAGCTCAGTTTTGATTGAATTTCTATTATTTCCTTTGAAACAAAAATATTTTATCGTTGCAGGTTTTAGGTATTGAGCGGACCGCCATTAAATTTGTCTTTTGAGACACGAATTTGCCTAATATTGCAATGATCAAATTTATTAAGTTAAAAAAAATGTGTGATTGTAATTATTGATCCTTGAATAATGAGTGTATAGTTTTTGGAATGTACCTTGAATAAAAATTAAAATAATATTGATGAATACGAAGGTAAAATATTTCCCAATGACTTGCGTTTGGCCATATTGATCGAGTCGATTGTCTTTTAAAGAAGTTACAGATACAGTTGTTATTAAAACTATAGTGTCATTGCGACCCTCTTGCGGTCGATAATTGATCAAAAATTGATTGTTCTGTTCGATTTGCTAAATTTAGTGTTGTACTATTGGGTTATTAAAATTGACCTCATGGAGGAGTTGAGGGTGGGAGTAAGGAAAATTTTCCGTTTAACGAAAAAATTTGATCTAATTTTTTTTAAATGTTTTATGTATGTGTGTATGTATCCTCTAAATTTTGAGTTCACTGTTTCCAGAGAACTACGGAAGGAATAGGGCTGAAATTTTCACGAAAGGTAGTCCTTATAAAGGACGAGGTTTGAAAGAAGTTTGGGTATTGGTCCAGTAATTTCTGAGAATAGTGGAAAACAAGATATTCCTGGAAAAGTGGTTTTTCCAAGATTTTGAAGAAACTACAAAAGGGATCGGACTAAAATTTTCACAATAGATTTATCTTATGTTAGTGCGAGTCTGATCGGAGTTTGGTGCTTATTCGTTCAGTAGTTTCCGAGAAAACAGGAAAAGAATAAATTGCTAGAGAATATTTTTGGTTCACGGTTTTGAGAAAACTACCAAAATTTTCACGACACGTAGTATTTATATGTATAGGACCAAGTCTGAAAGAAGTTTGGTGCCTATTGATCCAATAGTTTCCGAGAAAACTGGAGAACAAAAAATTCCTTGCAAAGTGGTTTTTCCAGAATTTTGAAGAAACTACGTATGAAATTTTCACGATAGATTTTCCTTATGTTAGTGCAAGTCTAATGGAAGTTTGTTGCTTATTTGTTCCGTAGTTTCCGTGATAAATGGAAAAGTGGTTTTTCTAGGATTTTGAGTAAATTGCCTAAGGTATATGTTTGAAATTTTCCTCGCGTATTTGCAAATGTAAGAGAAGTTTGGTGCCTATTTGTTTGGTAGTTTCATAGGAAATGGGAAAAAAATGTTGGTTTACGGTTCTGAGAAAGCTACCAAAGGGATGGTGCTGAAATTTTCATGATAAATTGTCATTATATGAGTACAAGTTTGATAGAAGTTTATGTTAGTATGTTTTTTTTTTATGGCGCAAGTGGTTACAAGTGTCTTTTTTCTATTGCATTAATTTAGGTTTTATTTAATTTTTTAAAATTGTCAATGAAAATTAGCAACCTTGGTTTTCTAATGAAGTATCACTGCGCAGTTTTTTTAAATTCATTTTTGCTCTGATTTCAAAGAACGTTTGCAACAATGATTCTAATTTCATGGGATATACTTCCCATATGCGCATTGGAGGCTCAATTCACCGCGAATATTTTTGCCGGGCAAGCATTTAAAAGTGGCCTTTGTTCCCAAATGGCTGATTTTCAATCAAAGGTTGCTTTCTAAATTAAATTTCATTTTGCCAAATACCTGTTTCAAAATATTTATTCGTTTTTATTGAGAAAAAAAGTTTTTGAATTTTTATGGGGGGAAAAAAAATTATTTATAAAGTATGGTTTCAAATTATGTTGATTTCAGTATATTTTATGTGGAAGTTCAAAAAGCCAAGTACAAATTTTTTATAACTTTCACTCTGTAATAAATGTAGAAAATTGAGAAAAAAAATGTGTACCTTCTTGTTGGTCTTGACTATCAGAATATTGGGAAATCCACTGGTGGTGGATCGCTATTGCTTATCAAGTGCATTCACTTCTGAAAGGGTGTTCATAGAGATTGTTCATATATTTTTACATGCTATTTTCCCTTTGGAAAAAAGCGTCCATACCTTCTTTCTGGAGTTGTTTTTTATACAACTGTCAATTTCATAACATACTAGTTACAATAATAAAACAAAATTGTGTTTTGGTCATCAAAAATTTCACTTCTCACATTAAGTATTTCCTTTCATAAATGCTTTTTTTGTACATAAAAACAGTTAAGAAACATACATGATTACCCTATCATCACTTTTAATTTCTGACACTAGAGGAGACTTTTGTACTGGACTTCCAAAAAAACTATTACAATGGTGGTCAAACTGGGGCTTGCGAGAGCCACATTTCTTCAAGATGTCATAAAGTTCTTCATGTTCCACTAGAAATAAAGTAATTTTAAAATTGTAATTCAAAAAATAAAAATATTTGGGAAGTTAAAAAATTTATTTTATGCTCTAATTACTTATTTAGTAGTGGAGGTGGTTCTCGAATTCATCTTCTTAATAAGTTTTTTTAAATTATCAAATAATTCTTCAATTTTATTTACTTCAAATAATAAATAGGTAACTGTTTTTGTGTTTTTGTTTTTGCTTTCCATCCTATATCAGTTATTAACTGGGGCTCTTATAATGCTGGCATAAAATTTTTTCCCCCTTACATGGCACATACTTGGCCACCCATGTACTAATCTGCTGAAATCTTTAGCTATTCAGTACTGGACCAGTAAAGCACCATAAATCCAATGCATTTTGTAATGCAAAGACATGACAAAAAGTAGACCACAGTAGCTCTATTTGATAGGATTACACTAACTTACATCAATCTACTCTGATAGGGCTGTTCTATAAATATTTAAGCAAAACTTAGTAAAAAGTCATATATCATTCCTAAATTAGTGGAATTGCCCTCCAGAGAGGCTGATGTGTAGGTGAGAAGGGGAGAATGCTCTCATACTGGATGACATTACACAATTAAGGAATACACCATCAAATGATTTTTGATTGGAGTATTTTATCTGTTTAATTGTTAGTTAGTGTGAGAGCACTTCTCTTTCCCTGGTGCTTCTTATTTTGAACGGACTATACATCATGTGTTATACTGGGGTTGCTTATTCAGCACCAGCATATTTAACAAGAAATCTTGGTCTTTTACTGGTCCAGTACAGTACTATATAGTCAAAGACTGCAATTACAGCTGTTTTTGAGGAAATACATATTTCTTTTTCAAAATTTGTTGAGACATACAAACTCACTCCACCTTGCCATTTTAGTCCATCCTCCATAGTTATATGGTTACAACAATGTAATTCTATTCACGTTAGTGTATGGGCAACACTGGTTTCACCTTAATTGATATAACAACTGACTGTATACCTAGTGTACTTAGAAATGGTTTATTTGATCTGTGGCGTTTATGTATTTAACCATTTGTTGTATATTTTGTTTTTGCTTGTTGTTTAATATATGCTGATTTGCCATGCAATGCACTTCGTTTTATTTGATTTATATGGTAAAAGTTCCTAAAACCTCTTTAAAATTAAAAACTTTTTGCAACTCATACACCAAAAAGAGGTTATTATTAAATTTATTTTGGTTAGAAAAGCATGAGATTTCCAAATCAATTTGAAACTATTGAAACAAAAAAATCATTTCTTCACTAGGGTTGAAGTAGAGTTTTTTCTCAACAGAATTTTAGTTTATTTCTTCATGGTTTCATTTATATAAGTGGTGCCATGTCTGTATTAAAAAGTGCTACTTTACACAATGTTACCTATAAGTATAAACAACAATAATTCACCTCTTTGTTATTAACTAATTATTTTATAAAATTCTGTTAATTGAAGGAGTTAACAAATTTAATCAAACAAAAAATAACATATTTTTTGTGGATTTGTTGAAAGCTATCGTATGTAACTAGTTTTGCAATTATTATAATCAACTTATTGCAGTTGCAGCATGAGCTGTAGGCAATGACATACAGCTAAAGAGATTTCCAATTCTCTACACACACTGTAGTACAAAAATATGTTTAAGAACAGAGCTATCTGAGTTTTACCTTCTATCCATCTAAAGCTGCCCATATTTTGTGAAATTTATTATTGAGTTTTTTGGAAATATCTGTTATCACACCATTAGAGCCATATGAAGCATGCGCAGTTATTAATATCCTGATTTAAAACCTTTTAAATTTTTTATCTTTGACATGTTTTCGACCAATTTATTGGGATCTTCTTTACTGTATATCTCTGACTGTTGATGATTGCTTAAATTATGAACTTATCGACAATTAATTTTTTTGCTAGAGCATTGAAAAGATACAGGTGATAACATGAGCCTGATTCACAATTTTTTAGTTTTCTAGTTGCTAGCCAGCTACTTGAGTCATTATTCTGTTTACAGTTAAAGTCACTATGTCATTTTAGCAATTTAAAGTCACTTTTAACTTGACAAATGTACTATAAGAATCTCATAATAATTTCTACTAATTTTAAGTTGATTTCAATTTTTGAAAAAACGTAGTGATTTGAACGGTTAACAGAATAGTACCCCTAGTAGCATGAAAACTAGCCAAGTGGGAACCATGCTATACACCATTTTTGATACAAAAAATTCTATTATTTATGTGAATCAAGTCTATCAACCAGCAAAATGAATGATGGTTGTACTTTTGGTTAGAAAATCTTGTATGCCACTACTCATCCTGAGAGTACCTACCTTAGTTCTGCTAACTAGTTGCATAAAATACTATTTCTTTCTCATCAAAAACAAACATTTTGAAGCTGATATTTAGCTAAATTGAATATTATATAGAAAGATATCTTTAGAGAGACAAAATCAGCTAATTTGGTTCCATGGCCAATTTCCAATGAAATGCATGCCAGCTGCTAATTTTTATTTTATAATTGGTATAAAAAAAATACGGTACCAGAAAATTTTATTAATAATTGTGAGATTTTCCCTCAGTGATGACGGAGGAGCTAACCCTTCATTTTCATACACCATGATTCATGGTGTAGCTAATTAGATGTACCCAGAGACATACAGGCTAAAGCTAAAGAGATATTCAATGCCCTAGACACACTGTGGTACAAAAATATGTCAAAGATGAAAACAGAGCTATCAGAATTTTACATTATGCACATCTAAAACTGGGCACATTTCATGAAATTCATCATTAATTTTTTGTAATGTCTATTATTACGTCATTAGAGCTTCTATCACTTAATACTGGATACACAGGTAAACACAAAAATTGGTGTCAACATTATTGTTCTGAAACCCATAAATAGGTATAGATTTTGCACAGTTTCACTAGATTCACATCAAGGTCTTAGATAGCTTTAGGCCTGAAAGCAAGAACAATACTTGAGTAATTCTTACATTTTTTATATTATCAATTATATCTATACATAAACATAATTATATAGATATTATTTTGTTAAGATAAGTAATTCTTAAGTTGCTGTTGATATTTCAGTATCATTCTTACATTTGGGCCTTAGATTCACTGGACCAATGTAATGAAAACAACTAAAAAAAGACCTACTGCACATGTGTAGAAAATCTATGCCCATGTACAGGTTTTGTAATAACGGCATTTTTAATTAATATTGGTGAGATAGTGCTATTAGGTATCCAGTACCAAATCCAACTTTTATGGTAAACTTTGAATTCTTTATTCCTTAAAATGTAATTCATCATAAATTTGTGGTTATTTTCATCATTTTTTTTTTGTAGTTATGATTCAATTACTAGCCAAAATAGTGAAGCTGGCAACTGTGGTGAGAAATCAATTTTCATTCTATAATTTGTTTAAAATAAGAAGCGCCTGAATTTGGTATCATATTAGTGGGGACAGTAGCTTCAAAAGTGGTGTCTTTTCTCGTAACAGCGTTTAGATGGACATTTGTCCTCTTATTATATTTAATTTATATAGTAAATGTAAAGGAACATAATATTCGAGAATTAAAATTACAGTTGAGAAATTCACTCGCGAAATTAACAGCGTATGCGCCACTACCCTCACATACTGAAAAAACATTCGTTACCTCTGCTGAAGCTAGAAACAAGAAATTCTACAGTGTTACCTAGGTATGCTTGTGTAACGAATAGTAGTTTAAGAGTATATTATTATAAAAAGGTGAACAGATTATTACAAAGTATAAACAACGTAAGAGTAAAAATGAATGAAATAATAATAATAGATTGAGTGAATGAATGAATAATAATATACAGAACATTAGACTATTTATAAGGGTGAAGTTCGAGTGATTTGAATTGGGTATTGTGGGAGATATGAATATGATTGGTTGTTTGAGGAAAACTTATTTCAGGTAAAACCAATGAAATTAAAAGGAAATGACAAAAGTAGGAGTGTTTAAGAAATTAATAAGAATTGGAATTATTGCAAGGTATCGAAATATATTTGTAGAAAAGATGACATCATGGAATATAGACGAAAACAGTTTATGGTGTACCAGAGGTGATGTCATCAGACAAGTCAAGACTTGAAAGACAAGTTTGAACTAGTCTTAAATGACGTGAATGAAAGGAAGTGTAAGTAGACGGAAATATGAAGAATAATGTGGGAAAATACGAATTAATAAAGTACGAGAATATTTGAAATAATATGTATGAAAATATCATTACATAAATATCAGGGTAGTTTGAAATTCAAAGTTGAAAAGTTTGAATTTGAGGAAAATTTAAATAAAATGAAAGGAAATTGGAAAAAAAAAATTTTATTTTAGGATGGATGTTATTAGTAGGATTAAGTTTTAAGAATAGATAAGTATTTGGGGTGGTTTGAATTTTAAACTTTGAGAAAATTTAAAATTGGATAAAGAGTTTATGAATGGATAAATATTGGGGGTGGTTTGAATTTTAAAGTTTGGAAAGGTTTGAAATTGAAAAAAATTTTTAAATTGGATAGATAATTTGTATATGGATAAGTATTGGGGGTGGTTTGAATTTTAAAGTTTGGAAAAATTTAAAATTAAAGAAATATAGGAAGATAATTTATTATATAATTGGATCTTTTTTTAGGAAAATAAAGAACATAATACTTCCATATTATCATCGATTGAAAAATCTACGACTGACATTCTGTCTCTGAGAGTTACATGATAGAAGGATAATACTTAGGTATATGTTTTTAGGAAAAAACATACATGGAAAATATATGGATTTGTTACGATAAATAATTTAAAAATAATAAAATATTTCACAATCATGGTGATATAAAATTCATAATAATCATTGATATATAAAATTTTCATAATAGTCATTGATATATAATAATAATTGACATAATAAATTTGATTAATAAAAAACATTCATATATATTAAATTAAACACATTCAGAAATTTCATCAGATAATTCATTAATATTTTCAATAGAATTATTTTTTTCAATAGGTTTCGTTAATTCATTTAATAATTGTTTGACATGTCGACTTTCAAGTGGTTTTTTAATTTTAATAGTTAGAAAATATATAATGATACAAATAATAAAAGTAATAATAAATAACCATACGAGGATAATAATATTTATAATAAAAATTGAATTGTTTTCTCCAAATTTATGGATTTTAATTTTGATATTGTGGGGACCATGTCCTCCCTTCTTTCGGGGCTCGGCCCCAGTCGACAGACCGCGGACTAGGTCCATCACCAAGTCCGCATAATAAAGTCTACGGACGTTAAAACAAATTAGGCGCTCGTAGCACTTAGGCTAAACAGACGAAATTCGTTCTCTGTTTAGCCGACGTGTTACGAGCGTAGCCTAGCGCGAACGTGCATACAAATACGCACGTGCCGCGGTCTAGGCTAAACACGAAACGCGCGCCTATCTCTCGATACTCGCGGATGACGTACGTGTTTAGCCTAGCTTATACACCGGCGATGTCTTTCGCTAGTCGCCGGTTCAGGATAGTATAAAAGGTTGGCTGCCTTACCAAATTGGTAATATCCGAACACGCAAGTCCGCATCCATTTGCCTGTGGGTTTTAGAGGTGAACCCACAGCCTGGTGACCTCGACGTGATATTTTACGTTGGGAATTTTTTTAGGAAGCAGGCGTGAAAATGCTAGCTGGCGGAATACCGCTGGCCTGCTAGTGCGAGCAATCGCGCTTGTCTAGCGGAATTTTTTGCTGGACTCTTCACTTGGAGACTGACTGTGGGAAATCAACCCCCCTTTCCAAAATAAACGTTGTCCACTTGGAAGGGTAACGGAACACGCCTGAAAATAAGGAAACGTCTCACCAATCGTGGTAACCCACGATTCGTACATCTAGGATCCTCTAACGAGTTGAATCTATTCACAATGGTAGATGAAAATGTTGCTGAAACTGCTGATCAGCCAGCTCAAAATATAGCTAGGCAAGCAGCTGTTCGAACCATCGCTTCCAAAGAAGTTGAAAATCAAGAAAAACTAATCCACGATCTCATTAAAGCTAGTGTAGAAGAAGCCTTGGACAAACAACAGAAATTGTTTGGCAACCTCCAAAATAAGAAAAGGAGAGTTGAACTTCCTACGTTCTTACCCAAAGACGTAGAAACATGGCTCATGCAACTAACAGGCTGCTTCAGGGTTGAGCAAATTCCCTGTGAAGAACGCTACCAGCAACTTTGCGGTAGTATGCCAGCCGAAATAATTCGGGCCTGCCCAGACATAATGGACTGTCTGGAAGATGAGGAAGACCCGTACGAATGGTTCATTCAGAAAATAAGAAGAACCTTTGGTACCACTCAACGCCAGGAAATAAGGCAATTATTGAGTGGGATGTCAATTGGAGATGACAAACCAACCGTTTTTATGATGAAACTGGTTAAAAAAGGTGATAACCATGTCTCCCCAATGGTAATTGCAGATAGATTCTGTGAGCAGCTACCAGCTTCAGTAGTACAATCGCTGGGTGCTCTAAATCTGACAAATGCAAGGACCGATGACGACCTTCTGGCACTAGCCAAAGCTGCAGAAACTGCAATGGAGTATACAGGGAAACCTGCCATCCAAGCAACAGCAGCTCCAGCAGACGAACTGAGTAAACTCCGAGCCGAAATTGCTGAGTTAAAAATGGAAACTCGCAAGGCTAGAGACTATACATCTGCTACGAGTAACTTCAACAACAGATCCAAGAGTCGGGGACGTAACCCCAATAGAAATAAAAGCTATAATAACAGGCAGTCACGCTCTCGAGGACGGAGAGACGATAAAAATAGGAGTCCAACACCTCCGAGGAGATCCAAATCTCCCAAGAAACTAGATCCAAACTGGTCAGCAGCTCTTTGCTTCTACCACAATAGATATGGAGAAAAAGCAAAGGCTTGCAACACCCGCTGTAAACGATGGGCGGAGAGAATGGTCCAAGACGCGCAGGAGAAGAAAACTCTCCTCGCAGAGATCGAAAAGAGAGAACAACCTAGTAAGTCAAACTAGACCGAGGGGTCATATCGGTGGCTACCGATCCCTCGCCCAAATTTTCTCGCCGCCTGTTCATCACGGACAGGACAAAAAGGAGAAAATTCCTCATAGATTCTGGTGCTGATCTCAGCATTTTACCAGCTAAAAATAAACATAAGAAATTTTCTCCAAAATCCAAACTAAATGCAGTTGACGAACATACATTCGCTGCATATGGCAAAAAACATTGCAAAATAGACATTGGTCTCCTTAGGGACATGTCTTGGGATTTCACAATAGCTGATATATCACAACCAATACTTGGAGCAGATTTTCTTGCTCACTACGAGTTGGTAGTCGATTTAAAAAATAAACGTTTAATCGACTTAACCACTGGCAAATATGTGGAAGGTATAACAAAAAATTACAAATTACTAGATACTTCCATTGGAAGTTGTGCAACTGTAGACAAAAATTTCCTAAAAATACTGAATGAATATCCAGGTATTTTATTACCATCAATAAGGAAACATCCGACATACAAACATGATACAGTGCACGTAATAGAAACAAGGGGTCAGCCTTGCTCAGCAAGGGCACGTAGATTGCCACCCGACAAACTTGCTGAAGCCAAGAAGCAATTTTCTAAAATGATAGAAGAAGGTATTTGTCGACCTTCTAACAGCTCATAGTCTACACCAATACATATGACCAAAAAGGCTAATGGAACATGGAGAATCGTCAGGGACTACAGAGCCCTGAACGCTAAAACCATTCCAGACAAATACCCCGTACCCAATATAATGGATTTCAATAACAATATGAAAGGTAAAACAATGTTTACCAAAATAGACATTAATTGGGGTTTCCACCACATACCAATGGCCAAAAAAGATATCTGCAAGACAGCACTCATCACTCCATTTGGCTTATTCGAATACTTGCGAATGCCATTTGGACTTAGAAATGCTGCTCAAACTTTCCAACGTTTTATGAATCAGCTATTGAGGGACTTACCATTCGCATATGCTTATCTAGACGACATATGCATATGCTCAGAAGGTGGAATTGATGAACACGAGAAAAACGTAAGAGCCGTATTACAGCGTATACACACTGCCGGCCTTACGGTCAATTTACCTAAAAGCGAATTTGCTAGAAACAGTATTGACTTTCTCGGGTACCAAATAACACCCGAAGGTATAGCCCCCCTGAAAACAAAGGTGGAGCCAATATTGAAATTTCCTAAACCCAAGAACGTTGCAGAACTTCGAAGGTTCCTAGGAATGATCAATTTTTACAGACGTTGCATAAAAAACGCTGCTTCAGAACAAGGCAAACTGTTCGCCCTTATTAAAACCAATAAAAAGCGCGACAAAACGCCCATTGAATGGACTGAAGAGGCAGAACTAGCATTTGAAAATACAAAAAACATGCTAGCCAATGCAACGTTACTGGCCCACCCGGATGACAGTCTTCCACTCTTTATCTCAACAGACGCATCCGATTTTGCAATAGGTGCAACCTTATACCAAATAAAGGATAACACCAATCAACCACTTGCCTTTTTCTCGAGGAAACTTTCCAAAACTGAGAAAAATTATAGTACTTACGACCGGGAGTTATTGGCAATAAATACAGCAATAAGGCATTTTAGACACCATGTAGAGGGTAGATGTTTCGCCGTGTATACGGACCATAAACCCATAACACATGCCTTTGTGCAAAGAAGTGAGCATGCCTCACCTCGCCAAATTAGACAGCTCGAATTCATTAGTCAATTCACGACTGACATAAGGTACATCAAAGGAGAGCTGAATGAACCAGCTGACGCCTTAAGTCGAATTGAAGCTATCACAACTCCATCTCAGTTACCATATGCCGAAATAGCAAAAGACCAACTGGAAGACGAAGAACTGCAAAAATTGCTATCTTCCAACACCACAGGTCTTAAACTAGAACTGAGAAAACTCCCTGACACAAAACTACTACTAATATGTGATGTGTCAACTGGTAAAGAACGTCCATTTATTCCATTAAAATACAGAAAAATGGCGTCTGACAGTGTGCATAACCTATCACACACTGGACCTCGTAGTACTACAAAACTCATGACCTCGAGATTCGTATGGCCCAAAATAAATCCAGATTGTAACAACTGGGCCCGTGCTTGTCTGAATTGTCAGACAGCCAAAATCGGCAGACATACGAGATCTGCATATAAAAGGTTTAGACCAACCGATCGGTTTAAACACCTTCACATAGATTTAGTGGGTCCATTACCTCCATCACAAGGACATAAATACCTCCTTACGATGATTGACCGTGCAACTAGATGGCCAGAAGCAATTCCATTAATTGAGATGTCAGCACAAACAGTAGCTACTCAATTATATACAACCTGGATCGCTAGATTTGGAGTACCCCAAAGCATCACAACCGACCAAGGTAGGCAATTCGAAAGCCAATTATTCAGTGAACTAACAAAAACCTTGGGTGCTAAACATTGGGCTACTACAACCTACCACCCCCAATCAAATGGGAAGGTAGAAAGGTGGCATAGAGCTCTTAAAGCTTCTATAATGGCTGCCGACACAAAAAGATGGGTAGAGATCTTACCTACCATCTTGTTAGGCCTAAGATCAGCCTTACAAACCGACACTGGCCACTCCGCCACTCAACTAGCATTAGGCGAAGAATTACGCTTGCCAGGGGATTTCTTTACCGAATCAAAAGAAATAAACCCCGAAACCTTAGTGCAAAACATAAAAGATGATGCAAACCAATTCCTTAAGCAAGCACCTACTCACGGTAAACAAAAACCTTATGTCTCAAGACACTTAGCTACAACATCGCATGTGTTCTTACGAGAGGAAGGAATGAAACGAGCTTTACAAAAACCCTATTCTGGACCATACAAAGTAATTGATCGAACAGAAAAAACGTTCACAATACTTGTATCAGGACAGGAAAAGAAGGTGTCGATAGATCGGGTCAAACCAGCATTCCTAATTAGTGAAAATGCAGAATTGGACAAAATGATAAATGAAAATAAAAATAAAAATTCACAAAATTCAGAGAATAAAGACGAAAAAACAAATATAAAATCTGACTCACAAACAAATAAAACACGAAAAACATACAGTGAAGTGGTAAAATCAAACACCAAAAATAAGAAAAAAGTCAGATTTAATGAGGAAATAGTCACTCACACATATAATCCTAAAAGCCCAATCAAGCCTAAACAAAGAGGCAGGCCAAAAGGAACATATAAAAAACGCAATCAGAAACGAACAAGAACATCACCTCGATTTTGCAGAGAGTAAAAATATATAGATATAATAAAAATCCAATACATAGAAATCTCATATAGATATAATAAAAATCTCATACTCTTATCGCACGTGCTTCTTCTAACACACTAGCACGTCGACCTCAAAATTGAAGGTTAGATAAAAACACATAAAACACTATAGACTGACGTCACAAACAGCTGATTGCAAAAGGAAAATCGAACCAAATCGTCGCAACAACTGACAAACACATTTCATTCGCCTGTCGACTGTTGCTCAAAGCACCACTCTTAGTTCAATTAGAACTGTTCGCTTTGATTTCACTCTCGAATTTCCTTGTACATTTTTATCTTATTTTTTCATTATTTTTTCACTATGTCCTCAACTACCAACATGGAAGTTGACCAACTTCTCGATTACGAGGAGGAAATGTTGCTTTCCGACGCAACTAAACCTCTCCAACCTGCCAAAAATTCTCAATCCTCAGGGAACGTTGCTAACATTGAGTCAATTCTCAATGAGATGACGCAACAAACCCCGAAAATCATTCCGTTCCCTGCGGACCAATCGGCGGCTTGTTCCTCTGTGGCTAACACCACAGAGCCACCTGACGCTAGGAAGGCGAGCATTTTCCTCACCTCCGAAAATCAGGCTCTTTCGATAATTCCGAAACCAGAGCCGAAATTTTCAAATTTCGAATTTTCCAACTCTGTCGTCCGTAACAACTTTCAGAACACTGGCATTTCCAAATCGCCACTTCTCCAAGGTTACACTCCTTTCCGTAAAAATACTCAGGCGGACGAACATGGACACCATCCTCGTAGAAATAGAAAACGTGGTATCCAATCCAGAGCTAATTATCAGCAACGCCGTAGACTATCCTACTACGACGGGACTATTGCGGGACATACCCTCGGCGTGGCCCTCCGAGATCTAATCTTCGGAGGAAATGCCAACCCTCGCAACAATGCGAGGCCACCCACTGGACACAAATGAGTCGTCCACGGGTTCCCCCAGACTTCGGAACATAAGTCGTTCCACCGACAGTGAAACTGGGGGGGGAGTAGCTGTGGGGACCATGTCCTCCCTTCTTTCGGGGCTCGGCCCCAGTCGACAGACCGCGGACTTGGTCCATCACCAAGTCCGCATAATAAAGTCTACGGACGTTAAAACAAATTAGGCGCTCGTAGCACTTAGGCTAAACAGACAAAATTTGTTCTCTGTTTAGCCGATGTGTTACGAGCGTAGCCTAGCGCGAACGTGCATACAAATACGCACGTGCCGCGGTCTAGGCTAAACACGAAACGCGCGCCTATCTCTCGATACTTGCGGATGACGTACGTGTTTAGCCTAGCTTATACACCGGCGATGTCTTTCGCTAGTCGCCGGTTCAGGATAGTATAAAAGGTTGGCTGCCTTACCAAATTGGTAATATCCGAACACGCAAGTCCGCATCCATTCGCCTGTGGGTTTTAGAGGTGAACCCACAGATATTATCGAGTTTTTCTTTAATATCTTGAGTTGATGACATGGGAGAGAAGTTTGGAACAAAATTAGTCCAATTTGGATTGTAAGCATGAATGTTTGGAAGTGAAATAGTTTTTTTGATATCAGAATCAATAATTACATTGTAATTAGTCCATAGTAATGGTAAGTGATGTTCGATGAGAACGTCATCGGACATATCTCGAGGGCAAGGAAATCCTATAGGGATGATGGTTTCAGAAAAACCATCATGTTCAGTATTGATGATCTGAACATGACATGGTACTGTTAAAAGAACAGTTCCAGGGAAGGATGTATTCGCAGAGATATCAAATGATTTTTTGGAAATAGTGTCGAAAGCACCAAGATTTGCTGGGTTAGTAACTGCAAATCTGTTTTCTGAAAATTGGTATACAAGGGTTTTTCCGTGGTTTGTTTCACAACGGAATGCACATGATTTGATGAGTTCATCATAATGTTTTTTTAGGAATAGAGTTTTAGCACAGGATGAAACTTTATCCGATCCTCGATTATCGGGTAGAAAACATAAGGTTTTTCAGGTTTACAATAATGTAAGTCAGTTCCTGTAATGTAACATACTGAGTCATCATCAGAGTTATGAATGATAATTGAAGGTTCTTGATCCCAAGTGCAAAGTTGATTGTTATGAGATTTGAATGTTAAAGGAATGAATTTATAGATAGAGAATTGAGAGTTTAATTGTTTAACAGGAATTTTGAGTTCGATTTCTAGGTTATCGTCATATAAGTTGCAATTTATTAGGTCTAAGTGGTAATAGTTAAGATAGTCATATTGAGGATGTTTCAATTTTACGGCAAACGTAATATGAGACGTTGCTACGATGAGCATAAAAATGATAGTTGTCCATCTGTAACATAGATAAATTGCAATATATGACAGTTTTGACGAAAATGTTTTTTGAATAAAGAATACGAGAATATGAAATATGATATTTTGTGAATGAAGTTCGTGAGAACGAAAATAAAATTTGGTGTGAAAGTTAAGAAAATTTGTTTCACAGAGTGGTGTCATATTTAGGAAGTATGAGAATTAAGGAAAAAGATGGTTAATAAATGACTATAAAATCTAAAGAAATTTTAGTTCATCTTTAGAATTCGGTCGTGTTCGGTTAATTGTGTTCAAGTTGTCGAAAGTCGTTGCTAATACGTACTTTGTTTTTTATATTATATCCGCGTGTGCGAAATTGTTTCGTAGACTTTAAAACATTTCGTTCACGAAAATACTATTTTCAAAAACGGTTTTTCGGTATTAATTGTAAAAGTTATTTCGTCGGATTTGTTTGTGTTCGGTAGTTTGTAAAGTATTTTTCAAAAATATTTTGGGTTTTTTGTTATATAGTCGTACGTAAGTATGTCGTCGCATAAATTCAATAACCAGATCGAAAAAATAAATTTTCCGTCGGTCGCTAAAAAAATGGAAAACATTCATCATTCCAAACAAATGGATGATATTCGAAGATCTTTTAAGAAAATGAAGGTAACA
>WOFM01000497.1:34997-165165 GCA_011428145.1 Ericerus pela
AATCAAAGACCACCAGTTCATTAATTATTAGATCCACCTGTATGGCTGTACTTTAATATTGACAATAAGACTGAATAAAAAACTGCCCATATTCTAAATTGTGATACAACAGGAGATATAATGGTTAAAACATTACAAATTTGGAGGAAAAAACTTTGCAGATAAGCTTTCCATATTTTGGTTTTTTATATGGTCATTTTTCAGCTACAAACACATGCTTTAGATACCAATTTTCTCGCCGATGCTTAAAAATTGCGATTAAAATGTTGATGTGAATATTCATATTTTATTTGCGATTAGAAAAAATATAGGTACATAAGTATGTTTGTATGTTTAATTCATAGAAAACATGGAAACCTTGGATTAGAAAAATTTTTCATAAGCACTTAGACATTCTCCAATAAATTGCTTCATAGCTGAGCAATAGTACTAATTTTAAATTTGATTTGTTCACCAAACACTCCATATCTGACTTGAGAAACTAATTAATACAGATAATACCCAATTAATAGCTTGTTAACGTATTAAATTAAAATAAGAAAAGTGCAAACACCTTGCTCTAAAAATTATAAATCAAAAAAATATAAAACCAAACAAATAATTGAATAAGTTTTAAGTTTGAAAAAAGTAAAAGAATGTGGTATGCAACCCCAGGGAGACATATCCTAGAGAGAAAACTCCACAAAATTAATCCAATGTCATGCATCAAACATACACCTTGAGTGTCACCGTCAATTACATCTGGTGACAATGAGAATCTTAGCCTAGACCTGCTCAGCCTTGCCAGAGTCTGTAACACTATGATTTTAACCATGCGCCTCTTGATTAAGTTAATAACACCAAAAAGCCTGAACGTACCAAGCAGATGAAAAAAGTTACATCAAAATTGTATAAAATTAGCTACTTGGTGAAAAGTGGAAATGGGAGATGAAAAGAGAAAGAGAGATGGTACCAAAGTATACAAACTTTATTATTGTTTATTGTACCAGTGAGTATCAGTCTATGGTAGGGTAAGGGGGAAGTTTGAAAAGTTGAGAGAAATTAAAGATTCTAGAGAATTGCATAATCTTTGAACAATAAGTTTCTCATTTAAGCTACATTTCAGCATCTCAGAATTCAAGCTTTATGTAAGCTACTCTTTGAATAATGTTATTTTACAGACAATAATGAAAAAAATTAATTTTTTAAATTTTATTTGCTCTATTCAACAATGAACTTTCACAATAATTCCAATATAAAAAATGAAGGTTTTTTTTCTTCAAAATGGTTTCCGTCAGTTTTTCATGTAATTCTATTTTATACGAGTAGCTATATAGGATAAAAATTTTCAGAATACATTCATATTGTTTAACAGTAAAGTTGAAATAGAATTTGTTTTACTATAATAAAAATATAATAAAATGGGAAGAATATCATCAGGGTTGTGCTCCCACATAGGTATGCAATGATGCATAATGCATCGGTCACCAGGTCAGAGGGAAAAAATTAGATCTCACAATCCGAAGAAAACTCTAAAAAATGAAATAAATTGGTACGTTTTGCTATATTTCACTAAGATTATGGTCTTGGAGAGGCCTCCAAAATTTAAATTGCATCGACCTCCAAATTTGTGAGCACGCCCTTGAATATCATGTAAGTACCATAATTATGTACAATGCATGGGTTAGTCTTATATCACAGTAATTGATTATAGGTACCTTGTTTTATTATACTGCAATAAGAATATGTGTGTATCAAATTATATATGTATTACTTATTGTAGGTATTGAATTGTGACATCCGAAAACGAACGTACATCCCGAGTATAGGGAATGATATCACGATTCGAAGTATATCAATAAGTCTCGATCAATCGTAGAGTCGAAACCACAAATCAGCTCAAACAGTTAGGCCACCAGCCTACCAGCGATAGCTCCCAGGGCCTACGAAGTATATCGGGCGAATTTATATAAGTGGAAATAAATAAGTTGGCCGACCCATTATCACAGTATACACTTTATTACAATCAAAAAGGTTACTTACAGGTATGGTAACTAATATCAGGTCGTGCAGGTTATACATCACATCGCCTCATGGTTCTTGAAGTTCGGTGAACCATCAAATCTCAAGCGGATATTCGTCTTGAATTCGAAGGAATAATATCGCGAGTTATTTAAGTCTACTACTGACGTTCACATTCGAAAGTATCGGTGAAAACAATTTAAAAAGGTGACTTGCTGTCGTATAAAAGAGCTATATTATGTCGTGAATAATATTTCGTATTCACGACGAACGAAAAACGATTGTTGATACGAAATCCCACCTTCTTTCTTTCTTCATCATCATCATCACGTCATTCTATATATATATGTCATACGTACACTCTCGTCAGTAAGTGCTTCCCCTACCATTCTCAATCCACTATCGTTGTTGCTTCGCCATTTCGTACTTATTCATATTTTATTTCCAAATGTAATTTTAGTCTGCTAATAAATTCTGTCGTGAATACTTCTCTCTTACTCTTTTTCGTTCCTCGTCATCACCGCCTCACATCATGGTAGCTATCGCTGCGGTTGAATTGTAAGAGAAGAAAAATATTAAAAGTATGAAAATAGCAGACTGATTTTTTTGAAATTGATTCATTGTTGTGTTGAAATTTATATTATTTTGAAGTGAAAAATACACTAAAAATACGTTTAAATCGAGAATATTAAAACTCAAATTTTTTATTTTTACAATTTTTTTTCGAAGTTGAAAAAAAATAAAAACGTAACCAAAAACGAGTTCCTGATCCAATAACGGCCGACCCTGGAAGTCAACGAACTACAATCCAGAAAGGACTGCCAACGATACAGAGGACCAACCGAAGAAATCTTCCGCTCCCGTCTTCAGGAAATCCTTCAGAGATCTCAACTACGAAGACCACAAATTTTTGGGCCAACCTTCTACAAAATTCAGCGGAGACAACGACGGTGATATTTGGAGTCAACAAACGCAAAATTCACACAACAACGGATCAACCAAGAAAAGAAAATTTTTGTAAGGTAATATATATATAGTTAAATTATTTTTTACGTATTTTTTTTGAGTAGCAAATTTGAGGTGGAGATATAAATTTTTTTCCTTCCCATTTAATATTATATGTCAAATTTAGTAAACGTATTGGAAAGCAAAATAGGTGAATACAGTATAGAGAAAGAAGAATTGCAAGAATTATTGAAAAAGTTCGAAGGGGAAAAAGTTGTAGATTTGAAACTAGAGAAATATAATCTTCCATATTACACGTATTTTACGGGTGAAATAATATTAGAGTCCTTCACAATCGATATCTCAGGTAGAATAGAGGAAATAAGTTCATTTAAATATATTAAAATAACTGATTCAACACCAAACTACTTTTCCAATAGAATATATAGTTCGTTAGAATCAGAAAAGAAATTCGTAAATAGATTCTTAAAATAATAATAATAAAACTTAAAAACATTTAGAAAAACTGGATAAAAAAGAAAAAGTGCCAGAAAATAAAAATATTGAATCTGAAAAATACCAAATAGTAGAAAAGATCGACAGAGAAAAAGTTGAAAGTAAAAAATTTATACCCATTACGAATACTGAGAATAATCTATTAGGATATAAAAAAATCGAAGAAAGTATGTCGAGTGTTAATGAAATTAAACCGATTCAAGCCCCATTGGGAAAAGTGTTTAATGGAAAATATTATTTAGACTGGAGACGTATGATTATTTCGGCAATCAGAGGTGCTGGTTACTATGATATTTTCGGAGAACACGAATTTTTAGAATCTTATATATCCCATATTGATGATTTAAATTTTAGGCCCAATAAGGAAATGATTAATTATTGTAAAATGCAAGACAATGCTAAAGCATTTGTCTTAGAAAGAGTTTCGAATGATATCACAAAACAAATAAGAGATTGCAACATAGCCATAATGATGTTAAAAAAATTAGATAATATATACGGTACAAAAACATCAGTAACAGCAAACATGGCTAAATCAAAATGGATAGAATTCAGATTTCAACCTGGGGGAAATATGAGAGGCTTTCTAAAAAAATGGGACGAACTTGTTACAGACGTAAGAGACAGTGGAAAGGAAGTAAAAGAAGAGGAAGAATTAGAGTATTTACAACTTGCACTATGTTATGAACAGGCATTAGCCAAAATGCAATTTGAAAATTTATCCCACAACGAACGTAATATCGATAATTTTAAAAGGATTCTACGGGAAGATGCTGATCAAAAATTTAGGGATCAGACATTAAAGAAACAAAATAATAATAATCATAATAATAATTCCAATAATTATCGTAATAATGGATATGGCAATAATAATAATAATTATAGAGGTCGTAATAATAATTATCGAGGAAGGAACAATTACAGAGGTAATAATTATAGTAGCTACAGAGGCAACAATCGAAATTATGGTGCGAATAATAATGTAAATGGGAATGAACAAAATCCACAAAACAATAGTAACAATAATAATTCGAATAATAATGGAAATGGAAACTATAGGGGGAATAATTATCGAAACAATGGGAATTACCGTGGAAATAATTATAGAGGTAATAATAGAAATAACAACCAAAACAACCCCAAATGTTATAAATGTGGTCAAAATGGGCATATAGCCCAAAACTGTAATAATAATAATACTCAACAAATTGTAATAATAATAATACGAATACAAATCAAAATAATTATCCACCGAAATCAACCCAAAATAATAATACTGCCTCGAACAAAAAATAAAATCCCAAACAACAAGTAAAAATGTCTTGTATGGTCAGAAAACATGTAGATAAATCGAATGAATGGTTATTAAATAAATTAATTAAAAAAATGAAATAAATGAAGATTATATTCAGTTAAAACATAAGGCAATTTTGGATGGAGCTGCTGAAGTGCACCTAACAGCTGACTTAAATAAATTGAGTAATATTAAAAAATTTGTCACCCCTGTAAAACTTCAATGTGCGGGCAAAAACGCTTTCTTGTATGCCACCCATACTGGTCAAATGACAATCAAAGTTGAAAATTACAACAAAATACAATCATTAATTCAATTGAATGATGTGCACTACGTACCCGATTTAAATACAGACATAATTAGTGCTATAAAAATTACGAATACGGGTACAGTAAATATTGATCAGCAAAAAGACTGTGCTAATATATATTTTATAGAAAATGGTGAAACTCTAATAACCGCCCCAAAGGAAAATGGAATATTTTATATCCATTACAATATTCAAAATAAAAATATTCCAAAAACAGAAAATGAAGAATACATTAATAAAGAGTTAGAAAGCACTACCCAAATATGTCCAGTAACCCAAGAAAATGAGGATGAATGGGAGGATTTTACAATTGAGTTAGAAATACAGGAAGAAGACGAAAACCAAAATAATAATAATAATAATGAAGATTCATTTGAGGGGGGTGAAAATAATAATGGTATTGTCAATGAAGAAAATATACCAAATGATGAGAAATCAAATATCAATGATAATACTGATGGTATAAATGATACTTCAAATAATAATAATATGATTAATAAAAAAATGATTATACATAGAAGGCTGGGTCACCTAAATGCACGCTACATCCAAAAATTGAAAAACTTATCTGTTGGAATTCCAGAAAATATGAATTTTAGAGACGATGATTTTAAAAACTGCCAAGTATGTTGCATAGCAAACAATACGAGATTAGGGCATAATGGCATGAGGACAAAACCAACCAGAAAACTAGAAATAACATCTTCCGACATCATGGGTCCTTTTACACCATCGATTGCAAATCAAAAATACATTTTAACCTTCATCGATCATTATTCAAAATACACATTTGTCATGCCCATAATAACAAAAAATCAAGTTGCAACTGAATTTAGAAACATAATAGCATCCATGAAAAATAAATTCCCAAATTTCCCTATTGGAACTATCAGATGTGACAACGCAAAAGAGTACACGGATGCAAAAATAGTAAGTTATTGTCAGGAAAATGGAATAACAATGGATTACATAGTTCCTTATTCTCCGGAATTGAATGATGTAGCCGAAAGGCAAAACCAGACACTCATGAGAAGAGTAAGGGCTATGCTCATTGATGCCAACCTGGACATTAAATACTGGTCATATGCAATTGTCACATCAGCATATTTACTAAATCGGTCACCAACCAAAGCAAATGCAGATTTCAAAACCCTGTATGAACTATTTTATGGCATGAAACACAACTTAAAAAATCTAAAAGTATTTGGTTCCTTAACATATCGTCACATCCTTTTTGAAGTTCGAAAACAAAATGCAACAAAAGCAAAGTCAAAATCTAAAAACAAAATTGATCCAAAGCTGGCACCAAGAGCTGAAAAAAGTATAATGATGGGATATACTAATACTGGATATTGTTTGAGAGACCCCTTTGAAACAAAATCGTATATTGCATGCGACGTACGTGTAGATGAGTCTCAAAATATAAAATCTTTGGAAACATCCAACAGAAAATTAATAATCAAACCAGCGAATTATGAACAAGACTTAGGAATTATAAACCCAAAAATAATGAATATTAATGTGAACTATAATAAAACATACATTGAAGATTGCGTCCCAAAGAACTTTAATGAAATTAACACTAATCCCTTTAGGAAAGAATGGGTAAATGCAATAAATGATGAATATAACTCGTTAAATGACATGAATGTATGGGAAATCGTGGATTATGATAGGCAAAAATTAATTGATACTAGGTGGATATTTACAATTAAATACGATGAATATGGAAATCCTAAACCCAAGGCCAGATTAGTGGCAAGAGGATTTAAAGATAGGACTGAATACAGTATTACAGAAACACATGGACCCGTTGCATCAATTAGTACAATTAGATGGTTGCTCTCTGTAGTTAATAAATTAAAATTAATTCTTGTGCAATATGATGTCAAGACGGCGTATTTAAATTCTCCCATAATAAAACCTATTTACGTAAAAAGACCCGAGGGAATAAATATTAATTCGAATCAAGTTCTTGAACTGAAAAAATCAATATATGGACTAAAAATGTCAAGTAAATCTTGGTACGATTTGCTTGACTATAAAATTAAAGAAATGGGTTTTGAAAGAACAAAAGCGGATAGATGCCTATATCAAATGAATAATGAAAACGAAAAAACATATTTTTTAAGCTATGTAGATGATATTCTGATAGCTTCAAACTCACAAATAGCAATTACAAGAATTAACGAACAATTAGAAAAATCTTTTACCATTACAATCATTAATAATCCAAAATTTTTCGTAGGGTTGGAAATAGAAAGAAACATTGAGAATAAAACAATAGTCCTATCCCAAAATAAACACATTGAAAAAATGATTAAAAAATTTGGCATTTCGGAAATCAAAAAGACAAATACCCCAATGGAAACTGCCCTTAAAATAGAAAAAGTTGAAAATGGAAGGGATGACACTGAATATAGATCGATGATTGGTGGATTATTATATTTAGCCAGGCTAACCAGACCTGATATATTATTTCCTGTAAACTTTTTTTCACACTACCAAAATAATTCGAATGATACTCTAAAAAATTACGTAAGAAGAATATTTAGGTATGTTAGCTCTACAAAAAATTATAATATAATGTACAAATCCGAGGGAGATGGAATACAGGCATATATTGACGCCTCATATGCCCCTCAAGTAGACGAAAATATTATCGAGTTAAATAATTTACAGAAAGGAAAATCAATCACTGGTTCTATGATTTTTGCAAATGGAGATTTGATAGAGTGGAATTGTTCCAAACAAACAATCCACGCTTCATCTAGTACCGCTGCAGAAATTATAGCTGTTTTTGATACACTTGATATAATTAAAGTAATTCAATATATGAATTTTGAAATTTTTTGGGAAAAAATAGTCGTAGACATAATGGAGGATTTTAAAAATCCTTATTTAATATAAAATTAAATTTTTAATTTAATTTTAAACTATTATGAAAATTGATATTATATTAATAAAAATAAAGTTTAATATATTTTTATTTTTTATATTATTTTTATTTATATATCAACCCAGAAAATATGCTCTGGGGGCAGTCAGAAGAAATCGCGGGCCCTCATGATAAAATGTTACTCAATATTAGAAGCCATGGAAGAAAAAATAATCCATTTCGGATCCGTTAATTCCGAAAATCAGCTTGCAGATTTACTTACAAAATCTTTAGATAGAACAAAATTGGAAAACATAATTGTAAAAGTGCTAGAAAATACGAATCTATTCGCATAATATTAAATACATTTATTTCATGAAAAATACCCGTCCAAAGAAAGTCAAGTCGTACCAAGTAAAAATCCTAAAGTCGAAACTTGAAGCATATTGTACAAGAAATAATACTCTTACATTGTTCATAAATAATAATAATGAAATATTCACTCGAAAATACTTGTCGGAAATAAATAGCCGATTCTTCAGAAAATTTAACAATGAAAACGGAATTAAAATCGAGCAAGCCAAAACCCTACAAACGTAAATAATAGAAATAGCATACAACTTTTGACAAGCGTGAGAGAAATACACGAAAAAATTCCCACACGAAGGTATGAAAGGAAAATCTGAACAATATACGATAGATAAAAACTCATTACATGACCTCAATAAAGATAAACCTAATAGCTTGCCTTATCCAAAAATAAACATGTCAAGTGCCACCTCAAATACAAAAGAAATACGTAAAAGATAAAGCTAACGGACATCATATATTATCGCTTCATACTATTACATGTTAAGTACAGATAACAATTGTCAAACGTAACGTTTTCGATAAACGATCGTGTACCTCGGAAATCCTTTGTTAATTTTATTTCCTTGTGATTATTTTTTTCTTTTCGTCTATCATATACTCGTAAATGTTCGAGAATATTTTCGAGCACACTTCCTAATTTATCATGTATTAGTCATTTATGTATACGAAAATTTTTTGCATGTTACCAATTTTTATAATATTTTTTTTACCTTTCACATATACCATTTTTATACCATATATTAATATTGAATATTCTATGCATGTTACCATATTTATTTACTTACTTATTTATTTATTTTACTCAATTATTTTTTTTATTATTTTCGAAGCACAGCACAGCAAAATTTTTTTTGGGAATCAAAGTTACCATAATAATATTCAAATAATACGATGTCAATATTTTTTTATTTTTTTTATTATGCATATATAATTTTTTGTACTTAATTTTTTTTAATAATAATAATTCGTTCACTTTCAGCGTACAACATGATGAAGAATTCGAACGGTAAAATTTCAGGGGGGTGTTGATACGAAATCCCACCTTCTCTCTTTCTTCATCATCATCATCACGTCATTCTATATATATATGTCATACGTACACTCTCGTCAGTAAGTGCTTCCCCTACCATTCTCGATCCGCTATCGCTGTTGCTTCGCCATTTCGTACTTATTCATATTTTATTTCCAAATGTAATTTTAGTCTGCTAATAAATTCTGTCGTGAATACTTCTCTCTTACTCTTTTTCGTTCCTCGTCATCACCGCCTCACATCAACTATAACGTCTAAAACGAGACTGACTGTTCACTCTTAGGCCAAAAATGTGAACAGTCAAGAGAGATAAGATTTGGTTCACCGATGATCGATACTGTAATTCTACACGTCACCATATCGTTAAAAGTAGTTAGTCGACGTGTCTTTGATATTTTGTAGACTTTGGGAATTTATTTCCATTGGGGAATCGGCGTATTTCCCATTTACCTTATCGTTATTATAAACTTATAATTCGAGAGCCGTTCCCTATCGTAATAATAGTACAAGTTGATTGTGACGTGAGGGGAAGGCTACAGGTAATCAGATGTCACAGAATAAATAAAAGAATAAACGCTCTTCCCGTTCAACGCCCGAAATTTATACATATACTTACGTAATAATTATATATGTATATATCCCGACTGGAACTTTCCATAGTACCGTCGTACTCTAAATATTGTATCACTAAGTAGTAATTTATTTCTAGATCTGCCATCACCAATCAGAGTTTACAAGATTTTGACAGGAAAAATTCATCAATTAATTTTACGATTTTTTCGGGAGTATTCTGATGGAATTCATGCCCGCCATCTACAACGTCTACATTAATGTTGGGCTTTTTAAATATTACTTCGAAAATTGAACTGAATACATTCTTCAACAGTTCATATCTTTCCGTAGAATATACAAATAACACCGCACATTGAAGATTTTTAATCCCATCTCTCACCAAATGAGTAGTTACTGTGGGAAACAAATCAAGCTTTAGTCGCTGATCCATTCGAAACAAATAATCTTTGTTTGTTTTCTCAAGAGATCGTTTTGCTATAATTTCAGCAGCTTCCGGCGTTAGGTACGAGTCCCGATGACTTATCAACATATTCAAAGCTTTTTCGTACGAATATGATGGTTGAGTCCCAGTTTGGAGACGTTCATGAGCATTCATGAATTGATTTACCCACAACCGGCAAGCTTGTAATAAATTATTGTCTTCGATATATCGAGTAGAAATTGTGTCAATTATGATCAGTTTTTCTATTAATGTAGGAAAGCATGCAGAAAAATATAGTCCTACTAGGCCTCCTAAACTGTGCCCAACAAAGAAAAATCGTTTCCATTGAAGTTCATCAATCACATATTTGGTGGCAAGAATAAAACTGGAAAAATATATCGGTGATCCAGATGGAAAATGAGAGGACAGTCCATGGCCGGGAAGATCAAGAGCAAGAACACAGTAATTACCGACTAGTTGAGGAATAATTCTGTCAAATGCTCCACAATTGTCCAATAAACCATGAAGGGCTAAAACTGGCTGGGCAGTTGTTTCACCCCATAATTTACCTGCAAATTGTAATTGAAAAAGCGGATAGATTATCATGACTCATGACAGAACTTTTATTTCAGATTAAGTTTTCATTTTTACCTGATAAATGTCCCCATGGAACTGTAAATCGCATGTCGGTAACAGACATTTTCGTTTCAACCATGATCAATTATTTATACTGAACCGTCGCGGCGAGCTTCCATGTACTTCAATTTTTAACATCACAGAAATTCACACAGCAATTCAGTGTTATCGCAGATGTACACTCACTTTTCCATTGTCTACTGCAACATTCAGTTGTCGAACTCATTTAAATAAAAATTACACTCGACCAACTATATGTATTAAGTAGTTCACCTTGAAAAATTTTTCTCTCATTCACCACTTTAATAATAATGATACGATTATCTTCAGTTTGAACGGATTTATGTTTTCTTCGTTATTCCCAGTTTCGCAGGTACGTTAAAAATTGGCTGGCTAGCTTCCGTTAAGGAAATATTTTACTTGATCTTTCTTAAAATTATTCAAACTTCGACATTCAAAAGACAGATCTTTCTAGCAATACGCTTAGTCAACCGATCAACGTAGTATGCATTATACAAAAATTTATGTCAATTATTTCAGTCGGACTTTAAAAATATCCAATTTCAATAATAAAGTACTTGTCCAGAATTTTAGCTACTGTTATGAATGAAAAATCAAAGTACTCTCGGCTTCCTAATTTGCTACTCGTGAATTATAATTCATTATATCAAGTATTAACGACGACAGCACAATTCACGCCCGAAGTTCTTACAGAAATATTACTGTTTACACCAAATCAAAATTAACAACGCCTTGGATTGAGTTTATTGTGTTTCGTAGTTAGAAGCCTCGAAATATCTTCATGGCTAATTGGAATCGGTATTTCAAGCGTACAAATTATGATATGGTATTGAGTTGACATATAGGAAACATAATTAAATTGGCAGATTAATTAATAGCAACTTACTTGATTAAAGACGGGAGTCGCAGAGATTATAAAAATTCACGATATTTTCAACTTTCACAAGCCCTTAGCCAAAAATTAAAATTTACGTTTGAAATAAAATAATGCAGTAAAGCTCAGATGTTAACATGATTGCGGACTAATAATAATAAACACTGCCGACGGCATAAGTGTCTCAGTTTCTTAGCGAGAAGCCATTCAATGAAATACCGTGATATTGTGTTACTCCATTGCTTTGATTTCGGTACTAGAGAAAAATTGGTCTTACCAAAAAATTTGCCACATCGTTTTTTCATTTCATAAACGAGATGCAAATCATTGTCTACCATGCAATAAGTTTTACAAATGAAGCCTGTACACGCGTATATGAAAAGAAAGAAGCGAATGTAAATATTATTTTTTTAATAATGAAATAAAACAATATAATATACAAACATTCTCATCAATCAGTTCTTCCATTTTTTTCTCGATTTTTTTTTTATTTTATTAAAAATACACATATCAATAATTTACTATATACTTAACGCATAAACGTACACATTTTATTGTATTTACACATGCTTCAGGTTATTTCATTAAAAAAAAAAAAAAAAAAAAATTAATATAATAATACAAGACAAAAATTGTATTAGACAACCTTGTTGACAAATTTTTCTACTCTCATTCTTTAAAAACAATTAACTAATTTTTTTCATAAATTAAAATAAATATACATTCACTTAACAAGGAGAAAACATTCATTCATCCAATAAATGGTTTGTACTTCAACGATAACGCAAATTTTATTTAGATAATACGTTGATCTAAAAAAAAAATACATGCAAAAGTAATTCTGGTTGGTAATTTAACTAAAAATGAGGAAAAAAAAAAGCATAATAAATAGATTATACAATCGGAGATTTTGATACAAATGTACAACTTTATAGCTACGCAGGTTATATACATGACCGAAAAAAAATTTTAATACATTTTTTTTTTTTTTCAAGAGAGACAGAGAAAGATACGAGTGAGAGTGAGTGAGTGAGGGTGTGTAAGAGTGAGAGAGAGACAGAGACACAGAGACAGAGTTTGGGCAACAATTGAACAACGAATAAGACAGCTAGAAGAAAACAAGCCTTTAAAGTAAATTTAATCTTTGGTTGCAAGTAAGTAGCATCTATTTGGCTAATATTTATAGGTAAGATGATCAAACTATGATTTTACCTCGAAACGTATCGAATTTTAAAATGGATAAATGTTAAATCATTGAAATGAAATAAACTTTTTTTTAATAACATTGAGATTGAAATTTCGTCAATTGATACAGTTCGAAATGTTTAATAAATAAGTCAATAAGATTTTATACGAATACATTCAAAACAATTTCACGGAAATTTGTTCAAGTAACGATTAACTATTCAAACGAAAAAAACTATTAAACCGAAGGAGGGATACAAAAATTAAGAAACTATAGAAACTCTAGATCGATATAAGATAAAATACAGAACATAGAGCGTTATATCCCAGTTACATCTATTAAAGAAGATTTATTATTAATACAACCAAAACTAACTTTACTTATCAAGCCTAGAAGTGAAAATCGCGAAGTCGCAAAATTGATAATTGAGGGATCTATTTTAAACAAAACTGGGTTTTCTGAGTTAATATTCAAATTCCTTAATACCAAAAATGTAATTCGTTAAAATTTTATTTTTCTCTGGTCATGATTAAACAAAGTGAAAGTCCGTCTTTCAATATAGTTGTCAGCTTCATATTTATGGCTTTACTTCATGGCTTGAAAAGAAAAATTGGCTTTGATACAACAAACATATTCCCTCAACAAGTTTCCATTACTCAGTACGTTGACTGCAACTAACTTCAGTAAAACTTAAAACTAACGATTTCTCTGGGAAAACAACATATTTAAAGGCAATTTAAACAATCGATAAAAATGTCAATTAAAGACGCTTCAATTAGGGACAAATTTGACGGAACAGAATAAAATTTTATTTATACACGGAGAAAAGTTCCCCCTTCCCCACAAAAAAACAAAAAAGATATAAGGTTGTTAGATGCTCAAATATTAAATATGACTCGTATGTACACAAATTATTTAGCTTCTGAAATCAAAATTAACCACACGTTGAGATTTAAACACCATTTGTAAACAACTCTCGAAAAATTAAATGAATATACAAACGTACGATACACGTACCGTCATTCTCAGAATATTAACAACCTGGAAAACATTTTTTTCTTCAATTTAAAATTAATCAATGATATTAGGTATGAAACGTTTAAAAAATGTGAATAAATAAAAATGTAAAAAAAAATTGTTATCAAAGAATTTGCCAAAATTGTCAACTTGCAAAGAAAATTAAAAATTTATTCCGTGCAAAAAGTTATAAATTGTCGTACTCTTTGTTTGTAAAAAAGAATTGGCCCCATTAATGATACAAATTGAAAATACTAATCCATATTGTAGGTGAATGGAAAAACCTGTAACTTGCGGTTTCAGTTGATTACCTTAAAAAAAAGTACGTAACACGGTACCATTCAGAAACGTTGCGTTATAAAGACAAAAATTCAATAACTACAAAAGGTAAAAGTAGTTTTTCCCACGTAATCAACACAACATAAATTTTGAATTAATGGCTACTGGTTAACTGAGGATAAAATTAATATTGCACGATACTAAGGAATTGCCGAATAGTCATCAAAATTTTCATCGTAAAATATGAATTGAAAATAGTCACGTAAATAATGAAATCCGTCAAAAATCAAAATTGCGACAGAATTTTTTCATTATACTAACGTAAAAAGTCAACGGTCAGTGAAATAAAAATTGTTACACGTATAAGGAATCGAGAGACAAATGTTCGTCATAATCGTATACGACATACGATTTCTAGCTATACAATTAATAGGTATAATGTAGCGAACGGAGGGACAAATGTGAACGAGCTTGTCGAGCAGAAATAGAAAATACACAAAAAAACATAAACAAAAACAAAAAATTAAAAAAAAAAAACAAACAGAACGTGTTAAGTAGAATGAGGTTATATGAGGGCTGACATCATATGGTATAACTGCATCAAAACTTGCATGTGCACCGGAAGACAAGACAGACGATCATGTGTATTTGAATCAATAGCCAGCCATGAAAGAGCGTTGTAACCTTCCAACACATACCTAAAAAATAATTAATTAATAAAAAAAATTATACCGAATTAGAAAATTTTATCAACTAAAAAGAGGAAAATGAAACAAAATTAAATTATTACAAAGATTTTCAAAACGGTAAGAGGAATTATTTTTATATAAAACATGATCAGAAAGGCAATGTTTACGCTGGTATTTTCCGAGTGAAAAGTAGCTCATATCAATAATGAATATAATCTCGATATAAAATGAACGCACCTCCAAGTAAAAATGTGAAGCATCTTTTTATATGGAAGCATGTTCAGTTTACATCCAGATAGAAGTTATATTTTCTAAATGAAACGTTAAATCTGTCACATGAGGGAATTAATATTTTATTCAGTTTTTTGTAATTTTTAAAAAAGACTCATCATAGTTGATAAAATTTTAACGTTTCGTTGCTTTCTGATCATTAATTATATAAAATATCTTTCTCAACAAGATTCAAAAGTGAGTTTACATGATTCGGGAATCGCTCTTACATGTAATCGCTCACGCTCACTTTTGAACCTTGGTGTGTAATACAATATTTCCCTACTCAGACATCAGCATTTTGCTCACCCCTTCACGAGTCACTCACATTTTCCACGCTCATGGGTTCATTTCGCACACTGACCAAGTTGAAATTAGCAAGTTTTTTTATTCAGAGTTGCGGACCAACAACCACAAATTTTACTCGATTTCCAATTTTTGTTGATCAAGATCTAATTAGCCGTTCAAGTATCACTTAAAGAACAGGTACTCAAAATTTCAAGTGCGAAATTTCAAAAATGAATATTACCTGGTTTGATCAATATCTTACGAAGTTTTGGTTTTACATTATCGAGTATAGAGTCGGTATTCTTTTTTTTTCCGCAAAAGAATCAACACGACATATCTACAATTCCAGGCCAGAGAATATTTGCTGCACGCTATAAGACTGAAATTGGAATTACCCATCTGATTGTACTAAAAATGTACCTACTCCAATAATAAATAGATTTTTTTAAACTAAACTAAAATCAATTTTCAGATGAGAATTTGCAAGATAACTAAGAATTACCAAAATAAATTTATTAAAAATTAATGAAATCACCCAAAATAATGCATGAAGATATTGCAAGAGAGGCTGCTTCTTTCCAAGCTTTACAATTTTTGTTCTGGCTGGCTTCAGTCGAATTGAGTTACATCAAATTTTATCATAAAAAAAGTATCAATTCCTGAAAAAAAATTCTCTTACCCAAAAAAATAACTCACCTTCAACTGCACTATAATGATTACCACTGTGACACATTTCAGAGAAATATTTTCTTTTTAATTTAAAGCTTTGCGAATAAGAATGTGATAATTACTGCGAAAACTGAATTGCAAAATATTATCAATATTTTTCACGAGGAATTAAAACATTTTCGCCAATACATTTTCAGTGATGGAAGAAAATCACAAAATGTAATCCAAATAAGTTCCCCAATCTAAGGAGAACAGATGCGGATAGTAATAATTAAGACGCATGTTCTAAAACAAAATCGAACATAGCGAAACATTTCACACAACTAGATTCATTTGCCGCGAATTTTACTTTCAGTATTTTTTCAAGTGATTGCTATATTTTTCGACTAAGTAACAAATAATTAAAGATTTGAAAAATCATCATACACCCAATGAAACCTGCATCTTAATCATCGACTAATCTCGATCAAGTCAGTTTTACTGCTTGCATTTACAATTTGTAATTCCTTCATATATGAAAAAAATGAAACTTATATGAGGCAAAATTTAAATGAAACCCATTACATAAACTTAAGAGTATTTGTAATTTAAAAAAAAACAAAAAAAAAAAACAAAAAAAAAAGAGTATATACAACAATAAAACAATAAAAATGATAACAATACCTCAATACATCTGTAGTTAAATGCGAATCTAACGGGTGATCAGAAATTGAAGATTGTTGTAGCAGTTCATCAGAATTTTGCTGCGTTGTGTGCATGTGTAAAGCACTTTTCAAGAAAGCCGGACAAACGTTTTCCAAATGCGAACATGAATTCCAGAACCAACGAGGCATGCGGCCGGTGGGAGCCGTGGAAACGAAGTAACCTAGAGCGAGAGGTTGCTGTAGAAGCGCGCCCACTTCTTCTTGTATATCAGCACCACTGACGCCATCCTGCAAAGAAAGATCAATCGTTTAGTTACCATTGCGTGGGAGGCTCTAAAGCAATGCGTTTGATACGTTACCTTTAAAGGAACGGTCATAGGGAATGGAATGCGCTGATCAAGTGGATCGCCAACACTACACGACGGGCTGCCAGGTTGGGAATTTCCTCGACCTCTGGGACTGCCACCCGGGCTACGAACGCCCGTGGTATCAGTACCCGGCCAATTATCAAGGAAGTCACTAAAATCACCCATATTCATATTCATATCGTCGTTCAATGCCGAGAGAATATCCTCATCACCTAATTCGGGACCACAGCTTTGTTGCTCGTGAAACGTACTTTGCGACGACTAAATCACAATAAATATTTGATAATATCGTTCCACAGATTTTATGCTGCATCAAGTTAGTTACGCGCAACTCATTTTACCTGAGTTGTAGCGGAAGTAGGAAACACCAAAATATGAGTACAGGAGACATCGTGCGGAGTAGATAAATGGCAATTGACAGACGCTTGACTAAAGCGTTCATCCGGAGTGAACTGATCGGGCATGATGCGCAACGTTGAATCCGCTTCAAGCGATACCAAGCATGCACTAAGTATACACGGAACATCACTCGACGATAATAAGCTGCACTGACCACAAATTTCTTTCAACTGTTTAGATGCTCTGATCAACGAATTCCTGCTCAGCAGCCAACTCCATCCTGAAATAAGAATCAATTCATTGAAATCATGTCAACATGTCAACGACAACAAAAAGTTGAAAACAAATTACCTTTAAGTTCGCCATGACCTAGACGACCAACTCTTCCCACTACTAAACGCCACGGAGTTACGCTTTGCGACATTACACCTAAAATGAAATCCATTACTTTTTGAAGACCGATACGTCGGGCTGGAGCTTTTCTTCTACGACTTCTAAACAATCAAGAACGATTCATTAATATCATAATTTTTCCAAAACTGAGGTAATATTGAAATAACGGAGTTATTACCTGTTAGGAATATGAATGTTTATAGTAGCTTTTTCCAAAATTATACCCTGTTCGTCAACAGCTGATACAAGAATCCATTTCTGGTCTTCAGAAAGGCAGTAAGCGACATACAGAGTGGAACACTGCTGATCAGTCGATAAAATACTGCTTCCTAAACTAAAACCGCCACAATCGGTATTTTCGCCGTTGCTTCGTAGTTTTTCTCTGCTTTTTGATAAGATATAGGGAGGACAATACGCTTTGTAAGCTGCTCGATTTTTCTCCTAATACCGGAACACAATGTAAGTTTAAGCAGCAAGAAAACAGTAATGTTTTTGCAAAAAGCAAATAAAAATTTACGTCTTTGTTTTTCAAAAAAAGATCGGCCATGGCTGCGGTTCCGAAACCAGTCAGTGCTTTGACATTCGACGAATGGGATAGTGAGCGACGGCACTGAGAGAATACTGACAACGCTAGGGCTCTCATTTCATCATAATGACGACTGCGGTCTCCGGATCGGCCGAGTTCTAATATGCTTTCCAACGAAATTATCTGACATTACAAAAAAAATCTCAATTTAAATTTTTACGCAATATAAGTATTTCATTTCCGAGGGAACTGCACACGTTCAGTTGACAAAAGGTTACAAAAGATCTAAAAATACAGCTAACCCAAAAACTCAAATATTTACCGCGATAAATCCAACACGAAGCGTGAATACCACAATGATTCACTGACTTTTCAAAACTTTTTGACAATCAAAAGGGCAGTCCTTCTAGATACGGACAATATAAGAATGATTGAGAATTTTTCGCTTGCATGTTTCATTGTTTCAGCGAGTCCAGCCCTCCACGTATCTTTTTATTTTTTTGGTTTACCGAATTGTAAGCGCGTGATTTTAATTTGACAGCATTCAAAAAATGAAATAAAATATATTCTCTATTCATCCATCAAGAAAAATAATAATTCTATGTAAGGTGGGAAAAACGTAACACCCAGGAAGGGATTCAGATGAAATTCGACTTGAATATTGTTGTTCACATCTCATATAAAATATTATAAATCATTTCATAGTATCCAGATCTCCCAAGCCAAAAAATACAGAGTAAAAATGTATCACAGATATTAATGAAACATTAAAAAAAAAAAAGTTTCCCTTATAAGACAACCACTTACAATTATGGAAAGAACACGAATAAATTAATTTGAAGGTTAGATTAAAAATCATCAAACCTGCACAGAAATATTGCTACGTATATGTTCTGGTATCACTGATAGGACATTATTATATGATCTTAATAATGCTAAACAAGCAAGTCTATGTAATTCACTGTCGTCACTTCTGATAGACACTGGTTCAACCAAATAAATTACAACAGCGGGAGGATCAGCGTCGTCGTCATCATGACAAGTCGAATCATTCAAAAATGAGGAACTATTGGACGTTGGAGTTGTTTCACTTCGATTGCATTCATCTATAATAGACATTTCATCAATTAAATACTTAAATGAACATGCAATTGAAGCATAAAGTATTTATAATAAATTAACTATTCAAATACCTACCTTGAATCTCCGATTTGGGCGTCGATGGTGGTTTATCTGGGTTACTCTGGACACTACCGATCGAGTTGTCGGGAGTAGTTGAAGGCGGAGGTGGCATAGGTGACGGTGTCGGCCTCGAAAGACTACTGTTAGCAGTATTTTTGGAAGCACTGTCCGGAGAGTCGAAGATAGAAGAGTCCAAAGTGACGTCGCTTAGTTGCGAAACTAAATAATGTCTACAAACCTGTAACCCAATCGCAAATGAAGTTAATCACGATTTTCGAACAAATTATTCTCAAAATACTTTTGAATAAGGCATCAACAAACTTGAGCATAAAGTCTTAACATAGCAGTCGTATTGTTATCCCCTAACAAATTGAACCATTCGTCGACAGGTTCTTTTGGTAATTTCACAGCCGCATTTTTGCTAACACGCAATATTCCATCCCTTAATACTTTTGAAATAGGACTATGTCTACCCAAACGACATATCTAAACATACAGGCAGGTTAGAGAAATTAGAAACAAATTATGAAAAAGTAGGTGGAAAATTCCAAGGCAAGAAACCAACCTCGTAACACGAGCTAAGCTCTTTAAAAAAAACGCGCACTTTCTGCAAAACAAAATCGTTATCTGGCGCCACGACAATATATGCAACATCTCTGCTGTATGAATACGGTTCCAAAAGCAATTTTTCCCAATAGTGTAACGTATACGGAGCCAAAGATAACCAATCTTTATCGTGACCGACCACAAGTGGAGGTATTGGTTGCGGCTCACAGAGATCATCCGTTCCTGCAATTCCAATATTGTTATTTAGTTCAACAAGCCAGACATAACCAAAACAATCTTCTCACGATACATAAGTTTGTATCTAAGTTGAAAACGTTACAAATTGTGAAAAATGAAGAGATAAACTGACAAAAATCTAGTGTTCATAATATTCATTATTAATTTGTACAATAATTGATTTCTATTGAAATTTCTGCCCAAGTTCTTTATCAAGGAATCTTATTTTTATCACTAGTCTATTGAATTCACCAAGTTTCGCGTGTACATTCATAAAATTTACATAATGTTTGTAAACACCTAAAAGTGTTCATAAACTTCAATAAGGTTGAGAATGGTAATTTTTATAAACTACATAATCTTCTCTTATAATATGAAAGGAAGAAATAAAAATTCAACCTCCTTAAAAATTTTAATATTCTGAACTCAAGTGCTAAAAAGTTGAAAAACAAAGTAAACTCTAGAAGTAATACAGAATTTCTAAGAAATATTGGGAAATTATTCCCAAATGCAAGATAATGGTGTCCGAGAGTAGTTCAACTCCGTCTTTCAGTTTGTTTCTCATAGCAAAATAATGAGATTAGTATGACTAGATGTTTTATATTACCTCTATGACTAGGTACATCAACTATTTTAAAATTGGTGGTGTCAGTAAATTAATCCAAGAAATATACTTATCAGCAGTACTTATGCACTGTTATGCCCATGTACTCAATTCAACATTCAAACAGTCTGTTTGCCAAATGAAAGAATGCCGACTGTTTTTTCAAACTTTGTCAGGACTTGCTGCATTTTTTTCAAAATTATCAAAACTTACTGAGCTATTGACATTTGTGGAGAATAAATTACCTCTCATCACACTAACGCGGTAGAATTTCAACTCCAGGTTGGTTAATACTGTGCATGAAGAAAATAATTCTTTACTGTCTTTTTTTTCAGTATGTATTGGAGAATTCTAATCGCTGAGGTAATGAAACAGTATTAAAAGCTCAAAGCTTCGTATCGTTTCTTCAAGATCACAGAATATATTTTTACTGTAGATTTTTCAAAGAATTTTAGCTCATACGGACGTTCTTTTCAATATTTTAAAATGAAAAAATGTGGATATTGCGTATTTTTTTAAAAAGTTGAAAATATCATTGAAATACTGCAAAAAATGAGAGAAAATGGTTCTTCTGAGTTATGTCAAAATGAGGATTTATTGGTCGAAGCATTAAAATCTTGTAAAAGACGAGTGGCAGTAATCCTAGAAAAGCCCATTTGCGACGAATTTTCTTCGAAATTATCATTATTTTAATGCAATTAAAAGTATGATTTGAAAACAATAAGAAAATGTATTTTTTATGTTTATTAAATTGTGATCATTATGAAAAATATGTAAAAATATTTCCTGAAAGAGTTGAATGCGTTGAAATTACCTCCTAAAAAATTTTTTGATTTCATTCGATTGAAAAATGAACTAATTGTTTTATATTCTTCTAATGAATTTAAAAATACGACAATTGTAGAGTTAATTAATTTCCTTTATAATAATTTAAAATGTGCGTGGATGATAATTGATGAATTGAGAGACGAGTTGAACTAAAATTTTCCAGTGGTTAAAGGTTTATCAAATACATAAATATTGGTACAACTCACCTCTTCCAGCAAGACGATGAAACTGCCGCCAGGTTAAAGGCCCTTTGACGATGTACAATGCATCTCCTCGTTTACAACACTTTTTCTGTATCGCATCTTGTAACATAGGCTGCAGAATTTTCATCACACGAATAATATCTTGATTACAACGCGGTCCTTTTGCACGAAGGAAGGGCCACCTGTGCGCACAAGGATATCTACTGTTCACTGCACCAGCGCAATGTTGCATCATTTGCTGACGATTGGCCATTTCTTCAACCTGAAAGAGAGTAATAAGAAAATATTGTTGATCTTGCCTAAAGACATAACGATCGAGCGGAAGTATTTTAGTAAATTATACAGATGACAACTCAATTCTTCACGGTTTTTGCAGTGATGTCAAAGAACTTGATTCATTAATTTCCTGAGAAAAAATTCCCTTATTATAAAATGGTTTCAGACAATTACTCGTCAACCAGAGCAAAGGCCAGCGTAAAAAATTAACTAAACTGAACATCACTAAAATAAATTTCGTTTTATTTGAATAAACTTCCATAAAAATTATATAACATGAAAATTCGAGACCACGAAGCTCTGAGAGGAAACATCAAAAGAGGTTGAGCCGCGAAGCATCTTAGTAGTTCAGAATTTCTTTTCAGAAAGACTTCAAAAATAACTTATCTCGACAAACCTTTAAATGACTTACATCGATGTGAGCTTCTATATAAACTTCATGGACAAAAGAATTTCAAATGTTTACATAAAAGACCCTACTTATAAATCAATTGCTCTGAAACATCACAATAATGTATTATCACTTTTGAACGGAAAAAAGCTGCGTTTTGAAGATTTGAGGAGAAAATCATAAATGGAAAGTAAGTGTTAAGCAGGATACATTCTAGAACAATGAACTTAGAAAATAATAATCTCCTCCTAAAACATAGCGTGAATCTGAAATCATCAACTCACAAAGTGCGTTGGAAGTCGTGAAGTTATTAGGGATGTATCTTACATCACACTCGGATATATGTTAGGTTTAGAAATATTGATGTCAAATTATTAAGCTCGAGTCAAGGCGACCCTAAAAATTCGATTAGGTTTCATTTCCAAAGAATGTACTTTGAGTTTTAGTTGCAGGTTTCTTCATCCCTGTTAGGGTTTACATCTCTGGCGTTGAAGCCATTGATTTGATAATTCCTCTACTGCTCAGACAATAACGTATAGTATAACACAACTAATTAGGCTGACAAGACCCAGCCAATGGGAATAACTTTACCTTGCACATTGAGACGGTAGCTGCTTCCAGTTGTGCCAACCTTCCTTGCTCTAAAGCCATCAGCGCTATTTCGTTGGTGTCACGATATTCTAGCATGTGAATACCAGGAACGTTGGTACGAGGTTTACACTGTCTAGCGGTACGATACAATGCATTGCATGAACTATGTACCATTACGCATTGCTCACGAACCAAATCTATCACACTCAGCGCAACCCCATTCAGATCATCTTTCTCGACTGGCTCGTCGAAGAGGCCAGTAATTTCAGCTTCGTCTTCGAAGAACAGACCAGCAGCATGCGACAAGCGCCGATTAACGACGGCACTGAAGCCGCAACTGCAACGTACCGAATCTTCGTCAATGAAATGATGAGATGGCGCCGGCGAATATGGAAGGTACGGAGACATAGTAGGCGGTAACGACGGCGGTAAATAGGTGCCCGCGTCGCTACCTTTGATGTTTCCAACAACCTTGGAGCCGGCATTGCACACGCACAACGTACAACTATCAAAATTGTGGTCTCGAAACAAATTCAACAGCGTATCGCTGAGAAGAATGTTGACTACTAGGGAATTTGCCTCTGGTGGACGCATCATCGACATGTTGGTACCACCGGGTTCAGAACCAATGTTTTTATTCAGGTAAGACGTGGCCGCCGTAGCACCTGCAGGACTGTACGGAGGCGGTGGCTGACACGGGGTGCGAACACCACCAGCTCGGTAAGGCTGCTGCCATGACATCATCGGACTGGGTGGATACGGACCCGGGCTGATGGGCGATAAACCCATGCGCGGATGCATACCAGGCTGAGGATGCATTGGTGCATGCGGCGAGGGAACTAGACTGTGATGACTTGGGTGCGGCGATGGCATATGATGGTGATGCGGATTCTGATGGGGCAGCATTATCGGATTGGGAGGCATGAGTGGAGAATTAACAGGATGAGTGGTGTTGGACGCAGTTAATGGTGCGTTGCTGGTAGAAGTAACCAAGTTCATAGTACTGTTGCTACTTGATGACCTGAAATCAGCAAAAGTAATTAAATATAGTACTGAGAATGAATAAGAAGGAAGTGAGAACTGAGAAAGCAATGTGGAAGACTAAAATTATTATTGGAAAAAATTTAAACACAAATTCATTTTTTTTTTTAATTTAATAATTTTGTTCGGTTGTGATTTGGGTATGTACCCATACAGGTCTTTTCGACTGGACACTTGAACCGATGTTTCTCTCGGGTAAGACATAAGCAATTACTCATCGAATGCGATAGGAAAAAAGGGGGATACTTCGAGACCAGTTGAGAAAATATCAATTTTATGGAAGAAATTTTAAAAACTATGAAGTGAGAAACACGAAATTAATTTGTATATCTCGAAATGAACCTTTTCGAGAGCCTAATAAAAATTTCAAAAGACACATAGTATATCTTATACCTACATATAATACCTTTCACAGAAATACTAAGTACTATTCCTAAACAAATCTTTCCCACTCTCCTAATAACTTGCTTTCATTTACTTTTTTCTTTTCTGAAGTGTTCAATTTGCCATATTGCGCAAAAATCACAAACCAAATTTGAAGGGCACTCTTCAATACACAACCTTCCAATCAAAAGTAACTGTAAATATCAGTAGGTTATAGATCGATTTATTTCGATCATTAATAAGCAGGATAGTCATAGAAATACTTTTTGGCAAGTTGAAATCATTCGATGGAAATTCAACCAATGTTTAACTTTTTCTAATGTTCCTCGCTTACAATAGCATTCATTTTCAGATAGAATTTTTTAAAAACTATAGAATCAATGTTCACGAATCTAGAAACAGTTCAATAAGGAGAAAATATATTTGGAACTTAGCGCGATAATAAAAACATATTCCCAACTTTCATATGCTTGTGGATAAATTTCATTCAAGACATTCTCACAGATTCCAGGAAAAGAACAACATGTGTCCAATGAAACCCGGCATCATTTGGCTAGTTAATAGAATTTAATGAGATAAGAAAAAAGTTACGTCAACATTTACCCCAAGCTACATATGAAAGGAGCTATAATGGTATCAATTTTTTAAAAATTCTTCAAAAAATTTCACCTGTACAATATTTTATACCAACATGACAATTTTGTCGATTCACAAAACTATTTAATTTTTGTAAATGTACCCTTCAAATAAATGGTTAGGTAACATTTCGTATAGTTGTGTAAAACTAATTGCATATCATGTGTAATTACTAAATCATCGTCATTTGACGTGATGCCATGGCCATCAATCACGTGAAAAAAGCACGGGTATGATAACATTTCAATTTTGTTTCAGTTAACTGTAACGTTACTGACTCAAAAATCACATTTGGTATTCAACTGGCGGATGGTTTGTTACTGATTCTGATATTAGTAACTTTCAGATTTTGGTTGTTTTGTAACGTTATTAAAAGGTTTTATTTTGCTACCATTACTTCAGTGGTAACATTACTTAGAATTCTGGTTTTGTTATGTTAAGTTTATACGTTACATTACTGCGAATTGAGGATAAGGCAAGAACATTATATTCCATAATTCAAATTTTTATGACCCTTTCTTCTTTGTAGCATTTGAAAAAAAATCGAACTTTATTGGGCAATCACTCCTACTTTGACGCTTTGCTCACTCAACTGCGCTAAAACCGACTAACATTGATTGACAATGTATATACTTTTATTCCATTCGTTGTGGTAATACTTCGATGGTAATATGGAAGGGGATTCTATGTAGTGGGAATTCTTCTTGAATCTACGCTAACTTCAAATGTACATTTCTGTTATTTAAATATTATTATACTCTTTGAACTCTTTTAAAATTTTACTTCTTCAGAAAAACATTCCTCTCTTACTACAAAATTCTAATAAAAGTAAAATCTTCCAATTCCATTATTTAAAAAAAAAAAAATCAAGCTCGAGTTTTACTGGGGCTATACTCATGTAGGATTGATGTGTAAACATAATGGCATGGTAGTGAGCGTGCGTATTGCGCACACACACTATCACACACCTACGTGTCATGTAACACACATAAATGAGAGTTACAATTGTAGGAGTGACGAGTTATGCAAATCTGACGATCACAATTCTTATACTGTAGACAGAGCGCTAAAATGTTAACACATCAAGAAGTTTACTAAAGGTCTGAAGTACTAATAAAGTAATAAGATATGCAACAAATAGTTTCTGGGAGACAAAAAATGGAAAAAATCGGCTTTTTAGTATTAAAAGAAACAAAACAAGACTACTTCATTTGTTATGGTAATGATATTTTGGAAAATGAAAATGGTGTTAATATTACTGATGGCACTTTCAGTCTAACTTTATTTTCATTATTATGGTTGTAACATTATTAAAATTTTTAGTAACATTTCTTCACTACATCCAGCACTTTAGTCTTGTTTTAGTAACGTTACAAGTTAAAGTAGTATTAATTTACATTACTCGATTTGTTTCTGGTTCTATTATCTCACCCTTGGAAAAAAGTAGCATAACCTCCCTTTCAGGTTTTTTATTCTCCCAACATATAAAATCGGAACAGCACAAAATAATGTCTACGTTTCACCGCACACTCTGTATATCCAAGTATACTGTAGTTCAGGATTTATAAGAATATTATTTACTACAGACTATAGTATAGTAAAATTTCTCAATGTACTTCACAAAATCATCAGCATAAAACGTAAGTCATCAAGATAAAAATTCAAAAGAATTTTCTCACATACTTTTGTTTCAGTAATATCGAAATACTACTTACTTAGATTTTTCAGTGAGTTGGTTGTAGTAATACGAGGGTTTGTACACGAAGTTGGGTGGTAGAGATATTGATGGTAGAATTTGACTCGGCAAATTTGTCAGCGGAGCATATTTAGACGATCCTACCATTTTCGAGCAAGGTGGAGGCACATAGACGTATGCCATCACATTCTGAGGAAAAATAAAATAGTCAGTGATAATGCTAAGATTAGTGTGATATATTTATGATGATGAACATACATCTAGATTTTCTTCGACTGGACTGCCGATGTTCGGATAAATTTCTTGCTTATATCGAGTGACCGACAATGGTTGAATGTAATCGTTAGGATCAGATCCCGGTGTGTCGCATAGATGAACACCGCACGGTGAAGCAATTGGGTGTTCCAAAGAAGGAGGTGTAGGGAACATTTTAGATAATTCTTCAGCTCGGAGCACACCGCTGCCACCTCCACCACTACTACGCGGAGGTCGTACAAGAATCGTGGTAGTACTGCTGTAGGAACAATCTTCAGAACCAGCAGGTTTGTTTGAACCTGGAGGTGTTTGGACCTGTACCTGAAAAGCGTGAAAATTTGAATCAAATGAATTTAGAATGGGTTTTAAAAAATTCTCGTAACTAGTTTTCTCAATCAGTTAAAAAAAAACACTAAGAATCAAGTAAAAATTAACACAAAAATGACGAATTCAATTCACAAGCAAAAATTAAAATAACCGAGAGGTAAAAACAGAAATAAAAATAATCAGTTTTAGATTAAAATATTTAACGGGCGAAACTGAAAAGATAATATAGCAAATACTTACGGCAGTTTCGTCACTCGAAGCATCATCCGAGTTTTCAAAAATTTGTTCGAGATCTTTATAGGAAGCCGTGAGTCCCTCATTGGTAAATAAGTTGTTGGGGGCACATTTCGAACCATTCACGGTTACTGGTTCAAATATTTTATCTTTCTCCTATAAGATAAAAATATTGTTTTGTATGTTTATCCAAAAACTACTGAAAATCTCGAATGAAAAATTTTACTTACTTTCAATGGCGATAGTGATCGTTTAAATGGACCTATTCCTAATCCAACTTCATCAAAATTGAATGGATTTGATTTATATCGTATTGCACTGTTCGACAATTTGTCATTGTTTATTACGTCCACCTAAGGTTTAAAGCAGAATACAAACAGGTTACCTAATAGTTTTGAAACTAACTGAGGTTTCTGGTCGAAAAAGTATATATATACCGAATCTGAAGGTTCTTGTTTAATACAAACGGATCCTGGAGGTGAAGACGAATTACGAGACGCATAAGTCATGCCATTATAATTAAAAATAGGAAACGACTTTCTAGGCTTATCCGAGGATTCGATTTTTGGCTCAGCTGCTCTAAATTTCTTGACCGGATGATTTAACCTGAATGAACAAAAAATAAGTTTGAAATTTCAACAATTAAAAAAGAATAGTTTTGTCCACTGTCAGCAAAACATACAAAATAAAAAATTCATCAACACTAGGACAAATAGTTGACTCAAATAGCTGATTTTAATGTAGCGAGTAAAAGATGAACGTACTCTCCACTAATGAGCACATTTCCCGGAAAAACTCGCCAATTAATAGCAAGAAGGCTTTCTCAATTGAAAACCATATTTATCATTACTGATAAAAGAAAAAACATCGAATTTACCATGCATCCATTAAGGAGTAATCGTATAATAACATGGATGGAGTTTCATCATCTAAGAGAGCACAATCGTAGTCCTTAGAATTAAGTGAAGGACGTTTAATTGCAAACTGCATGGGTGCTTCAGCCGGCTGAGGAGTTGACTGGGATGGTAACGTGTTCATCAACTGTACACTATTTGGTCTGCTAATATTATCCGTTGGTTTACTGCTACCGTGATTTTCTATACTGGGAGCTGAAGGATAAGGTGAATAGATCTAGAGAGAAGAAAAAATAGAGCGCATTAGCATAAGTTACGAATCATAATGAAATAAAACGAGCACTCTCAAGTGAGACGGTTTGTTACCAACAATGCCAGTTTTCACTCACTTGATTTGAAGTTGAGGAAACTGAACGAGGTCCTTGAAATTCAGACGGGGTCCTCGGTATTTTACTATCTTCAGAATGAGGTGTGGGTGGTGGTTGCGAAGGAGGGTGCTGTGGACTCAGCGTGGGCATGGTGGGGTCAGACAATGCAGGAACGGATGAGGGTTGTGAAGAACTCGGATTAGGCAACGGTGAGGGTGTTATGGAGGGGGGTGTATTCATAGGTAACGAACTACAGCTATCATTCAAATTGCCTACCCCATTTCCTCCGACGCTATTGTTTAAACTACTATTTGAATTTTGATGCGACGAAGAGGAATGATTGGATTGTTGTTGGTACATGAACGAACCTCCTTGATTTTTGGCACCCGAAGAATTTCTGGAATAGAGAAGTTATTAGTGTACATGGAATTGGATGACTACAGGATGGAAATGTGGATCTAGGTACTACTTACTTGAAGCAAGAGCAAGACGATTTTCTTGTGGGATCGTTGAAATTCCATAAGTTTGGCAGACAATCGGAACTTGCATTATCAGAAGAACCATGCTGCAACGGAGTCTGACACGGTGATATGGGTGGAGTTTCTGGTAAAGCCACAATACTGTCCTGCCACGCTCTTTCAGGTAAAACCGTAGCAGGTGAGGAAGGATGTGCCATTGAATCAGGATGATGTTGATGTAAAGGCACTACCGTTACAGGAACACCTACAATTACCGTAATCGATTATGAATTTACGACAGTAAAAAAAGTAGGTAAATCAAAATAAATTCATCACATACCAGACACAGGCTGATTTGAATTTTTAACGCTGGGACCAGGGGTTCCATAAAAATTAGCGGTAGAATCATCGATGTCTGTAACTAATACATAACAAGAAGGGTATCTCACTTTCACACCAGCTGCGACATAAACAAAAAAGAAAATAAGTACATAGAATTCTTAATAATTTACTCAGAAAAAAATTTAAAAGGTTAGATTACATAAAATGACTTCGACGACAGGATCTATGGAACTCGTGTTACTATCGTAGTTCATAGGATAAAAGTATCGCCATTCATCTAATAACCTTTGTGTCACTGGATCCGCCATTTTGAACGTTTGCCCGGATAACGTTCCCATTAAACCGAAAGGTGCTAGAATAACTATAGAAACATACACCATAGGATTAGTAATATAAAGTATGTCTCGACCCAAGTAGATTGAAAAAAAAAAACCTTGAATAGGTTGGGTGGATTGGACAGAAGACTGAATTTGTTCAACGTGCTCTTTCACCAACGTCCGAACTGGAGGATGTTGACGGACATCAATACTGGTACAAACTGTGCTTTCACCGTGCACGAAAAAAGAAAATGATATGGATAAATGAGAGCTGAAACACGGTAAAATTATACTCAATTATTAAAATAAGTAGGAAAACAATGTTTGTCTCCTGAACTTTTAATAGCTGTTCACGATAGTTTAATGTAAGTGTACTGTTTTAGTAGAGATACTATAAGAACTACAGGTATACTAAACCGCTGTTTTGTTCCTTAGCTAATTAGAAGAAAAATTGGTACGTCTTGTTAATTTGGTACAAAACATCTATATCTTATTCACTGATGTGAGTAACCTCCATAAATATTTAAATTGAATGGTTGTGTTGCCATTTATTGCAGCAATATTAATGAAAAAGGTAACCTAATGTTTCACTTTCCTTCCAATGAAGAATGACCAGTTTATATCTAAAAATAAAACTACAAATGGAAGAACTGCATTTTTCTTCAGAACTGGAAATAATTTGTTCAATTGGTCACAGTTTCATACAGAAACTATACTCGGGAAACAAGTGAAACCTAATAAACTTTAAGGTGTGTACATTCAGTTGGCAAACAGGGGTGAGAAATGCGCGTCAACAGTATATGAGGAGTCTACTTGTATGAGGTAAAGGAGCTCGCACCCTTTGACGACAGTTGCTGCCAAAAGGCTAGCATATTATTCATCTCTATGACGTTAAACAAATAAACACATGTATGTTTGTATGTTCTTAACTGTATGTACATACAGGTAAGATACATTGCTTGGGCACTGACAAATTGCTTGATAACAATCTTGGTGATGTCACAGCCCAGTACCAAACATGCTGCATCATTTCTTATCACTATACAAAATAGGAAATGATGTAATTAGATGACACAATTTCATATGTATATATACATATGTATGTTTGTGTGCATGTGCCAATTTCCCTACATAAACTCACAAAACTGGCTACAAAATTTCTATTTTTTGCCGAGGATTTGGCTCTCCCATACATTCGTGTATGATGTGGCAGAACACGCCAAATTGTTGATTACCTTCTTGCGTGAATACTTCTTCATGACAAGGTATTCCACACAGTAGAAACGGGACAAATTTGCTAAGTGAATATCTGTTTGTAAACCAAACCACATCGAATCCATACCTTCCTGTTTTCAATTAGAATTCAGATGTCGATAACTGGTGGGATTACAAAAGAATGCGCATGATGTTTCTGTTCTCTGGTTTTCAGGATGTATGTTTTGGAGTGCAGAGCCATAAAATTGGGAACCCTGAAAACTGGTGGAATAGAGCAAACACTATAAATTCTTTCCCATCAACCACCAAGCATTTGGGTTATTTGCCCGTTTTTGTTCGCGACTATTTCCAGAATTTGCCAAGTGAATATGTACCTTTAAAAACAAAACCAGGAAATGGCGATTTGATAAACACATACTCTTTTAAAGCTGTCTTAAATTTAGTGACACTTTTATAGAATCAATCTTTCAACAAGTAACATTATCTTTCACAGGTCATTTTCCGTTTTTCATTTTTTTTATTATTCTTAGAACATATTTGTAATTATTTCAATAAGAAGGACCAAAAATGAAACTATTAAATAATTAAGCCAGCACAAGAAAATTAATTGACCGCTTCATTAGATCCTTTTAGGAGAAATAAATAATTATGGAATTTGCGGAACATTCGGCGACATTTGTTAAAAGAATTTGGCAAATGGCCTTACCCCGAAAATAAATATTTAATAACAAAATAAATATTTCATTATTTTGTGGTAACAGGTTGTTTAATCACTGCAATTTTTTCAAAGAATACATAGTTTTCTTACAGTAAAATTTTTTTGAAAATTGATTGGTGAAATTGAACCTAAAAAAAAGCAACAAATTCTTTAATTTTGATCAATGCTTTGAGATTTATATTGACTTTTTTTTTTTTTTTTTAAAGTTCGATTAACTGATTTCTCAATTATTTCAGCAGTTTTATTATCTTATTGGGCAATGTTGTTTTCATTAGAATTCTCAACAGTAACCTTACTAAATGACTGATACTCATGAAAAGTACTGTATCATTGTGGGTCAAAAAGTTCAGGAAATATTTTTTAAGTCTTCAATGTGAATTTACCTGGCTGCGATCACCTTTTTTGATCCGTCGTACGGCTGAACAAACCACTTACCGAGCCTTATAAAATTATGAGACAACAGACATCTGCAACACAAAATTAACGATTAAGGATCATAAGTAGTAGGAAAAACAATTCAAAATAAAATAAGATACTTGCCGTTCTATAAGATTATGTAAAGCTTTAAATAAAAGAGATCTACATTCGTAAGACAAACCACTTTCCCAGGATCCTTGCTCTCCTCCGTCTGAAACAAAAATTATATTTTATCGATGAATAAAATTATATATTTATACACAACAAGAGGATGAAATTATCAAAAAAACAGGTTTTAGATTAACAAAATACTGATAATTTACTGAAAATTCACGCCAATACTTTCTAAAATAGAAAAATATATATTTGTCAAACATTGAACAGGCAGAATAAGTCATGAAGTGTCTTTCAAAAAAGTTGAACCGTCTCACAAATTATATGCACGCCTATGAAACGAACACGCATCATTAAGGAAAAGTTGATAATGAATCTCATCATTAACATGATGAAAGGTTTCCACCTGAAATTCTTTCAACAATAAAAATTTTGTGACTGAAATGTCATAATTCAACAAGCATAGGAATTTTATCTAGCAGATGATTCTCAAATCAAATCGAATCAAAAATATATTTCGAGTTCCCCCATCTCTCCCTTGTCAAATAATCAAATACAGAACTGATAAATGAGGTATTATTTTACGTTACTATGGATATAGTTATAAGTAGAAAAAATGATAATACAATAACTATAATCAACAATATTTTTAAACACTTACAACCTCATGAGACAAGCGGGCAACAACTTATTCTAAATTTTTTTAATTTGAAGAAAAAAATTTAGTAATAATATTTAATTCAAGTAACATAGAAATAAAATGACTGCGATTCACTTCTGAAAAATTAGGTAGGAATCTTTAAAAGTCTTATTTCACGTTTCAAATCAAATAGAAAAAATATTAAAAGCGCAGTCCACGACTGAAAGTTTCAACTGTTTTTCCTTAAGCTATAAACCATGAAAATCATACGTCCATGTTCATCGACCATTGTTTTTCTGAGATTCATGACATACCTACAATAATTTAACGGTCATTCTTCCTAAATAAATTATTATATTAACGATGCAAACAAAAAATATGGGTTTTTCATCTTGTTAACGAGCAAAAAAATGACGTTTTGCAGATAACCTTATCACCGAGAACAAAGTATTTACTTTACCTTCCTAGACAAGCATCTCCCGCAAGCTTACTTTAAATCCTCATTGTTATTTACCTGTCCTTTTATTATAGTTATTGGATTTTTTTTTTTCATTTTTGTGTTGGTTTCTTTCTGTTATAGTCAACTACCTATAATTATTCATACAGACTAATAAGCCAATTTCTTTTTACCACAGTACTGGTCCCAATTTTTATCCGATAGTCACGAACTTTGGTACACTTATTTGGATCTACACATGGTCGAACCTACTGTTTTTGGTCCAGGCTACCCCTTTGGTTTGTCTATTACATCCTACTATGTTGCACTTTTGGGGGTTTAATAATTCTAAAATGCATAATTTTTAAACAAGTCACAAAATTTTGTAAAGAAATCAATTGTATTATATTCCATTACTCAAGAAATTTTGTTTTAATCGGCTTAACTGTTCATGAGTAGAGGTGATTTGAAAAAATCTCAAACTATTACTAAGAAAAAAATATTAAGTCCAGATGAATCAAAGAAACTGGTCAAAAGCAGGTTTGCTTTTAGTTAATTTTCTAGGGCTTAGTTTTACAATAAAGCTCTAAACTCTGGTTCAACTGAACTTTCATCCATGATTCAAAGTTGGTTTGGTTTTACAATTACCTATCAACTGAGGTTCAATTAAATAATTTTTTTTTCCAACTTTTGCGATATTTCACAAAATATTAACCTCTCATTGATGGAAATTTAATTTGTGACATTGACGTGCAAAATGAAATAATTAAATAACTGAATAGTTTTTAGTAATTATACATATCTGCAATTCATCAGTAAAAAAAATCTTGTGATAAACCAGCAAATGAGAAACTTGAACCAGAAGTTGACTCACAGAAATCCGGTGGTAAAGCTGAACCATGGTTTAGGACAACTGAATCTTGTTCAACAGATTGCAAAACATTTTTTCCCACTGAACCTGGATCAAACTCCGTGTCTTGTTTAAACCACTATTGTAAAACTAGCCCTAAGCAATTATTTAATAACTTACATATATTTTTTAAAACATTGCAAATCTACTTTCTGTTGGGACTCACCTGTATGAGGGATAGGGGCTCGGACCCTTGACGACAGTTGCTGCCCCAAAGGGCGGGCAAATATTCATCCTTGTGACATAAAATACACATAAATTACGTTCGATCGTAATTACCTGCATGTACTTGCAGGTAATGTACGAGTACCAAATTGTGACACATCTCAACAATAGGATGATGTCACAATCCGTACACGAACTGGCCATCCATCTCTTATCACAATAAGAGATGACGCAACCAGGCCATTCTCACTTACGTACGTATTCCTTACGTACATGTGTTTGTGTGCGTGTAAATAAGCCAGTATAAAAACCATCCGAACTGGCTCTAAAATCACCAGTGTTTGCCTTGGTTTTGGCTTACCCATATGTAAAATATGAAGTGGCTGAACACGCTTAAATTCTATTGAATTTACCTTCTGGTGAGAATATTTTCTCATGACAAGGTATTCCACACTTTCATTCTTTTACTTCAATATGAATTTCTGGGACATATTTTCAATGTAAATTTTACCTAGTATTCTTCGAAATAATTTCCATGTTTTAATTTTTTTTTTTTTTATTGTGCTCATTTATTCATTTTTTTCTCTAGAAATTTTCCCATAACTGACAAAAGCAGAGAATAATGATATGAAAAAACAATATTGATAAGAATGAGGGTTTCAGTAAGCTGGTGAGAGATGCTTGTGTCCTACCTACACAGAGTTGGGAAATTCTAAAGAACAACATTTTTAGCTAGAATTCCCACAAATTTTTGAGAAATGGGAATTCAATTGGCAATTCTCAATGAAAATGGACACAACAGCCTCACTGAGAAATGAACTATACGCAATTTTATAAAGGCTTAATCAAAAATGTAAATTAGGGAAAATGCCATTATTTATAAAACTGTAAACGTCTCACCAGGCTTAATGGCATAAGATAATTACTTTTTCAAAAAAAAAAACAACCATCTCATTTAACCTCCCAACTAAAGGCTAGAGCATTCAACTTCATAAATCACCTAATTGAATGAATAATTTCACTCAGTTTTTACATAATTGCTAAGGAATTTATGTACATTTTAGGTATAGTAGATATTATCTGATAACTAATTTTGACTGGTGTCAGGGAAAACGTTAAATTTGATAAATGAATGGAAACAAAAAAAAATTATATTTCTGATTCTTAACTAGTCATGCAAGTATGCGAAATGAGAACATCAAGTCTTTATTCTCTTCTGACTAAAAATTAGCTGATTTTCCTGATTTTTTAATTTCAAATGCAACGTATCTGATGTTTAAAAGCCACTTCTGCAACATTATCATGTAACCATAGTTTTTTATATATATATATTTTTGACTATGCATATGTTTCAATTTCAATCTAACTCTAAATTAATTTTTTTTCTTCATCGTGCACCTGATTAATTGATAATTTGGATACATATAATATGGTTTACATAGGACTTGGAATTATTGTTTCGTAACAGCATTGGGTACTCTTCAGTATTTTCATAAGTATTCAAAAATAGTAATAGGTAAAAAAAAAAAAAAAAAAAAAAACACAAAAAACAAAAAAAAAAAACAAAAAAAAAACTTAAATTGGCGGTTTATTATTATCATGACATACGTCTGAGGGTTGAAGAGCCTTATCGACTCCTACTTAATAATGCCTACACAATACGATGACGCCTTTTAAGATCGGTTTAGCACGGAATTATCGAGAAAAAAGTGGCCATAATGAAAGGAATTACTAACGTTAAAAAAATTAAAAATAAACAAAATCTAATTAATTGAGGCATGATTATATTAAACAAAGATCATAATGAATTTGAGATACATAAGCGGTTAGTGAAGATAAGGCGTAAGAAGGAGGCAACACGAAAAATTTTGTAGTTAGCCCCCTTCTCCTACTCACACTGGAACATCGGGTTAAAGCTCCAGCGAAGATCTAGATACAATTTTTTGTCTCTAGCTTCAGACAATATTGATGTGAGGCGTACAGAACGAGGATCGAAAGAACTTGAGACTTCTGATATTATGGAGGTTTATTACACGAATGATTAATACATTACAAACAAAATATGAAATGGCGAAGCAACAGCAATATCGTATCGAGAGTAGTAGGGGAAAGCACTTCGTGGTGAGAGTGTACGTATGACATATATATATAGAGATCGTGATGATGATGATGAAGAATGAGTGAAGGTGGGATTTCCGTTACAACACCCCCCTGAAATTTTACCGATTCAGTTCTTCATCATGTTCGACGCTGAAAGTAAACGAATTATTATTGTTGATACAAAAATTATTAATTACAAAAATATTATATATGTAAATAAAAAAAATATTAACATCCCATTATCAACATATTATTATGGTAACTTTTTGTGTTTCGAGAAAGAAATAATTTTGCTATGCTGTGCTTCGAAAATAAATAAAATAATAAAATAAACAAATAAATATGGTAACATGCATAAAATATTCAATGATAATATATAATATATAAAAAATGGTATTGTAAAAAAAATATTATGATAATATAAAATTGGTAACATGCAAAATATTAATTTATTATAGGTAACGTGTAATTTATTTGTTATATCTTTCGATTAGAAAAAGATCGGAAAAGGAATTCGAAAAAGAAAAAAAATATTCACGTATACATATTACAATAAAGAAAAAGAAAGAAGAAAAAAAATATACGAAGGTATTTCCGATTACGAGTTCATTGAATTTAAAGGAACGTTTCGTTATTTTATCTTAAACGTGTGACATGAAAAAGATTGTAGAATAATATTCATCGCATCGCCTATTATCTTTCGTGTGTTGCTATTGTATTTGAATTGGCGCTTAAAATGTGATGTGATAAAGGAACATTTTCGACTTATCTTACTTTGCGGTCATGTAATAGGTTTAATCTTCATTGTATTTATTGTCGGAGAGTTTCTTTTCATTACTTCGTGTGGGAATATTACGTGTATTTCTCTCACAGTTGCTTGAAAATGTATAGGGTTTTTATTATGCGAATTATAGGGTTTATTCCTGTTTGATTTTTCTGCTTTTTCTTTTGTTAATATTTTTAAGAGGTCGGGTATTTATCTGTTACAAGTATTTTCTGGTAAATGGCTTTGTTGAGTACTAACTTTGCAGTAATTGAAGGTTAACTTTTAAGCATCTTTTTTCATGTTTCTACCTATATTTTGGACTTGGGACAACTTGTACTTTGAAATGGTAAATTTCGAAACATATTATGACTTTGAAATAAAATGAATTATTTTTATATTGTATTATGTATAGATGTTCGTTTCATTTAATATTTTGACAACTATATTTTCGAATTTTGAACGATCCAATGATTTTGTCAAAATATCTGCTAATTGATTTTCAGAGCTTACAGTTCTAAAAAATATTACTTTTTCCTCAAATGCTTCCAAAATTGAGTAGCATTTGATCATTAGGGCTCTCGACTTTTTCTGACTACCCCCCGAACATATTTTTTGTGTTGAGATATTATCTTCCATTATATCCACACTTAATTTTTCACCTAAAATTTTGTAATTCATATATTGTATAACTTTTATGGTATCAAGTGCATCATAGACTGCAATTATTTCGGCTGCTGTACTTGATGATGCATAAATGGTTTGCTTACCGCAATTCCATTCCACCAAGTCTTCATAAGAAAATACCATAAATCCAGTTATGGACTTCCCTTTTCCTAAATTATTTATATCTATGTTATGTTCATCGACCTGGGGTGCATACGAGGCATCAATATAGGCCTGTATACCATCCCCTTTCGATCTATATATTATATTGTAATTTTTCGTAGTATTAATATATCTGAAAATTCTTTTTACATAATTTTTCAGTGTGTTATTAGAATTATTTTGAAAGCGGGATAAAAAATTTACCGGGAATAATATGTCCGGTCTTGTAAGTCTTGCTAAGTACAGCAATCCACCTATCATTGACCTATATTCCGTGTCATCTATGCCATTTTCAATTTTATCTAATTTCAATCCCGTTTCCATTGGAGTATTCGTATTTTTTAACTCCGAAATTCCAAATTTCTTCAACATTTTATCTATATGCTTGTATTGGGAAAGTATTATTGTGTTATGTTCTATGTTTCTAGTTATTTCTAATCCCACAAAAAATCTCGGGTTATTTATTATAGTAATCGTAAAATCTTTTTGTAGCTCCTCATTTATTTTTGTAATTGATGACTGTGAGTTTGATGCAATCAATATGTCATCCACATAAGTTAAAAAATATATTTTTTCATCATTATTAATTATAGTGTACAAACATCTATCGCTTTTGGTCTTAGTAAAGCCCATCTCCCTTACCTTTGTATCCAACAGGTCATACCATGACTTACTGGATGTCTTTAATCCATAAATAGACTTTTTTAATTCCAACACCTGATTTGTGTTGATATTTACACCCTCAGGTTTCCTTACAAAAATGGGTTTAATAATTGGTGAATTTAGATATGCAGTTTTTACATCATACTGCACCATAATTAATTTTTCTTTATTTATTATAGATAGCAAGATCTTATCGTTCCTACTGATGCCACGGGGCCATGGGTTTCAGCAATATTATACTCGGTTCTATCTTTAAAACCTCTTGCTACTAGTCTTGCTTTTGGTTTTGGATTTCCAAATTCATCAAATTTAATTGTGAAAATCCATCTTGTGTCTATAAGTTTTTGGCGATCATAGTCGACTATTTCCCACACATTCATATCATCGAGAGAATTAAATTCATCATTTATGGCCCTGATCCAATCATCTCTAAAAGGGTTTAATTCTATTTCAGAATAATTTTTCGGAATATTATCCTCTATATATATTTTATTATATCTTACATTTATGTTCATGACTACGGGGTTAATTATCCCCAAATCATATTCGTAATCTGATGACTTTATCATTAATGGTTTATTATTTATTAATAATGATTTAATATTTTGGTTTTCGTCTACCTTAACATCACATGAGATATATGACTTTGTATTATAGGGGTCTTTAAGACAATATCCCGTATTTGTATAACCTATCATTATACTTTTCTCCGCTCTGTGTGCTAACTTCAGGTCGATTTTGTTTTTTGATTTTGCTTTGGCTTTTGTGGCATTTTGCTTTCTGACTTCCACAGGGATATGCCTGTAGGTCAATGCCCCAAAGACTTTGAGATTTTTTAGGTTTGGTTTTATCCCATAAAACAGTTCATAGGGTGTTCTATATCCCTCATTTGCTTTTGTGGGTGATCTATTAATTAAGTATGCAGCTGTTACTACAGCGTAGGACCAATACTTTATATCAAGATTGGCATCAATTAACATGGCCCGTACTCTTCTCATTAAAGTTTGATTTTGCCTTTCGGCAACACCATTCAATTCCGGAGAATATGGCACCACATAATCCATTGTTATGCCAACCTCTTTACAATAATTTAATATTTTTATATCAGTATATTCCTTGGCATTATCACACCTAATAGTCCCTATGGGGTACTCTGGAAATTTATTTTTCATGGATACTATAATATTTTTTAATTCATTTGTGACTTGACTTTTGCTGACTATGGGCATTACAAACGTATACTTGGAGAAATGATCTATAAAGGTTAAGACATACTTCTGATTCGCCACTGAGGGCGTAAACGGACCCATAATATCTGAAGATGCCACTTCTAATTTTCGAGTTGGCTTAGTTCTAATACCATTATGGCCCAATCTCGAATTATTTGCGATACAACATATTTGACAATTCAAAAAATCCTCATCTCTAAAATTTATATTGTCAGGAATGCCAACCGCTAGAGTTTTCAACTTTTGCAGATATCTGGCATTCAAATGCCCTAGTCTCCTATGTATTGTTAATTTTTTATTAATATTATTATTTATTTGTGAGTTATGGAGTATTCCCTCAATTTCATTATTATCATCTCTTATTTCTTCTTCTTCACCCCCCTCAGGTGATTCATTATTATCGTCATCTTCCGGAATTTCTAATTCTACGGTAAAATCATCCCATTCATCATCTATATTTTGAGTAACGGGGGCACATAATATATTATTTTCATTATTGTTAGTATTGTTATTAGTGTTTTTATTATTATTTTCGATATTATAATATATATAAAAGATTCCCTCTTCTTTTTTCGCAGTCATTATTATTTCAGCATTTTCAATAAAATATATATTAGCAATATTCTTCTGCTGATCAATATTGATCATACCTGTGTTTGTAATTTTTATGGCTGAAATAATATTTAGGTTTAAATCCGGCACATAATGAACATCATTTAATTCTATCAATGATTGGACTCTGTTATAGTTCTCAACTTTGATCACCATTCTCCCTGTATGAGTAGCATATAAAAAAGTATTTTTACCAGCACATTGCAATTTTATTGGAGTTACAAATTTTTTAACATCGACTAATTTGCCCAAGTCGGATGTCAAATGCACTTCTGCAGCTCCATCCAAAATTGCTTTGTGATTTAATATATCATAATTTTCATTTTTATTATCTTTATTATTATTTATTAATTCGTTCAACAACCATTCATTATTATTTCCGTTGAACTTTTTTACCATACAAGACATCTTCACCTGTTGTTCCAAATTCTCTTTTTTATTAGAGTTCGGTTGAGTTATATTAGCTTTTGGGGGATAAGTTCCCTGATTATTATTTGAATTATTATTATTATTATTTTCACGTGAATTATTATTACTGCAATTTTGCGCTATATGGCCAAATTGCCCACACTTGTAACATTTTGGGTTATTATTTTGATAATAATTTCTATTATTACCCCTATAATTGTTGCCTCTATAATTATTGCCTCTATAATTCGAGTTACCTCTGTAACTATTTCCTCTATAATTTTCATTACCATTATTTCCATTACTATTCGAATTATTATTCTGATTATGGTTTGATTCAGTATAATTACCATTACCATTATTATTATTTCTATTATTTGCATAACTATTACGATTATTACCATTTCCTTTAAAATTATTTCCTCTATAATTATTATATCTTCCCCTGTAATTATTCCTATTATTATTATTGTTATTTTTATAATTATTACCTATTTGGTTATTATTACCATTTTGTTTTTTCAAAGTTTGATCCCTGAATTTTTGGTCAGAGTCTTCTCTTAATATTCTTTTAAAATTATCTAAATTTTTTTCGTTTGAAGGTAAATTTTCATATTGAATTTTCGCAATTGCCTGTTCATAGCATAAGGCTAACTGCAAATTCTCCAATTCCTCCAATTCAGTAACTTCTTTACCGCTATCTCTTACGTCGGTTACTAATTCATCCCATTTTTTTAAGAAACCTTTCATATTTCCTCCTGGCTGAAATCTAAATTCTGTCCATTTTGCTTTCGCCATATTAGCTGTGACGGAAGTTTTCGTACCATAAATCTTATCCAGTTTTTTTAACATTAATATCGCTGTATTACAGTCTCTTATCTGTTTTGTTATTTCATTTGACACTCTTTCTAGTATAAAGGCTTTTGCATTGTCTTGCATTTTGCAATAACTTATCATATCTTTTTCGGGACGGAAATTTAAATCGTCTATATGATTAATATATAATTGCAGGAATTCATGTTCTCCGAAAATATCATAATACCCGGCTCCCCTAATAGCCGAAATAATCATCCTGCGCCAGTCCAAGTAATACTTTCCATTAAACACTTTTCCTAATGGCGCCTGTATAGGTTTAATTTCGTTTTGGGATGCCATATTTTCTTTAATTTTTCGAAAACCTAATACACTTTTTTCAATATTAATAACAGCTATGTATTTTTTATTTTCTATCGATTCTTTTTCAATTTTTTTAATTATATTTTCTTTTTCGCTATTTTCAACTTTATTTCTTTCGATATCCTCCAGTTTTTGTTGTTGTTTATTAATTAAAAAATCTATTCATAAATTTTTCTTTTGATTTTTCTGAACTGTAAATTCTACTTGAAAAATAATTTACTGAGGATTCTAAAATTTTAATATATTTTAAGCTACTAATGTTTTCTATTCTTCCGGATATATCCACTACAAAGGACTCCAATACTATTTCCCCAGTGAAATATGTGACGTAGGGTAAATCGTAAGTTTCAATTTTTATGTCTATGACTTTTTCGCCTTCAAATTTATTAATTAATTCCTTCAGTTCCTCCTTTTCAATGTTATATTCACCTAATTTTCCTTCGCACAAACTTATTATAGGGGGCATAAAAAAAATTTTAACTATTATTCAATTTTCCTTTTTGTACTCAGTTCAAAAAACAATATTTATGCAAACACGAAAAATAACCAGCTTCAATGAATATTACCTTTACAAAATACAAACAAACAAAAAATGAAAAAATATTGTACTTTACTATTTCTGTTGCGCCGACGAATAATTTCAGTTTTCTGCACTCCGCTGTTCACCGTTGTACTGCCTGCTTAAATTTAGTTTGGAGTTGGCCGAAAAATTGGGTCCTCGATGTGTGGATCTACAATGAGTCCTCGACGACGGGAGCAGGTTTCCTTGGGCTGTTCACTCGATCTCTTTGGCGGTCCTTCCTGAATTTAGCGTTCGATGACTTCCAGGATTGGCCGTTATTAAGTTGGGAACTTCAGCTTCAAATTTATGATTTAATTTTGAATTTTTCAAAAATTAAAAATGTATTATATATCGAGTTAAAACTTCTCGAAAAAAAAAACGGTAACTATTTCGTGTATTATTCAACAAAAAACATGAAAAGATTTTCGCGCAACAGTAAATGAATTCAAAAAAAAATTATTTCATTCGTTTAGATTTCTAAGTCTCTCCTCATAGTTCTACCGCAGCGATGGCTACCATGATGTGAGGCGTACAGAACGAGGATCGAAAGAACTTGAGACTTCTGATATTATGGAGGTTTATTACACGAATGATTAATACATTACAAACAAAATATGAAATGGCGAAGCAACAGCAATATCGTATCGAGAGTAGTAGGGGAAAGCACTTTGTGGTGAGAGTGTACGTATGACGTATATATATAGAGATCGTGATGATGATGATGAAGAATGAGTGAAGGTGGGATTTCCGTTACAACAAATATGAAATGAAACACCACCACCGAATGTTCGGACCATTCGATTAATAAAAAGTACATCGAGGTCACACTTGGCAACCTCGCACTGTGAGAACCCGTTATCAGAATAACGTCGATGGACTAGACATGTACGCACGCATACACGCAAACATTCAAGTACATAGAGAAGAATGCGCGCGCGTAATTCACACGGGGAGAGGGTAATCGAAAGTTTTTTGTTTTTTTTTAGAGGCGAGCAGCCGGCGCACGGCGAAAATCTACGTAGACATGCACGTCTACATGGGCGCACATGCAAGCGCAAGAATACAAATATAAACAAATACACACAAATACCGCTACACATTCTAACGAGAAAATCGCGATTTCGCGGCGCTGTGGACGCGCGCTTGCGTTTTCGGATGATGACGCTGATGATAATTTTTATATCCTTCAGTGTGCGCCCACCGGCATTGGCGAAAATTCAATGCGACAATTTCTTCCGACATTTTTAAATGAAAGTTCCATCGAAGGTACCAAGTATTCGGGGAGTGTAAAGGGGGGGCGCGCAAGAAAGACGCTTACAATGAATATGTACCTAAAACTTGGCGTCTGTGCGAATATTATTAACTAATTGTGAATGCGAAAGGGGAGTAATTTGTGGAAAATGAGTGCATGTAAAAATATGCGAGTACTTAGCAAAGCTATACCGAAACAACCCAACGAAATTTTTCTGCAGACCACCACATAATTTTCTATTCACTTTTCTTTATTTAGGGTTTTGGACAACCTAACCATTTTACCTGGGGTCTGGAGATAATTTTATGTTCAAGAGAAACATGGGCTGATAACGATAAAACGGAAAATTTCAATGAATAAGAAGTAACTAATACATTCAATTCAATGAAGACGAAAAAAAAAAGGCTTTCACGAAAAAGTACAAGAAATAATGATTTAATTTTGTACTTCACAACGAGAACATCGAAGCCATTAAATAAACAAATCTGTTGTCCTATATTTTCCTCCTACTCACATCGAAACGGAAATTTATTGTATTTTAGTAAGAATTTGTACGCGGCTATCATTATTGTAATGCCAAAACGAAATAAAATTTATCTAAAACAACTTAACGACCACACAGCCAATCGCTTCTAACACAACCAAGAGTTCAACTGGGCACTGGCGAAAATAATTCAGGATAAGCTATCGAAAATTCAAAAGAAATTCAAGCGCAACAATGCTTCGTTAGAAAACCGGAAATGGAGATAGAGATAAAGATGGGAATAGGAATGGGGATGGAGATAGAGATAGACATAAGATAGAGATGAGATGGAGATAGAGAAATAGCTTACTTGAAAAAATTGCAAAATAATATCGACAGTAATCTAAAGTGGAGGCAAAAGATACGAACTCTGGCGTTGAAAATAGTAATAGGCCGAAAACAGGATAATAGATGAAAATAGGTAAAAATGTATTGATATTGTAATGCAAAAATTTATTTTAAAAATTAATTTTTATGGTTACAATTGTGGATTTAAAGATTATCCCCTAACAATTAAGCAAAGTTTAAACTCACATCTCTATTCTCCAATATCCAACCTGAATTATGTAATGTTGGGAAATTTCAACTTTTAGAGAATAAATCAAGAGAAATAGTATAAACCATAGCTTAGTGTTTCCCTTTAGTGAACTTTTTAGATATTGGATCATAGAGAATAAATCAACGAGTATAAACCATCTTTAAGTGATCATCCATATTAAAGTCTATCCTATTCACAGAGAACCAATTTAAACTATTCTTTTCTTACACAAAAATGCATAGGGAAAATACCTAGTTCTGTTTTCAGACTGTGCTAAAATGAGGCGAATTTAGCGCTCCTTGCAGAGCATCCACTTCCTAATATTTTCACGAATCGTGAATCTACAGTCGCAGGTTTGTTTATTCAATAGCAATGAAATCACTAAGGATAAAATTTATTTCGTTTGGTAACACTGTTGCCAATTCAATTACATTTATATTTATCAACGTTTTTACTTAACACTACTAGCATTATATTATACGCGAAATGTTCATTAATTCGTTGGAATTTATAATAAAACTATAAAAAATAATTCTGTGTCGCGAATTTAATGGTACTTGCGCGTATTTATAGCGTGCAAATGAGTACATCATCGATAAACTCCCCGCAGTTTTTCGACATATAAATACCGAAATGACGCTTTGGATCTACTGCTGCAGGGAAGGCCCACACACGCTTTCTGTTTCTCCTGAAAAATTAAGGCTTTTAGATGCGATTTCTGGAATTAGAGACCTCACTTACAGAATTCCTAATCCAAGAAATAAGTAATTCGATTCAACCCAACAATACTCAAAACAAAATAGTACAGAACTTTTTCTTCGAACTTTTATCAGAGCAGCGAGGCTAAAATTTGAAAAATGACTCAATATTAAAGGTCAATTTCTAAGGGACAAAAATTTACGACCAAACGTAAAAATGTTCAGCAAAATTTATTCCGTAAAAAAAATGTAAACCATGTGAGAAAATAGCAGAAAATAGCATTATGAAACCAGAACTCCAAGGACAAATATTCAAGTACAAAGCCAATGACCTATGGCTGGCATGAGATGGAGAAAAAATCGATGACAAAGTGATGAAAAAATAATCCAATTTTGTGAAACAGGTTTCAAAAAGTAATCGTGGAGGTTGTGGCTGATGAAAAAGTATTTACTTCAAATAAAATTAGGTACACGGAGAAGACACTACAACAAACTACCATTGAAATTTCATTACTGAAACTCACCATTGCACAAATTCAATGTTTAAGATACACATTAGAAAACTGCGAGGACTACATACGATACTTTCATAACCCTACCAGAAAGCAAAGGTCGAAACTTTCAATTTGGAGATGAACTGATGAACGATAATTTTCTTCCCAGTTAATTATTCAAATTAGGTCTCTTCATAAACTCACTGAACAACTAAAGGATTCGACATTAGCCTCAGAATTTCACGTTGAACAGGTTACCAGAATTTTATGTCTCCTATTCCCATTTAGGCTTTTAGTTCTTCAATTAAGAAAAATATAAACGTATTAAACTTATAATTCAAGCCTTTGCATAGACCAGTGAGTGCCAAATTTCACATTAGGCACTACGAGAAGTGCATTAAAATTTTTAAGCAAAGCAAAGAAACAAAAATGGAGGTTTTTTTTTCATCTTTCAAAAACTATAAATATCAGTTTTTTTACCGACTGCGTACAGATGAGGTTATATGTTTGATATGTCTATCTCCGGAACTAATAGAATTTCGTTCGCTCAGAACAAGTGTCTTACTTTACAGATTTTAATGAAAATAGGCTCAAAAATTCCTGGCCATCCGGAGAATGTACTAGGCTATTCATATTTATAAATTAAAAAATAAGAAGGGAATTAAAGATTTAAAAAATTATTCTCATAAATTTGGGCATATCCACAAATGAGAGCTACTCATTCATAAAATTTATTAAATACACCCCTCCTCATTGGTGATATTTTCAGATAATACAATGGACAATTTCGTTTTGAAAATTAGTCACCATTTACCAATTGCAGAGATAAATGTAAATTAATACAGACTATCTTAAAAACAAGAAAATTTCTGAACAAGACAAAAGCTGCATGACTTTCTCAAAAATAACCCAATTTTTATGATTATTAACTCTCATTCAATTCATTTTCATAATTTACTAATTTACTATTGTATTCTTCCATGGCAAATTCAACGAATACATCCTATTGAGATAAACACAATGTTTCAAACCCTCCCCCCTCCAAAAAAAAAGAAATAAAGAAATAAAAAAGAAATATTTCTTCCGAGTTTTTCAACAGATCCAAAAAATTTGTTACTTCATCAAACTGGACTAAAAGCAATAGAAATCAAATGAAAAATAATCAACACGTCGAATTACCCCAACAGGATTCCACCAGCCCTCAGTAAAACACGTTTACAACAAGTATTCTTTTACGCACGGATCTGTCCCTAATTATAGAGTAAGAAATCAATAATGCATAATAATTAATTAAATTTTACAATAAGAGAAGACGCTATAATCTAATCGTATACAACTCTGGCATAAATTTCATATACTGACGAAGTTACACTTTTATCGTCATATACGATAGAGCGCACATAAAAAAGTCAACATCAACTACTTATTGATGATTAATGCGTGTGCAAACAAAATACGACTGCGAAGAACAAACGAAGTTCATTAACATCAAGTTAAAAATTCACGCCGAGATTACGTCTACCATAAGCAGTAATAACAACAAATTGCCCAAAAACAATTACCGGTGCAGTGCAAAATAAACTGAATCATATTTTCGGTGTTCGCTAAAGAACTCAAAAATGTTTCTAATGAAAACGAAATTAAAAAAAAAGAAATTATAAAGAATTCTTGAACAAGCACACAGCAATTCAAAAACGAAGTCACAGACGTTTGTTTGGTGGTGGAAAATTTACAGGATTGATTGAATTAAGCGAAGAATTTCCCACAAGTGCGAAACGAAAGCAAAAGAAATATCACGTGACTGGAGTCTGAATTGCTCTATATTCTTGTACAATTTTCTCAAAAAATCCAACATGCTTCAGGAAAAGAACTTATTATCATGTTTATTTGGTTCATTTTTGAGAAATTCGATTCGTCGGTTGCATTTCTCTAACAATCATGCATAATTTGAAAAATAATCGATTCAGTGGGGCACATATTTTGCGAAACTTCAAGTTGACTAAACAAAGAAAATCGGAGTAATTAAAAGTATGGTATAAATTTTAGAAAATAACAGTCAACTTCTAAATTTTTATTTGTTTCGGAAAAAACAATAATAAAATTTCGCCCGGGCAAAAATTAAGTGATCTAAAAGCTGAGGAAGGGTCGAGGATGTAAAAATTAGATGGGCAAAAATTGGGGACGGAGGCAAAACATTTTTCCGCACTTTCTCAGGCATCCATAACGTGGAAGATCTGCGCACAGTAATGGAAATTTAGCCAGCGGAAGAAGCGCAACGACTGTCACGGTGAAATCAAACGTCAGATGCAATGAGAGGATGCACAAACGGCAAATCAAAACGGTTAATCCCCAAAAAATCACGTGCAACAAGAAAGTCGGGGGAACGTAAGTGTGACCATAATAAAGACTCCACCGACAAAAATTCCATAATAGTTGTGGAAAAATAATTTTGGTCAATGATCACATAAATTCGCACACGAAATTCCAAGATACTGAGATCGACAACTCAATTTTTCATCGAGTCTCGAAAAAATGTGCGCACAAAACAGACACTCACACACACACGAAAAATGTAGAAATGAACTAATGACCATCAAAAGCAAGTAAAATTTAAATATATTTTAAAAAAAAGGAGAGAAAAGAAAATACCTAAAGGGGATACGCGAAAAGAGTGAAAATATAGTACAGATTCAAAACGCAGAGACGTGGCAACGTCGCGAAACGCGCGACGGCGGCAAAAAACCGCGCGAACGGATGTTGAGCGACCATCGACCAATCAGACATTCAGGGGTACGTTCGCTCCTCAATCAGCGAGAAAAAAACACAGCGTCTACGTCACATACTTTGCTTCATGACGTCATTCACGAAGATACCACGGATTGCCGTTACGTCAGACAAGACACACGCGTGCGTGAACAAGTAAATACGCGCACACGGTAAGAATAGGGCGCGATGGTGTCAGAGAGGTGGGGCAGAATTACAAATAGAGGGGAAAGGGACAGGTAAGCGAACACGCGCATCATTAACACGAAGAGAAAGCCGGACCAGAATTTGTCGGTAAATTATTTTCATTTAATTTGCTGTTTGATATTTTTTGATTTTTTCGTTTCCAATACCAAGATTTCGATTCTTTCAGAAAAACGAAATTCAACAAAATGTAATAATAAAAATAAATTTTATTTAAAAAAACAAAAAACAAAACAAAACAAAAAACAGACTGCGTTAATCTGAATGAATAGCTCATTAGTAGAAACAATTTTTTCAATCTTCAAATTCTCACTTTCTTCAATTACACCCTTCTAATTTTTAAATTTTCAAAAATGAATACCTTAGGACATTCTCCAGATGATCAGCAACATTTTGAGCCTACTTTGATTAAAATCTATAAAGTAAGACACTTGTTCTGAACGAACGAAATTCCGTTAGTTCCCGAGATAAGACATACTGAACATATAACCTCCTTCGTACGCAGTCGGTAATAAAAAGGAAAAATTTGTCAGTAAAATACGAACCATCACGAAAAATAACGAGAAATACTCCTCGCTGGATGAATGTAATTAAAAATTTGAGATACCAGCACCAGGGGCGTGAGAAAATGAATACCGGCTCATGAATAAGTTCAAAAATAACACACACTGATCTGGTTTAAAATCCTGAAAGAACGAAGTCAAAGTTATTTTACACGACGACGTGGATTCAAGAGAATTGAACATGATTGGTAATTTTTATAAAAGGGAAGAAACGAGTAACACGAAAAGCACAAAGTCAACCACACAAAAGTACCGGCAGGATTTTTCTTAGCATTTTTGCCATTTGTTAAATGTAGTAAGCGAACCGACCAACTCATTCAACAAATGCAAATGTCTGGAAAAATTAATGACAAGTAGTACAACTTTTTCTCTTTCTTGACGTTAAAGTGAGGAAGGTAAACTGGTAATTCTCTCATTATCACAAAAGGATAAACAGCTCAATACAAACAAAAAAAGATTCGTAGAGAACTGAAGCAAGTGAAAATGTTTCGATCGCAAATCAAAATAACGGAACAATTTACTAGTCACAAATCGTTGATGATGATTAATTTCATTTAGAAGATTACTGACATCAACTGTACTCGCTTCAGATTAATTGCGGTGAGAGAAATTAACAAGTCATATGTTATATCAAAAGGGTGGAAAAGAAAACGATGCTGAGAAAACAAAGTAAAAAAAATTAATTTGGAAAATAGACTGACATGAAATTCGAAATGACTTCGGAAGTAATACAAAACTTAAGTTTGATTGATTTACACCAATACCGAGGTCAGATCGGGTCTGAAAAAATGGGTATGACTAACGTAGGTAAAGATGGTATTACGAATATATAGATTATATAGAAAATTTATTCACAAAATTGGAGAAGTAATTCAAGATTAATTATTAATCTTTAATTAACAATTTCATCAAAGTTACGGTGAATCAAGGGAAAAAATAGTGACGAGAAAAAAATAAAAGCTCATTCACAATGGGATCAAACACTAAGAGCAAATCCGAGATTTATTCGTGGCGAAGTTTTCATAACAAGGGAGGACACTAAAATTCGTTCTTGGATTCATAAATAAGAAAAACCGAACACTATCAAGTGTTACGAAGTAAAGCGTAAGTAGAGACAATGCCAGTCGATTTACTGACATAAGAACAAAAATTAAAAGGAAAATGCACAGCGGGTGCGGAGATAATTTAAAAAGGTTTAATGAAACCTGTTCAGCCTAGTCCAATGTTACGCCTTTGGTCAATTTTTTGGGACTTTTTTGGAAGTGCAGCAATAAACGTACTATGGCTAACGTCAAGGAAAAAAAGGGCAGCACACGTACCATTTTCTTCTTTTGATATCTTCAATAAATAAGCCATCAATGACCACAAAAAATTACACGTGTTTCCTGATAAGCTTGCAAAACTTCAACATCAGATAGTACACTTCAAGACAAATGAAAAAAGTTCAATAAACAAGTGTCTTATATCTTATTCTGAACGATTTCATAGGTATATATATAGGCCTATATACTCTAAAAGTTTGAGACAATAAACTAATTTTAAAATTGTAATCTGCGAAGGACGATTCATAGTATTAACCACGGAAAACAACTAGTGGTCAGTATCAGTGGCTGAAGCTGATTACAATTAATGTGATAACATTTTCATATTGTGGAATACCTTTTCGTGAGAGATATTCTCACCAGAAGGAAATTCAACAGAATTTAAGCGTGTTCAGCCACTTCGTACACAAGTACGGGTAAGCCAAAACCAAGGCGAACACTGGCAATTTTAGAGCCGGTTTGGGTGGTTTATATACGGCTTATCTGCACGAACACAAACACACGTACGTAAGATAATACGTACGTCGGTGAGGGCGGCCAGGTCGCATCATCCCCTATCATGATAAGAGATGGCTGGCTGGTTCGTGTACGGATTGTGACATTGTTTGGTGATGTCACAATTCGGTACTCGTACATTACCTGCATGTACTTGCAGGTAATTACGATCGAACGTATTTTGTGTAGTTTAACATCACGAGGACGATTATTAGCCTGCCCTTTGGGGCGGCAACTGTCATTGAGGGGTCCGAGCCCCTTTACCTCATATTGTTGAATCCCCACAGCTACTCCCCCCAGTTTTTGCATTGCAAAAATGATCAAAAATGCTCAAGGCCTGGGGGACGTGCGGGTTTCTACTTTTGCCTCTGGTCGGCCTCCCATTTTGCCAGGGGGCTACCTACCACGGCCCCGACGCACTCGTAGGATTCTCTACGGGTGTTCATCCGGGCCAAGTAATTTGCCCGGCTGTCCTCTCCCCTACGCCTTAATGGTACATTTTTTGAGCGGGCGTAGGGGTGATGATGGGAGTGAGGGGGCAGTGGACGTTTAAATGATGGCTTCCTTAGCATCGGGGAGTTTGAGTTCTCCACTGCTAAGGTGGCCATTTTCGCTTTTTTGTTCACAGCCCTCTCAGCCGTGAACAACAACCTCATCAGCTCCCATTTTTCCTCCAGTTTCGGCTCTGGCTTCAGTAGTTCCGGAGTCGGAGTTGGCTCCTTCGGCAATCGGGGAGGAGAGATAATTGGAGGCAGCGGAGTGGTCATCTCTGCTAGGACATTGTTGACTGGAGGAGCTGTGTCCATGAGCAGCTCCTCCTCAATCCGGTCCAGCTCCGTCTTCTGCTCGGTCTTCTGCTGAGTTTGTGAAGACTCAGCAGTTTTCTGGGCAAATTGGAAGGTGGCGGATTTCGGGATAGGAATTGGCAGTGACATTTAGAATAGGTTTTTAGTAGGAAAAGGAACCAAAGAATATATCAGAAAACACGTCCAAGATCTCTGGCAGTTCTAAAGTGGGTGATTTTACTTCAATTTTGAATTTACCATTACAGTTATGTTTTATTATTTTCGTATCTTCTTATCGACATGTAGAGGGGATTCTTGGCCGTATGCAAGTTTTCCAGTTAAGTTCTGATTGGTTTCAGCAAAGTTATGCCTGAAATAAACTCAGTGAATATAATTTTCAAATTTTTATTACAAAGGAATCTCCGCTTGTGACGTCACAACATTGAGATTATCTTTGTGTTTAACAGTAAACGCAAGTTGCAATGTTTTGTTTCCATATTGCACGTGGATTTGTTTATTCCTGTCATTTTCTTTTTGTTGGCATTCCTCGTTTGCTTACCTCCGGAGTTTCTTTTGTCTCACAAAGTTCCGATTTTCCTCGCATATTTTTTAGCGGGTTTCAACTTACGTAGCGGATATTACTTTTTCGGGAGTAAATTTTATTTTCTTCGCATTAACCTCTCAGGGACTTGCGAGAAGGGTGGGAATTTTTACGTTTTTTACTGCCAGGGGGCCTGCCTGCCTCTTTTTCATGGACATAAGGGGGCCTCAGGATCGAATGTTTTGGTGGTAACATCGTCCAAAAATCTTACCGACTTTTTTAATGTTTTCTGTTGTGAATTATTTGTTTCACATTTTTCAACAGATACTTCCGTTTTTGTTTGGGAATCTGTCTGGATATTTTCTATGTTTTCCTTCTGCAACCTTTTTATTCTTTTATCGTCACTTACCAAGTATGCACGCTTCAATCTGTCGATTTAAATTGTTCGAGGTTTGCCTGCAATGAGTATCACAAAGTTTTTCTCATCTTGTGATACTACTTCGTAAGGACCGGCGTATGGTTTCTCCAGCGCAGATCTCATTTTTTCGTCTTTAACAAATACGTGTGAAGTATTGGCCAAGTGTTTCAAGACGTAAATCTTGGGCTGGTCATGGCGAGCTGCCTGTTTTAGGAAATTGTTGGCATCATTTCTTATGTTTTGTACCATGATTTTGTGGCTAACTTCCTTCGATTCTGTGAAGAAGTCCCCTGGGAGGCGTAGCTCTTCGCCAAATGCTAATTGCGCTGCAGAGTGACCTGCATCAGTTTGTAGGGCAGATCGAAGGCCTAAGAGGATGGTAGGAAGTACGTCTACCCATCTCTTGGTATCATGAGACATGATAGAGGCTTTGAGAGCTCTATGCCATCTCTCTATTTTGCCATTGGCTTGAGGATGGTAAGCTGTGGTATGACTCTGTTGAACACCAAGCTTATTAGACAGCTCTTTAAAGAGCGAGCTCTCAAATTGGCGACCTTGATCCGTAATTATGACTTCTGGTATGCCATACCTCGCAATCCAGGTATTGTATAACCTTGATGCTACTGTGGGAGCTGACATCTCGTGTAGAGGGATTGCTTCTGGCCATTGTGTTGCCCTGTCTATTATCGTCAACAGGTATCTGTGTCCTTGAGATGGTGGCAATGGGCCTACCAAGTCCATATGTACAGTTTTAAACCGCTGTTTGTTTGAAGGATTTGAGGGGCGAGCGAGTGTGTCTTCCTACTTTGGATTCTTGACAGTTCAGGCAACTGCGAGCCCATTTGTTGCAGTCAGACTTCATTTGTGGCCCTACAAACCTTGCCAAAATTAATTTAGCACTACATTTTTGCCCAGCATGTGACAGATTATGTACACTGTTGAAAGCCAACCTGCGATATTTTACCGGTAGAAATGGCCTATTCTTACCTGTAATGATGTCACATGTTAATAAAACATCAGTACCGGGAATTTTTCGCTGTCTCAATTTGAGAGTAGTATCATCGTTCGATAACAACTCTTGCAATTCTGCATCCTTAAGCTGTGCTTTAGCTATTTCAGCATAAGGTAATTGGACAGGAGCTGAGATAGCCTCGATTCTACTCAAGGCATCAGCTGGAGTGTTAAGTTCTCCACTTATATACTGGATGTCGGTAGTCAATTGACCAATAAAGTCTAATTGTCGCACTCTTCTCTGCGATGCCAGTTCTGCTTTTTGTGTGAAGGCATATGTTAGGGGTTTATGGTCAGTATACACAGAAAAACATCTACCCTCTAATTGGTGCCTGAAATGCTTCAACGCAGCAAAAATTCTGAGCAATTCCCTATCGTATGTGCTATAGTTCTTTTCTGTTTTTGAGAGCTTCCTCGAGAAGAAAGCTAGTGGTAACATCTTGTTGTCTTTGTCCAATTGGTACAGGGTTGCACCAATAGCAAAATCAGATGCATCGGTACTCACGCATAATGGCAGACTTTCGTCTGGATGAGCCAATAGAGTTGCATTTGCCAGTATATCTTTGATTTTCTCAAAGGCCTGTTCGGCTTCTCCATTCTATTCGAGTGGAGTCTTATCTTTCTTTTTACTTGTCTTTATTAGTGCAAACAGCTTACTTTGTTCGGCTGCTGCATTCTTCATGCAACGTCTATAGAAGTTCACCATCCCCAAGAAATGCCTGAGTTCAGCGACATTTGAGGGTTTCGGGAAGTTCAGTATTGGCTCTACTTTGGTCTTCAAGGGGGAAATGCCTTTGGTCGAGACTTTGTAGCCGATGAAGTCAATTTCGGTCTGTGCATATAAGCTTTTGCCTACGTTGATAGTAAGCCCAGCAGCGTGTATATGCTGTACGACGGCTCTTACATTCTCCTCATGCTGTTGCTCACCGCCTTCAGAGCAAATGCAGATATCATCCAAGTATGCATATGCAAACGGAAATTCCCTAAACAGTCCGTTGATAAATCTCTGGAAAGTTTGTGCTGAGTTGCGAAGTCCAAACGGAATTCGAAGGTATTCGAATAGTCCAAAGGGGGTTATAACCGCTGTCTTTGGTACATCCTGGTCAGCCATAGGAATTTGGTGGAATGCCCAGTTGATGTCAATTTTGGTGGACATCGTTTTACCCTTCATGTTCGCATTGAAGTCCATTATATTGGGGACTGGGTAGCGATCAGGAACTGTTATGGCATTTAAGGCCCTGTAGTCTCCAACAATTCGCCACTCTTCACTTGCTTTTTTGGTCATGTGGATAGGGGAGCTCCATGAGCATTTTGAGGAGCGACATACGCCCTCCTCAATGATGCAATGAAAGTACTCCCGTGCCGCTTTGAGTTTGTCAGGCAGTAACCTTCGTGCTCTAGCATGGCAAGGCTGTCATTTGGTTTCTATGTAATGAACCGTATCGTGTTTGTATGTAGGATGCCTGCGAATTGATGGTTGAGTGACTCCAGGATAGTCAGACAGGATCCGTAAGAGTTGTCCGTCGACTTTTGTACAGCTGGATATATTTGTGTCCAGTCTGTAAGCATGCGTTTTGCCATCCACACAATTTTTAGTTTCACTATTGATCAGTTTGCTGTGTTTGAGGTCAATGATCAGGCCATAATGTGCAAGAAAATCTGCACCCAGGATCGGGTTTGGAACATCAGCAACCGTGAAGGACCACGTCATATTTTCCTCAAGTCCGATGTCAACTTTGCTGGTCTCAAGTCCATAAGCTGGAAGGTTTAGACCATTCACAGTACGGAGATAGTATTTCGGAGGAAGTACTTTTTGGTTTTTATTTACTGGCAATATACTCAAGTCTGCACCTGAGTCTATTAAGTACCATCTCCTGTTAGTCCTGTCCTTTACAAACAGGCAGCATGAGTGTTTTTCCGAGGGTTCTTCAGCCACATAGATGGCCCCTTGTTCTAGTTTGACGCTTTCTTGTTGTAGGATTTACCCCACCATTTGCATCTGTTGTTGCCTTTGGTGGCCTCCATGCCAAACCTGTTGTGGAAGAAACAACTTTTATCATCCCAATTTCAAGACTGGGTTTTGGGAGATGATGTTCTAGGGGGAGTTGAACTCTGACCCCTGTTACTAGAACTAGATCTGTGGTCTCTGAACCTGGACTGTCGTCCTCTGCTATTGCCGTTGTTGTTGTTGCTTCTTGATTTAGATCGTTGTCGCCAGCTACTATTGGATTTCATCGAGCTTTGGCTTTTGTTCCGTTTTACCTCATCGGTCAACTGAGCTATTTGAGCTCGAAGTTGGGCGAGTTCCCCAGTCTCTGCAGATACTGCACTGACCACCGGCTTTGACCTGGTATATTCGAGCGCATTTTCTGCTGATTTTGCAAGGAAGTCCAAGTCTGCGGATGTATTGATCACGGTTGAACCTACGGTGGCTAGGCATTGCACAACACTTTGGGGAAGTTGTTTGCAAAATTGATTGCCTATGACAGAAGGGGCTATGATATTATCCGCCTTCTGCCTTAATTTCACCATGAAGATCGAGGGTTTGTCGTCCCCCATTTTCATACCACCCATCACATCATCAATAATTTTGTTCTTTGTTTTTCCAAATACGTTTTTGATCTTCTTGACGAACCAGGCATATTTGTCATCTTCTGTCGAAGGGCATTCCATGATGTCCGGAATGTGGCGGATTATCTGCGGGGGCATGCCTCCACAGATATGTAGATACCGCTGGTTCAGTGTAATGTTTTCTGTCTTGAACCTGCCTTCTAATAGAGTCAACCATAAGTCTACCTCATTGGGCAGAAATTCCGGGATCTCTATCCTCCGTCTGTAGAAGTTGGGGTTCTGCCCTGGCTGCAATTGCAAAAGTTGCAAAATCTGCACCAAGACATCGGGTGTCAGCTGTGGCTGACTACTTCCTCCCTGCGATGGTTGTGGGTTTTCAGTTGGTGGTGGAACTATTGCCATGTCTTTCTGGTGACAAGCGTATTCCACAGAACTACTTCCTTCCTTGCTGGTCGAAAACACTGGCTCCTGTGTTTGTAGGACAGGTGTTTTTGGGTCAGAACTTTGGATCAAAGTTCGACCACTTCTCAATGTTTTAACTGCGAGTTCTTCTTTATTTATTGCAGTTCCCAGTCGTGATAATTCTGGGTGTTGAGGGCCTTCTTCAGTATTTGTTAAATTCTTAGAGTGTCGAGTCGAAGTCGGGGGAGTTGGGGGATGAGTCCAACCTTCTTCCTCCAGGTTTACTGTCTTGTTTCTCCTTGTTTGTATATTTTAAGGAGAGGGGTATAAATTCCCACTTCAGCAGACTCTACTTCGACGACCTAAAAGGTGTCTTAGTCTGCAAAAAAAATATTTTTATTTGATAAGCAAGCGAGTATCTCGCCAGCGCACCACACCAAATTTTTGTAAAAACGCAACGCGCCTAAGGACACCTCACGACGTAGCCAAAAATCACGTCGGGGTCACCACTGTGGAATACCTCGTCGTGAGAAATATTCTCACCAGAAGGAAATTCAACAGAATTTAAGCGTGTTCAGCCACTTCGTACACAAGTACGGGTAAGCCAAAACCAAGGCGAACACTGGCGATTTTAGAGCCGGTTTGGGTGGTTTATATACGGCTTATTTGCACGCACACAAACACACATACGTAAGATAATACGTACGTCGGTGAGGGTGGCCAGGTTGCATCATCCCCTATCATGATAAGAGATGGCTGGCCGGTTCGTGTACGGATTGTGACATTGTTTGGTGATGTCACAATTCGGTACTCGTACATTACCTGCATGTACTTGCAGGTAATTACAATCGAACGTATTTTGTGTAGTTTAACGTCACAAGGACGATTATTAGCCTGCCCTTTGGGGTGGCAACTATCATCGAGGGGTCCAAGCTCCTTTACCTCATACCGTTGAATCCTCACACATATTATTTGACTTTAATCCATCGATGGATTCTACTCGATTCACCGATTGATTTTCTTTCAGTAAATATTTTAGCTAGGTACTTAATATATTGATAAAAATTTGATTTTGATGTTAAATGGGAAATACATGTAAATAAATATCAATCTGGTTTATAGAAATTCGATATATAAAAAAATCTATATTTTTCGATGTTAAATGGAAAATGCATGTAAACCAATATCAATATTTTATCATATCGATGTGTGAGAAAAAATAGGAAAATAAAGAAACATCGAATTCGAAAACAGATCCCATATAGAAAATAAAAATGTTATCACATTAAAAATAGTCCTTTTCACTTTCGTTCTATCTTGATTAACATTATTCCAATTTGAAGAATAAGGCTAATAGTACTTATCTTGAATTTTTCATTACAAGTAGGGGAACGCAGCACTTCTACTGTACAAGATTAGGCAAAAGAGAAGAGAACCTTTTTTAATGAGATAACTTTTTTATTTTCACTACAGCAAAATACGAGGTTTGTTTTTACATTCGATGTCGTTTTTTCTTGTTAAATTTTCCATCGATTATCGATAATATATCAATGCAAACTACATAGCTTTCTTATGACACATCGAAATATCGATATTTCATTCAACATTGATAAAACAGTTATGAAGAAATCCATGTATTTGTTAACACAGTATCGATAGTTGATGGTAAAACATTGATAGTGAAGATGAAAATGTTATCACATTAAATGTAACAGTCTTTGGTAGTCACTGATACTGGGTTTTTTGTACCTCGTGGCGAATACTACGGGTGTAATGGTCAACAAATAACAATTCTAAAGGAAATTTCCTAATGTCATGTTTTTAGTATACCCAGCTTCTCAAAAATTGAAAACATGACGTCCGTTTATTAAAAAATGTTTATTGGCCATGAGTACTACTCGTGATTAAAAAACGATGGGTTTTTCAGAAAACACCTTGTATTAATGATTAAATCACTGACTCGCACATGCTGAGTACACACTGTATGATATAAATTATGAAGAAAAAATTCCTTCCATTAGCTCCGTCTGTGTAGCGATGGCGAGTATAATTCGTTCATTTTCAGTCATCATTAAATAGTCTTCTGGTGCATACAATGTGTAAAATTAACAGTAATAAACGCATGATTAAATTAACCAAAAAACAAGAACTTAAACCCAAATTGAAATATCGTATATTTAAACAATTTATTAACTTTGCTGAATTTCTTTTCATCGCTTTAGTTGTTCTTCCATTCCCAAAAAATATCAAAGTTCATTAATTAACTGCTTTTTATTTAATTTACGCCTGAAATAATATACTTTAACATCGAATATGAACTTCTTAAATTAAAGAAATTCTGAAAAGCCCACGATGCAATCGCCTTTCACGATTCTCAAATTACAATTAATTATTGCCTTATTGAACTGAATACACATAATATTTCAACACATAAGGCGGTCATCTCAACTACTTACTGGATGCAAGAAGATCTGGGCTAATGATCTCGTCCAAATTAGGTTCGTCGCCATACCAGAATATCCATAATTCTTTAGCCACCGTCAGTGATAAGGTAGGGGCTACCGGTGGAGGCATCGGAGCCAAACCGGCAAGAGGATCGAATAATGGTGCACCAGGGCCGGTTCCTGGCGTTTGCGAATTCGGAGTACTCCCGATACGCCTCCATACGCACAAGATGTCGTTGTTCAAGCATCGCGAATAACTTGATAGAACTGGATCTAGTAGTGGCTCCGGAGAATAACCGACCACTTCACCCCAAACCAACTTACGCCATTTTATGCCGCACAGGTCTGTCTGTAAGCACAAGGAAAAAACATCATGTTAAAATTCTTGCTAAATATGTAAGTTTAATGAGAATGAAAAATGAGGATGCGAAGGTAGGCTATCTTCACGGATAGCTTGAATAAACGATTTACATAATGAAAACAACTAATGAGTTGGAAAGTTATATGATGAAAATTCAACAAAAGCATAATTTTCATATTCTGTTTGGCCATCAATGATGTAACAATAAATTTTATAAATCGGTAGATCCGAAGCCAGGCGACACAAATGTCGGACTCCAATTCTGGTCTGCAGGCTTTAATACCATTAAGGCAGGACAGATCAACGGTGACCCTGTAAAGCTCAGTACAACGGCTAGCCCCTCCTATCGTGTCGCCAAAATCTTAGCCATTTGAAAAATATGATGAAAAAATTGAAGGAATGATACGAGAAGTACAGTGGAAGCAACTCCATGAAAGAAATTTTTTTCTCGGATCTAACGACTGTCACGAAAAAATATCAGTTTTTCTTTTTTCAAGTTCACCAGCTCCAACATATGCTATCGCATAAACTGGATGAATACTAAACACTAATTTCGATTTATCGATGCCGGATTTTGAATCTCGTGCACGAATCCACCATTCAATCGCGGAAAGAAAAAACGAGGCCAGAGATATTCCCAAATAGGTACACGAACGCGATCATCCCAGAGAAGTCGGTCGCAACATGCATAAAGACATTTGACAACGTCGCATACCACTCGCCAACGGAAGTTGATCTGCATTTTCACGACAACCAACCTTTAAGTAAGCACGAGACGCAACATGAGACCCCGAAGAAGTACACACGCATCCTTAACGACAATTTATTAATGCAATGCGATGAACAATGGATGAGATACACAAAAAATATGTAAACGTAGTATATATTACATTATATTTGGAGCAAGGACGAAAGAAAGCATAGATCAACGATGATCAAAATTCTATAAAATATCTCCAGTAAGAGTAGCTTCAATTTTTTTAGGCTTGTAATCAATTTATCAAATAATAATGGCTACTTCCCAAATACGGAAGATGATTGCGGAAAAGGCGAAAATTTTACTGCTAACAAGAGTCCTGATTATAAGACAAAAAACAAATTATGCTTCAAAATGGAATTAAAGCAACTGACGAAGTTGTCAGCTCCTTAATCGCCGAATAAAATTCTGGTAACTGATCAAATCTCAAAGGTACATATTTGTTATTTTTTAATTCAATGAAAAATTCTTTCATCAATTAGCCCTTTAAAAGACCAATTTGTTTCGACTGATTAAAGAAATCTGAATCTTTCCAATACGAAATTTTTTACAAATATCGATTTACAATTTTCACTTGTCACAGAAGAAATTACGTAATACATGAGTACCGGAGAGTACGGGTCCACGATATCGTACAGATTTTTCTGTTCAACTAGAGCTGATGAAGAATTAATCGTATTTTTATGAAATGAACATACAAAGTTGGAATAACTTGATAGCATGATAATGTGGTTTACAATTACAAACAAAAACCACCAATTTAATGACCACCATGGGATCACCCTTTATCATTAAAAAAAAATTCATCAAAATCGGTGCTTAGATTGAGAAGTTATGCTAGAGCAAACTTAAATCAAATATATTCTATACTATAATACGAGCAATGTAATTTAATTTAACGGTAATGTAACGTATGTATGTAACGTATGTATGTACGTATGTATGTGGATATGTGTGAAATCGCGTTCTATATAACTAGACCAACTATGTTATTGAAATTTACGGGAAATGGGTTTTTGGGTATGAAAAAACAGTCTAAATAGGTTCCATGTTTGAGAAAATTTGTTGAAAAAAAATATGAGCATCTCAATCTATCCATCAGCGCAGCAAGCGATAACAACGAATGGTGAAAAATTCGCCTGGCTAAAAGTAACGGATAGGTAAGGTTTTATTAGCGAATTTTGGTACGCCTAGGCTGCGTATGATTATTATGATTTATAATTAACGAAGTAATAAGTTTGATAGTTGCAATCTTTAATTTTATTCTCGAGATATAATATATTATAAAAATATATTTCTAAGTTTGAATCAAACAACAAAAATTTTTCTTATTTCCACATCCGAGCAAAGCTAGGTGAACCAGGTACTAGAAATTTAATTGTCAACAGCTGCTACTCCTTTTGAAGTTGTTCAAAAAATTGATTGATAACTGATGTTTTTACTACATTTGAGGCAGAACAGAAATCAATTTACAAACGAGAAGCAACAGTCTTCGTTTTTCTCTAACCTAATGGCTTTACAACGTCAACTGCACTTTCATTTTAAAAAGTAATCCTGATCACACCTACACTAGTAAAAATGGCAGAGCTTATTTCCATTAAGTCTTTGATTGTTGCAACATTATCGACAGGCAGTTAAGGATAAGAATAAATTAAGACTAATTTTAGAAAAGATACCTACGTTTACTTTGGCATGCGAATAATGAGTGAATAAAATTCAAACGTACTCGTAAGTGACAAAGTGCATCTAATGAGATTTTGTTGGGGAACAATGATCTGAGGCAACTCGAAGAGATAAATCAGTCATTCTGAAAGTTGGATGCTCAATTTGTTCGCGAATAGACGAACTGTCGATTTAGGTATTTTAGGAGTATTTCATATCGCTGGAAAATCGTCGTTTATCCAACATGTCACTGACCTAGTATCAAAATCATATTGGATAGACTAGAAACATCCAAAACAACAAAACAAAAACGAAAACTTACTGGTACAAAATGGATGTCAGTATCTAAAAAATAGTGGAACATACAAAATATACTGACGTGAGGAGGGACAAGGAGTTTCTACAACGATATATAAAAAATAATTACTTACACGTGATATCAAGTGAAAAAATAGAAAAAGACGAAAAGAAGGAAAGAAAAAAAATATCACGAAGAAAATAACATATATAATAATAAATAATAAATAATAAATAATAATAATAATAATAAAATTAATAATAACAATAAATAATAAAGAAATGATAATATACAGAGAGAAACGAGCAGAGTAAGAGACATTATTGGTGGCAGCAGTTGAGCAGTCGTAGTAATAGTAGTAATAGTAGTAATAGTAGCAGTAGTAGTAGTAACAGAGGCAGAAACGAAGCAGAGGGTTGAACGCCATTCAGTGAAAGTCGGCTACAAGTCAGTTAGCGCGCGCCGTTTCGCCAGTACTTACATTTGCATCTGCTTTTTACCTTTTTCTTTTTTCATCGCCCGCCGCCACCGTAAGCTATTTTTTTCCTCCATCGCCTCCACCAGTACCAACACATACCACACCGCCACCATCGACGTCGTTACATAGCCACCACGAGGTCAACGGTCTTCCGCTACCACCAAAGTTAGCAGCGCCACATCTTCAACCGATTTACCGATTAGCCGTTATTCCGATTCAACGATGGAGAACGTTCATCGGAAAAATCACATCTGAATAACGCTGCTCCGATGTCGCGTTGTTCATAGATCCGAAATTGGAAAAATAATGTAACAATGAATGAACGAGTAACTCGTTCTAAAGAACGACATTTTGTTGAAATTATAAAATTTCGTCAAATTTGCCAGAAACCGAGATCAACAATAAATGAAGAGAGTGGCAATGTAATCATGTTTTTGAGAAAAACATTCGTTGAGATATGAAAATTTCATCGAATTCGTCAAGAACTGAGATTAACAATAAAGGGCTATATGGCGCAAAATGAGCGTAGCCAGATAGTTTTTGTGTCAAATGTGAGACCGCATATCGAGCGCAGGAAACTGCTGACGCACGGTCACAAACCGACGCAGTCCTGCGCAGTGTCGTGAAGGAAGCACAGTTTCGACGAGCTCCTGCATCTACCTGCGTTAGGTTGATGAAAAGATTTCGGTGAAAACAAACAATTAATTTTTAAATTGTTTTACCATGGTACACAGGGTTGTAGAGAGAAAAATTCAGCCCCACGGAGAAAAATTTATGAACCCTCAAAGAATTAAAAATCATATCTGTGTTTAAGTGAAGTATCAACAATTTATCTGTGGGAGAAATTTTTAGAAAATTGGAAAAACTAATTTCGTGAGTGGAAAGACAAAAAAAATTTTTCGAGGGTTTTTTAGTAAATTTTCGACAAAAATCTATTTATTTATTTATTTTTTTGAGAATGGGGCCCGAAAAATATCAGGTTCGGGCAAATCCCCTTTCTTCTCCTCTCATTAGGCCCGATAATAACAGTTGCAATTTTTGACTGATGAAGACAAAATTTGGTACGAATATAAGTATCAACACCAAAATCAGACCTATTGATTTTGGTGCAGATAAACCAGAGGGTATACATACAGTAATACCATTTTAGTATTTTTCCTAAGAAAATACAACAATTGCACAATAGCAGCACCCGGGGGGAACTGAGGAAAAGCACTATCTTGAATCGTAGATGACGAATATACAGGTTATTCAAATTCTTCTGTACACAATATATTTATATATACCTGGTGATTCAGTTTAAAACGCATCATAGGAAAATCCCTTACGGTGCGCGTTAAAATGACTCATATAGGTTAAATGATACAGATGAGGTGAAAATAAATGCACCATCCAGAAAATAATGGAAATAAATGATAGGACTGAAATTTTTATGAGATATATTCATCAAATAGGAGACAGTCTGAAAGAAATTTGTGCCTATTGGTTCAGTAGTTTTCCAGAAAACTAGAGAAAACGAATTCCTGGAAAAGTGATTTTTTCACAATTATGAGAAAACTACAAAAGGGACTGGGCCGAAATTTATACAAAAAATAGTTCTTAAATAGTCTCAAGTTTGATCAAATAATCGAGTTTATTAGTTTTGTATTTTGCGATAAAACTGGAGAAGAAAAAGTTGCTGCAGAAAATGTTTTGATCACAATTTTGATAAAACTACAAAAAGGATAGGGCTAACATTTTCAGGAAAAGTAGTCCTCATATTAAACTAGATCTGATAGCAGTTTGGTGTCTATGGAGCATAACAAATTACTGCAAAAATTACTACATTTTTTCTGTTGGAGATAATATAATAAATAATAAACTCACCTTAATGAAAATTCAGTATTCTATAATAATATTGTTTTTGAGCACTTTTAAATAAAATCATAGATTCAGTAGTCACAGGGCCATGTTTATCAAAAAATATGGGAGTAAACTTAGTTTTTGAAGAAAAGAATGATAATCATAGGTAAATTTTTTGAAAACGATGAGATAAGGAGAAATTGTATGATAACGTTATTATTTTCCCAAAGGTGAATTTATTTTCCCCTCATCTGTATCATTTAACCCGTGTGAGTCATTTTAACACGCACCATAAGGGATTTTCCTATGGTGCGTGTTAAACTGAATCCGGTATATATGGATATATCTTACTATTCAGAATTAAAAATACAGACGATGCGTTTTTAGGCTGCTTAGTGCAGATAGTAGAATTTGTAAAACAAATATGTGTATTCTACACCAAACAAAATAAAATAAAATAAAATAAAATGAAGAAACAAAAAGGTAAGAAAAAGTAAAGAAGAGAGTTCACATCTACGAATACTAAATACCAAGGTGGCAGCAATGTTTGTCCAAATTTTGGTGTTTTGAAAGAAGGTGAGAATTCTAACACTCACTTCTGTTTTTGCTGGAGCAACTGGTTGTTCATATATATTTTGTGTTTAAGTAAGTGTACTTTAAAATAAACTTTTTTCACACCAAATTTAATATTATTATTTTAATTAAGTATTTAACTAATTCTCGCAATAAATCCGGTGGCAGCATTCAATTGCGAACACTTACATATAAAGGCCACTTCTGTAACACTATCACATGACCATAGTTACAGACATATTTAGAAAGTATTTATTTCAGTTATAAACTCCAAAATAATTTTTTTCTTTTTGGTCAATTGATAGTTTCAGGTTCTGAAACATTATTATGTAGGTCTATGTGAATAAAATTATTGCTGCGCAGCAGCACAGGGTACTCCATAATATAATTATATATATTTCCACTTTTAGTTCGTTTTGGCATTTTTTGTAAGTCATTTTTACCGCCTTCTGAACGCAGTCGTGGTGATTAATGCAGCTCAATGTAAGAGAGCAGTTTTTAGTCCTGCGCGCTGCGTTCAATTTTTGCCTAACCTAAATGACGAGGAATGAAGGAAGCAAACATTTTGTTGAGATCAGAACATTCCATCAAACTTGCCAATAACGAGTTATATGAAAGTTAAAATTTCCCAACGTGAAAGATTAGAGATTCGAGAATTGAGAAGTGAGTTTAAACGCTCCTTGAAAGGTTAGAAGAATGATTATTCTAGATTTTGTAGTCACGATAGAGCTTAATACAGTACCGTGATGTTCGTCGAAAAAGGTGGTGTCATACCATCGTTCATATTAGCGCAAAAAATTCATAATGTTTTCTTCAAAATAAACAGAAATAAATTTTCATCTTTCGGCTACGAAATAAAATTATAAAATATCAACAAAGATTCTAAAACCAAAAGTGAGTTTTTTTCTTTCAACTCAAGAAGATAGGTTTAGGCATCAATGTTTCTTGTTTCTAATCTACGAAGGAGAAAACAGGTTACCTAATCTGTAAATAAAATGGTTTAAATTCAAGTAAATACCATCAATATTCAAAAGGATTTTAGTGAAATATGAATAATATAAAAATTTTTCCCTTCATCAAATTCTAGTCTTCTCAATTCATACTCAACAATTCCAGCCTCTTGCCTCGTTATTAGCTAACATAATTCTATTGAACTACGGGCCGGGAGCACGGGGAAGGGTTTAGCGGTTCAACCCCCTCATTTAAAAAAAAAAAAAATGTACCAAGTAATTACACGTACCATTTTTAATTATGAATAATGCAACCACACCAGGTCTGCCGCTGCAATTCAACCCCCACTGCATTTATTTTCAAAAAAACCTCGTCTTTTACGATTTTTAAAAATGTATAACTTTCAATTTCAAATTAACTTGTTCAATTTTCATTTTTAAACTTTTTTTAAATAATTCATATCTGAGAAGGAAATCTTTTAAAAAAAATCCCAAGGTGTGACTTTCAGTGAGCTCATAAAATAAAATAAAAATTTGAATTTACACTTAGGTAGAAAAAAACAAAAAACACCTCCTTGAGGAAATCCTCCGGCCAGCCCTATGAACTCGAGCATTAACATAGCCAAATATGTCAATTTGAATATATTGTTTGATGCTATAGAATCCTTGATGAAGGTCACTTCGTAATCGAAAAGTACTCTACGATCCGGTCGTTATGGTCGGGATCAGTAAACGACAAATATTTTTGCGATCAATTAACTCTTTCACATTTCCACTAATCACTTGCTTCGAAAACTCGAGGTAAAGGTAAATATCAAATTTTTGTAAAATTCATTAGAATGTAGAAAACCATTGTTATTCATTACTCGTCACCTAATAACAGCCACAAATTCATTAATTGATAATACATTTAGGAATACAAAAACAAAAACATTGTCATACATAATAAAGAAAGGAAGTTTCGTACTAATATAAAATTAACGTTCATCCACAACATAACCATAATCTAGAACAAGACTGAAGGTGCTCTCTCGGTGAATAGGAGCGCAAAATCAAGGCCTCTCTCGAAATTGGCGAATGAAAATATCGAATACATGATTTTTTGCAAAAAACTGCGAATCATGGTAATTAACTTGTTTGATAATCTCAAGTCACCTATACAATCAGCTCAATTCAACAAGAAATATAAAATAAAATTGAAATTAGGAAATTAGGAGGGTCCTTGAGCTTATTTTTATCGACAACCGATGACATTTTTCTATCGAAGTAACATATTTCGTTCTCAAAACGAAAACATATACAGTACACTTCTTCTATAACCTAACAGTTTTCTATAAATAAAAGGCTAATTGGACCATGATAATTTTTATAGATCTTATCTCATTTTAAATATAAACTTCTGGTTAGGCTACTATCTTCACAAATTATTATGGCCATCAATTTTCTGGAAAATTTTCCACACAAATAAGACTATAAACCTGTGGACGTAAACCACTACCCAAAAATGGGAAGTCGATAAAAGTATACCTACTGCTTGATTAAATAATGTTCATTATTCTAGTTTGTTTTTTTAGGAAACCCCAATAACCAAAGCGAGTTTATTAACCCTTTCATCACTTTTCATATTTCCAGTTAATAAAAGCCACAGCTTTTGAAGTGAATGTGTGGAACTACTGGCTACCAATTCAAAACCAATTTAAAAATAGAAAATTCTCTGAAAATCAAACAGAAAATTGAACTAACTTGGAAATCACAAATTTTTTTTCATTATTTTCGAATATTTACATTATCCCATCAGAGCTATTCAATACTCTCTTGAAATTTGTCTGGATAATACACAATGAAACCTGCTGTAATTTTCTACATCAGAATTATTAAAAACACAAACATTTATAGTAATAAAATAGAAGAAAACAGTTTTCTTCCCGGTTTTAAAATCAAATCGGCGAATATCTTGATGGTTTTCTTCATGGTATAAAACTGAAAATATTCTGAGATGAAAAAAACTCAAACAGGACGACGAAACTTTACCAAATTTTGAAAAACCCTGACAGGAATTAATTGGAGTTGAAAAATAGGGATTTGGTCAAATAATCTAGATCTCTCATCTACTTCAGCTTTATAAATTTTACTGCATTCGATTGAGAGTAACTTTGTTTTTTTTTCTCTAATATTCTGAGATAGAAACATTTTTGAGACTAATCAGGCTCGTAGCGTCCACATGGTATTGACCGCGCTAGCTGGATCATTTGCCTTGTTAGAAAAATGTGAAAATTTCTTTTTTTTTCTTTTCAGAACCCATAGGTGGGAGCAAAAATTGGAAAATTTCTTCTAAACAATTTGAAAAAATTTTCCTCGCTGAAGTCATGCACTTTCTTAATTCTGCCCATGTTGAAAAAGGGGTTGTGCTATGGGCCTGAGGCTAATTTTGGACATTATCGGCAAAAACTTCATAAACTGCTGGGTACTGTAATAGGATTTCAACTGAAATGGGAAAAGACTATCAACGATCAATGTTTTCAGGATTTAGAAAATTTTATGCTAAAAATTTGAATATTTCTCAAAAATTCTGAAAGCAAAATGTTTTATCGAAGCCAATTCAGTGGTATAGTGTGAGACAGTTCTTTCATTCAAATGACAGGCAAAAAAAACCTGCAATTATTGGAATCTTCTACACATTTTATATTTTCAAATTGCACTCTTCATCCTAGAGAACAATTATTCACTTCTTTTATACCTGGTAATAGGAAATTTATATCACTGTAGATACTTAAGACATTCTAAAGCAATAAGTCCTATTAAAATTCCTATTCATTTTATCAACATTTTTGTTATATTCTCCAATTCTAACTTTTATTGAAGGTTTATCAACAATATTATAGGTTCTGCTGGCTCAGGGATTTGAACTGGTATCATCCGTATTACATCTGCCTATAAAATTGGACCACCGTATCCACAGCACCACGGGGCTGTTATAGGCAGATGTAATTCGGGTACTCACAGTCGCCACAAATATTATTTTAGAATTTCTTTAATTACTCCAAGAAGTTTTGTGACTTTTAATTTGGAAGTATGAAAATTGATGAAAGTGTCGAGGATGTTATCATCCATCTCAATTTCCCCTTTCTATGTCTTCACATGCTAAGACCTTTTGAAATAAATAGCTTGAAGAATTAAGAATCACATCTTTCAGCATTATCATTTATGATAACTTCAACAAATTTTCAAGTACATAATTTTCTCCTACTGTAAATGAGGGCTCTTCAACAAAAATCCTTTTCTAGTACATCTAGGTGCACTTACACGTAATGGGGTTTCGTGTGCTTGGAATTAAAAAGCTCTAACAAATGGACACATGATCTTATACCCCGTTAAAGATAAAAATGTTTAAAATCTGAAATTAACTCCCACCATGATACTGTCTACACTTCCATAGATTACTAGATTGGATAAAATATATTATTAAAAAAAAAAAAAAAAAAAAAAGTGGAAATCTGAGTCTCAATTACACAGTCATAAACAGTAAATTAGAGTATAAAATTTGCACCGATATCGACTTCCACAATTCAATTTTAAAATCGAAGTATTTCAACTTATTGCCCACTTATTTCACATCATCTTCCCTTCTTAAACCTGCGTACAAACATTCGATACAACCACTGCCCTTTCATTCATACGGTCACATTCACCAACGCGTAATTATTAAAACTTCAGCTAATTAATTATGATTTGTTCCTTACAAGATATAGGTGGTTTATTTTTATCAGGATAATTTCCTCCAAGAATTTGGTCAACAAATCTTCACGTATTTTCAACTATTATACTCTCATTAACACATAATTATGTCGATAAAAATTTAATCATACTAGAAAGCGCACTTCGTGTTTCATTACACCGTACACGCCTTTCCTTCCCGACTAAAACACTTAGGTCAAATCAACTCGCAGGATCTTTCATCTATCTGCTATAAGCCGGCTGTTTATGGCTACTGTTCAATTCAAATACGCTTGTTTGTTAGCCCCACGGTAGTAAACATCACTGTTCAATTAATTGTAATGGCATACGTCAAATTTAGTCAAAGTGGCGATGATAATTCTAAACGCGTGCCTTTTCTTCATTATGAGGAGAACCATCACATGACCATTTATTAATCATAAATACTGTCGTTCATTTACCATCCAACTTCCACACAAGAAATGCGAAGACCACCTAACTTCCGAATATCAACCATCGCGTCGCTTCTTTTTATACTTTTGCTAAATGGCCTCGCATGAATTTTAAGCTCTGGCCATCAAAAGGACAACTTATCAACAAGAGGATCTTTCGAACGACACTATTTTACGCAACATGAACTAGACAGCGGGGCATATCTTATCCATAGCAAACAGAGGGCGAACAAATTGATACCATCATTTAAAGAAAAAGTAATCGACAGGTCCTCTTCACGGCCCCTTCGTATCATTCATTCAGCATGAATTTCTTCTCGTCACTATGCGTAAAACACCGTAAATAATAGGCAGCTTACAAAACAAGTCGAATAATCGACATGGCAACGTCGCAAATCGCAAATTAATTTGTACGTCATTTGACACAGACGATTTTCAGTAAACAGAGAAGAGAAAAAACAACGAGACGAATATTGCGATGAAAGAGGAGAAAGATAAAAAATCTCATGCTAGTTGAGAAAACATGTTTCAAGAACTTGACAAAAAAAAAAAAATCGAAGGCGAAATTTTATTTAGTTTGATGTAATTTAATCGCTGTGATTAGTACAAAAAAACGAACTTGTTCCTTACCTACACGCAGAGAAATATGGAGTGAAAAAATACATTTTTACTCATTCTGTAAATCGTTTATTTTTCCTTCTTTCATTTCACTATTATGCTACACAAACACGATAAAATAACAAAATAAAATGAATTTTTTATTCATTTTTTTCATCCCATCCTTTTCTTTAACTATTAAAAAGACTTCTCCTTTCAACAAATTCCATCGAGACATTTGAACGGATTTTTTAGCTCACGTTATCACATGGCCATATAAAACTGACCTCGTCACCATCAAACGTAAACGAACCACAAGACCACCAAGATCAGCGATGAATGTATGTGTATTATGCGTTTTGAGAGCAGCCCAGAGAGGTACTGTCCACAGAAGAAACTGGTTTCTCGTCACAATGCGAACGATAGAAATTGAATAAAAATTCTTTCCTTGACAATAAAATATTATGAAAACGAAACGTTCAAGTAAAATAAAAATTCAGTTTATTGTAAAATACAAAAATATGTTTTCTATTTAATAAATGCATTGAAGTTAGTCTGACGAAAAATCGAAGGAGGCAATGGAGAAGGTACGTCAGAAAAAAACATCATGATTACAAAACTTAAAGAACGGATAATGTGATAATATGATAATATACAGTGCACCTACACTTTCACATTGCATAGAGGTGGGGAGACACACGAAATTACATTAATATACCTACTTGTGTCAAGAAGACGAAATGTTTGGGGAAAGATAGAACATCATGAAAACAAAAAAACGTTGAAAATCAACTGACTGCACGAACAGTGACCCAATTCACAGAAATCTGTACTGACAGATTCGCAATGACTTTACGCTTTTCAGTGGAAATAATTGAGCAGAACACTGACTGTAGATGTATGAATTATAAAATATTTCGAATGCTAATTCAAATGGGTGTATAATTTAGAACACTTTGGGAAAAAAAAAAAAGAAAGGATTACAACAATTCACCTGACAGAGAAATATTGGGATTGTCGACTGTAAATCGACGGTATTATTTTCCTACACAGCCAAGAATATTGGGGTTCAACATCATAACTTTAGCATCCCACACAGCATTGCCTATGTTCGTTATCAAAGAGTAACTGGAGATTTTCACATTGACAATTCGGCGTACTTGGTCGGGATCAGCAGTTGAAATCGATTTGAAAGGGAAAATTAAATCAGATCAATAATTACGACTTTGCTTGTGTTGTATTTTTTTGTAGAAGTCAAAAAATTTGTGGAAAATCTCAGTAGGATAGAACTGAATTTGATTTTTTTTTTCACATCAAAATCCTAAGATAATTTTCGGAGTATTTTTGTTTTTCAGATATTTTTGTATTATGAATAAATTGTCACATTTTTAACGCAGAAATTTGGTAATTCTCACATTAGATACCTCCAAACAGTCCGAACACCCACAATAGTAATGATGTCAAATAGAAGTAATTCAGGTTCTTCTTTCAAAATAATTTCTCACTTTCTTTCTCTATTTTGTTCCAAATTCATTCTAAAGGACACTTCTTCCCATCGCCTAGTTTCCTTGGCATTTCACTTCCTATATATATAAATATAGTAAAACCGCCTTAATATCTTAGGAATAAAACTTTTTACCAGAACTTATTCACCGCTAAGGGGATCGTGAAATTTAGTACACTTTGAGAAAAGTTTTTCTTCAGTCCTATCCAGGTAAATCGAAAGGCCTCTTCAAAGTTCCAGTGAAGCATTTGGCCAAAATGAATAGCCAACTTTTGAGAAAAAAAAATTAAATTGAAATGCTGTACGGATTGCCTAATTGAATAGACCAATTAGATCTAATATTCACATCGTAGATGAAAAATAAGTGAAATTTGCAGCATACTAAAATCAATAAAAATTTTTAGGAAAAATAGAAAGATCCTGAAAGAAAGACGTCCAACCTAATACCACCAAAATTTTTGATCTTAAAAGGAAAAAAAAAAAAGATCTGATTGAGTTTAATTTAAAACGAAGTAGATAATTACCCATGGTAAAATGTGATATGAACTGGTTAAGTAATTTTTACTTAAGCTTATTGAAAAGAAAATCGCTACAATTTTCAGGATTGTTTTCAACTATGAGCTCAGGAAGTTGCTGGGAGCTTTTAATGGCTTCACTCAAGAGTCTGCAGTGAAACAGTTGCTTGAGTTTGTATATTTGGCATTTTGTGTTCGTATGTACGTTTAATGTTCTTGCTACAACGATGTTGAAATGTTCTTTGTGAAGAACTACCTTACTTTGAACAAGTTCAAGGGAAAAATAATAATAATATTTTTTATGTAAAATTAGAAGAGAAATAAATTTAATTCGAAACTTTTTGACATATAAGACACTGTTCTTAATATCTTTACCAAAAACCATTTCTTGGAGTGATTTATACCCTTACAAAATTTAGCACAAGGGGATGAGGAGGGATTTTTAATATGTTGTTTGTTATACCATTACAAACAATTTAAAATAAAATCCCGTTTCAGACCAAAAAAGTTTTTTAAATGACCATTTTAAATGTAATTTGCTAGACTACATTACCTTTTGTGTTATTCGAGGTGGAAGGGCAGAAAATACAAATTTTTCTGAAAATTCTCACTGTTCTCCACATTTTTAACTTTTCGAAAATCTGCAATTGAGTACATAACCACTCTCACATGTATGTACTTCACCAACTCTACCATCACCATGAATTCTGACGTCCACTCTGCTAATACCTTGCATATGTAATTGACATAATTTACCTTCCTTTGTTGAGGTAGTGAATTAACCATGTCACAATTTTTTAATAATTTCATCATAGTTTTTTCAATCATGGTTCCCAGACTATAAAAACACCATTTCCATAATGTTTATTCATACATTCATACATAGGTATATGGAGAAACAAAATTTTTCTACTACAGGAGATATTCATTTACAGATTGGGTGAAATTTAGCATACATAGATATACTTCGGGTTCATATGAAAGTCAGGTTCGAAGATGGGCCCAATTCGTCCATTAGTTTTTGAATGAGGGTTATTCAAATTTAATAATTGTAAATAACGGTGACAGGGTAAACTTCTTCAGGGAATGGGACAACAGTTTTCTTTCACAACTTTTGCATCTCCATCTTGATCATGTTTAACATTGGCTCAAATTGGTCTATTAGTTTTCAAGTTATGGCTTTTTGAAGTTTTCACTATAATACAAAATTAATAAAATCTTAAAAGAAGCAACCCACAATAAATATAATTTGAAAATCTAGCCTCTTGGTGAAATCTAGCTTTCCAGCTGACGCGTCACATGCCTTTTTTTTCTTTTTTCTTTAGTTTTTTGTTCAGGTATTTAATTTTTTTTAAATATGTACAAATTCAAACAATGGTTGATGTCTGCGTCGCTTCAATTATTGTTGTTGTTTTTTAAATGAGATTGGGAATACTGCTCAGCTAAATACAACACAATTTTGCATGTCAAAATGTTCTATCAATGTCAACTTTATACAGGAATATTAATCTCATGTTCTCTGAAATAAGTTATGGTCCATCCAGTGAAAGACGGCTTTTGTGCTTTAAAACCATGTTTTCAAATTTCGATTTCTTCTGAATAATTTTATTTAAATTTTCACATATTTTATTAAGATGGCAACAATTCACATAAAACTCACGTAAGAGTTGTAAAACACATTAAGTTGTCTGGGTGGCATTCTATCTCAACAACTATCTTTTACTAGGGGGACTATAGTAAATAAGTTTTCAGCTGTGATACAACATTAAAATCAAGCCAATAACCTTCCGAGATTCAGAAATGATGTCGGGACAAAAATTCATCAAAATCGATCGACTTGATTTTGAGATTAGTCATTTCTAAATTTTCCTCTTTGCATATTAGTACAGAAAATATTCACTATAAAGCCAAAATCTTTTCAACTACCACAGGTTGATCAACTTCCATATCAACAAAAATACAACCCGCGTGACAAATGACGTCAACAGTTCCATTGCTTCCATCTGAATCTCTATTGATTGTTGATTTCACCAATTTACATAAGACTATATTTGAATAAATTTTTGGTACCACCTGAGATAGGCTAGTTATTATTGTGTCTGACATATTACACTGTGATAGATCAATTTCAATTCATGGAAACCATTACAGTCATATAAAAATAATTGCGACTGGGAAGTTGATAGACCAATAGTAATTTTTATAGACTTTGCTATAAAGCTTTGTTACAAGTTTCAGCACAGCAGCACGATGCTGAAGCGATAGTAGGATATAATGCTGTTTGGTAGGGAAGAATTTTCAAGTGCATTTCTATAAAAATCTACTCAATAATTTCGATCTGATATTAACCTCTAGGGATGAGGGTGGGTACACTTTTTGTTTTACGACCGCAAGGAAATTTTGAAACTATTTGCAGAAATTCGTACAGGTATTTAATACTTAAGTATGTCTATTACATTTTCTCGTTACTATGATATTGGTTCCAATTTTTGTTGGACAGTCAAGAAATTTGTTACAAACAATAGTACTGAATCAAGGACCAGACCTACCGATTTTGGTGTGGATTGGTTGATATTTTCATTTTCATTCTGGCTATAAAATGCTTAATTTTAGACCAATAACTATGAAATTCGAAACAAACATTCACTTCGATCTATTCTACCATGGTACGAATTTTTGTGCGTATTGACCAGGTGGTACAGTGAGGATACACAACTAAAATGTGATTAAATGTTTACTTACACCAATACTGTGGCAATCTAATTTGTGAGGCGTTCTAATTTGTCCCTAAGGAATGCTCCAAATTATCGCGTCAGTATGCGTTGAAAAGTATCGTATGCGATCTTTGACTATATAGTACTGGACTAATAGAGCTCCGTAAGACCAATGTACTTTTTGGATATCAAGATATGAAGGTCCTTAGAGTACCTTTGCGTATTTTTGAAGTTTTGTTGGAGTTCACCAATTTAGAATACTTTCGATGAAGTCATCCCTTAAATTCACAAGGATAGCGTACATAAACAGTTGCCTATTTAGCGCGGGCATGCCTAACCAGAAATCACCTTTCTTTACTAGTCCGGTACAATAAAGTCAAAGCATGGGATACTTTTTACCACCTTAGTATCGCATCGAATTCGCACCGCCTCAGTATCACGCCAGGATGCTGAAGCCTTATTTTCTTCCATCACACGTAACACGTCGATGTAAAACAACAGAACAAATCGGTCTCTAATTTTTTGAAGTATAAATGAATAGCAGAGAAGTCGCCTTGATTAAAAACTGACGATTACAATATTACATACTTCAAAACAAGGCAAATATAAGAGCACTGCAAAATGATCCATAACAAATGGCGCAAATATCTCAATTTCTTGGAAAATTTTTCGAAAATAAAAACAATTATTACAATAACAAAAGAGCCACTATGACGCCGAAAATACATTTATGATGGCATGGGCAATGCCCTACAAATATAATATAACGGATCTACAGCCGCAAACCAAAAGTTTGAAGATATAAAAGTAATGAAACGAAATTTACGCCAGATATTGGCACGGAAAAACTTGTGATATTCTTTCGAATGCATAAGCGGGTCAAGGTCGAACCCTCCGAGTACAATTCCGCCAAGTGCATTGAGTCCATTTCGCGGCGTAATTTTATCTCTTCTTCTTTTCCTTCGTACATTTTATTTTTCTTCGCCTCGACCTTCAATCATTTAGAATACTGCATAACTTCAAGACTGAAATGTCTGAATAAAAACAGTCGGGTACAGAGTTAGTTTTGGATTAAAAAAATATAAAAATAAAGAAAATGTCAGAGAGACATTCACGGAGAGAAACATCTAATCGACAGTAGCTCAGTGAAAAAAATCATGATAACATTCATCTCACAAAAAAGAAGAAAAAAAGACAGCAACCTAGGTAAAGTCAATACAAAAAATTTTCTACAGGTCCAAATTTTCAATTATCTTACTTTAAATACATAAAATGACGAGGATAGAGATCAATATCTACGAGATATTCCTAGAACAACGGTAAAGATCGCGATAAAAAAAATTTACTCTCATCGAGAAAGCCTTATTTTGTTGTTCGCCCCAGTAGACAGAATAAAAATAGATCGACCATCAATTTATATTCCTGTTAATTTTTAATGAAGATTATCCAACTCAAAAGTGTCGACTAACTGTATCAGATAAATATTTTCTGCGGTAAGACTAAAATCAATCCAAGTTAGTTTGAAAATTTTGAAAAAACAGTAAGATAATTTTGATAAAAATTCTTTCGTCTGCATATTTCATCAATGGCAAACAAAAATTTTCATCAAAACCATGAACAAATTTCACAAATGAATCACACAAAGCAATGTAATTACCACAGAGAAAATGATGGTCGAAGAATTTTTTTATGACCTTTCACGCAAGCAACTGGATTTACGATTTCATTAACTACCTCAATGAGCTATCCTCGAAGTCCTCGGAGCCATAATTTTCTACAAAGACATATATAAGACCATTTTTTTGCCACTTTATTTGAAATCTTCATTTACTTTTTAACGCATCTTTGCTTGATATAACTAAGTCTATCAACTTTTAAGTTACTGTAAAAATAATACCCCGAATTAAATTTGAGACGGAAAAATTTATTTCGAATTTCGACAGATGAACTGATCTAGACTGAATAGGTGAGAATAGAATAGAAAGAAAAAATTAATATTATTTACGTTCACATAATGTCTATGTATTAAAAAAGATCACAAAAATTCTGGTTAATCGAAGCTAAGATAGAATTTTACAAAGCTAAAACTAAAAATAAGATCCATTTGAAAATTTGAGCCTTCAATTATTCGCGAAATCTACATCTCATTAGGGACTCAAATTTCTTTCCTACTCTACAAAACAGTCGAAGAATATGCTTTCTGAAATTAAAATTGGCTTAAGACAGACAGAATTTCGAGAGAAAGCGAAAGAAAATATAATAAAAGATGGTATATCTAGATTCTCAGGAAAAATTGAAACTAAATTCGAAAATCATAATTTGAATAATCTTAATTCCAATAAAAAATTTCGCCGAAGTTGTTTTTTCGAATGTTCCGAGATCTCTCTTCAATTAAATTGTAATTCGAAGAAAATAAGTTTAAGAAACTTGTTTATTGAGAAACCGAGAGGAAAAAACCTTCAAGTTTCATTTTTTCCTATCCTCTAGCCTTTGGAGGAAAACTTTTCGAGGCATATTTTTCTCGGTCTACAAAAAGCTTTTGCTGCCTTTTTGCATCCTTTCAACTCATCTTAAGCAAAAATTAGATGGACGTTTTTCATTTATCTTTCATTCAACTGACGATTTAGTCATTTTGGGCATTGTAGTAATCAACGTAAACACTTGAAGACATTAGTTTTGTAGCGGAAAGGAACTTCACAGTTTAAACAGCCTCGAAGCTCCTTTCCATCCCCCCCAAAAAAAGTTATTTCTGCATAAAGACCGCTAATCGAATTAATAATTTACATTGATGATCAGCGTTATTTTTTCTTTTCGAAAACCCACCCCAAAATCTTGGGAGTTCATCGACTACACTATTCGGAGAGAACACGGTCGATCAACAATTTGTTCATAGCAGATATGCAAGAACATTAGGCGTTTGATATTTCGGATTGAAACCTCACGCATACACTCTGCTATAAAAACACATGAATCTATAGACAAATCACAATCAAATGCTGCCTTCACAAATAAAAATTTTTTTAATATAATTACTTTAAACCAATATTTTTAATACATTTCTTACTGAAATAATCAGCGTCGTTGGTTGCTGTTGTTGCATTGCGTTTTCAAATCGTCCTACACCCATCGTGGTCGGGAAAATGGTACACACATTTCAAAATTGGGAAGGAGTGGTAAAGAAGAAAAACGGGATATCGATTCTTCTCTTCACTCTCCTGCCACGCTTGAAACACAAATTTTGTAGAACGTTTTCAAAGCTTGGAATACCACACGTGAATGACAACGTAAGCGAGAAAAACAAAAATCAAAAAAAAAAAAAAAAAAAAAAAACTGAAAAGCAAAAAATAAGAATAACGAAGACAGAATGAGTGCGCGTCAGGGCAAAGTAAGAGTAAAACTAGTTCAAGAGAAGAGAGAATGGAAAGCGTAAAATGAAAAAGAGGTACAAGAAGTGATAGGGTGTTTACATGATATATACCGAAAATTACCGAAAATGACCCAAGAATATGAAAATAAGCATGACAGCGATATCTTAATCTCAGAACATAGTTCGACAAGACTTGAGCAAATAATTCAACTATCAAAATTAAGACAAACAATTTGAAACTTTTTTAATAATTTTTAAATCATTAGAGCGGCAACACTGGAAAATCTTGAAAATTACTTAGCTCAAATTTTGACGGTTTCATATTTTTTCGATCCCTTACAATATCGAGAATGAAAAGATACGAAGGGCGGGTCACTGTACTTTAATTCAGCCGTATACTCTTTCGTATCAGCCAAATGAATTGTAAGCAAAAATACACATTTTCTGATCAGAGAGACTTTAGTTCAAATGAATCGTCATCAATATTAACAATGACTATTAAACTTCGTTCGTGACAAAAGAAACGTGTTACTCACAGTTTCGGTTCGGGACGAATTCTGTCAAAAATTAGAACTTAGCTCAACTCTGCGGCTTTAATTCTAAGAAATAGAAAAATTCATAAAATTAACTTCTCAAGTAGAACAATTCAAAGAACTATTTTGATAAAAAGGTAAAAGACACCAATCAAGGGAGTTTGATTCAAATACGATCACATTTTTGGAAGAAACCTTACAGCCAATACTGATAAATCATTAGACAATTTACGTCGAATACCAATGGAAACCAGCAACTATGTAACCACTGGTATATCCTTTTTTTTGTAATACCTTTTGCATAATCTCTTCCTTAAAAATAAATAGTATGTTGGAGAAAGTTAATCAATCTATCACTCCACTCTACGTGCTCATCAAGTTCTTCATCAAAAGTGATACCCTTATAAATTAAGGTTGAAAAAACACAATTATGCGGTATGGTAACATTTCATGTTTTCAAGAATATTTAGTTATTTCTCGCGAAAATAAATACATGTTAAAAACGTGGATTCTGTGTTACTTAAACGAGTCCTCGTAACCTTCTATTTTTTTATTTACGATCTACATCTCCACCGTTTGTAAGGAATCTCTAAATTTAGTTGATAAATAAATCAGTGATTTACACCGAGCCATACACTATCAAAGGTCTCGTTGTTTCACTCAAGTCACACCGCTCCACCCAAAGTAAATTTCATTACTCGAAGGTATGGCATCACAGCAAACTTAGCTTCCCTCTACGGCACATAAGTTGTAGAGATCCCCTCCTCCACCCCCACCAACAAAAATCAAAACAAAAACAAACAATATTCAAGTAAAATTCGAATTTCATACCATATATTATGATTATACAGCAAAACGAATAAGGGCAATTTTTATGGGCGTATAAAATAAATTGAAAGAGAACAATACTCGGTAAAGAGCTAAGATTCTAAATGAAGTTTTTCGAACATTTCAAATAGAAAATATTAGCTTAGATAAAAATATTTAGTTCGTATTTTCAGAAGATAGGCTCTACTGCATGACTCATCAACGCCCTTCTTTGCATCTAAAAAAAATTATTCAACGCAATTCTATACACGTAATTGATAAAAACCTCCTTCTCTGCTACAAGTCAAGCCAGATATCAATCACTTACCATTAATCTTGGGCAATAAAGTTTCAACGATGACACAAGTCCAACAATTTTTCGAAATTTTCATCTTCTCGAGGCTCATTTTTTCACACTCAATTATTTTGAGGCAACGACGGAACAAGCAAGTACACCAGACACAGACTTTCACAAACACTGAAATGGCAAAAACCCGAGGCGCAACTAGAGGGGAACAAAGGGGACTGGTTCCCTGGCGGCTGATTCAAAGAGGCGGCAAACATATTAATGAAAATTAATTTTAAAATTACGAAATATGTTTTATTCGACCTCGCAACATTCACTGCGCAGGTGAGGAACGAGGGAAATGTCCCTTCAAAATTTATCCCAAAAAGTTCAAAATTTCGAAAAAGATAGAAAAACTAAATTTTTTTGGTCGCTCCGCTCGCAATAATGAGCATCACCATCCAAACATGTCCCTCCTCAAAAAAATAATTCCCCTATAAATCAGCCACTCGGTGCGGTCGGCACATTGCCTTATCCCCGGGCGCAAAATTCCTAGTAGTGGGCCTGGTTAAAACCATCCACCATGACATTTATTTTTTCACTAACGTCTAAGAGAAGTTAAGTCGAACCGAAATGTAAAAGATCGTGAATGATTTTAACGACTAATCAAGAACAGGATACCAAAAATCGATACTCAGTGTTGCTAGATGTTTTCTTTTCCCGGGACGTCCCATATTTTGGGCTTAAATGCAAATGTCCCGTATTTTTAGCAGGCATGATTTGATTCACAAAAATATAAAATCAGAGAAAAAAATCTCAGAACTTACCCAATTTTCATTAAAAAATACATAAAACTAAGCTACATTAAAGACACTAGATTAAATTTAATAAGAACCAAATAATAAATAATTTTTTCAGTTTTTTGGAGGAGAGTAAAATAAAAACCTAGGAAGACTTTTTTCAAGATAATTGATAGATAGTCCCTTTAAACCCCGAATTTTCAGGTTTATCCTTGGATAGATAAATAACAGAAATCTCGTAATGGACACAAGACGAGTCCTCCTTTGTGCTTCCCAAATATTCCACTGGTTTCCATAATTAACGCATTTTTGAGAGACAGTAATCGATCAAAAACATCCATTTAATTATAATAGATTTCACTAATGATTACGAAAAATCTTCCGCGATATTGACCTTCAGTCGCTTTCATCCACTCTGTTTGAAGCATGAGAATCCAATTTAAGGGGAATATAATAAAAATCCAGTTCAACGCAGATTTTCACCAAAATAACTAATAAATGGTGTAACATCCGAATTGTAAACACAAGCAGGAAGAACCAATGACAGGATCAAAATTTTTGAAGAAATTTCAAATGAGATCGTTGAAGGTACAGAAGAGTAGGGCAAGAAATTTTCAGTACGGCAAAGTGTACACGAATATGCAGATCAACGAACACCAACACATACATAAAATCACATACCCGGGAACGCAAATGAAAGGGCCAGAAAATATACACTGCCGCATCGAAATCTAAATACAAAATTTAATCAGTCACTGGCATTCTTGAAATCCATTAGCTGAGGAAATCCTTTACATCATCGATAAACCGCTCTCAACATCCAAGTCTAATTACAGTCGGTGAGCCATTTACAGTTTACACACTGTACATATTGTCATAGGCGACAACGTCGCATTTAACAAAATCAACTTGTTACACACAAACACGTACATATTTACAAGTACGGTCCAGCAAAGTGGATTACAATAGAGGAACAGATCGCACGTTCACTGTCAGCGTCGTCGTTGGTAAAATCCAGAAAAAAATGAACAAGTTACTACTGAAAAAAAAAAGAGAAGGTGGCGGTTGGTGACGAGAGCGATAAGATAGCAGTAGTGGTGGCGGTGATATTTAATAATAAGTCGGACACCCGACCCCCAAGACGACTATAGATGCTGTGCGTGTTATTTGAATACTCGTCTGTCTCGTCATCGTCAATATAGGATGAAGGGTGGCAGGATTAACCATCACCATATCTCTACGTATCATAAATAAAACAGTAGGGAGAAATGAGAGGTGAGATCTCGAATGCGTAAAGAAAAAGGTAACGTGAATAAATTCAATGTTGCCACAAATAACGACATCCCCAAATTTCGATATTTTTCAACCCTGCAACCTTGCAAGACGAAAAATACACTGAAATTGAACAAGTCATTGCTCATCGATGCAAACATAAACAATAAAATAAAAAACTGTAGAGTTTTCAAGGTTTTTCCAACAAAAATTATTTTCTTTCATGACCTCAGATCAACTTTAATTAAAATCAAGGCACACAACACGACAGATTGATTTTTGATACATATCCTTTTAATAATAAACATCCAAAAATCAACTTTCAAATTTTCTCTGCATTACTTTCATTTTTCAAGAGGAAAGTGAGGAGGAGGGGAACACAGAGCAGCAGTATAGCGGGATTAATGCCTTTCCAAAGTTAAGATGTTCAGGAAAAAAAATGAAGATATTTTCATCGAGTTTCGGCTACAAAAGCTGTTAGTAAAAACTTTTTTTTTCCTTGGTGTTTTTTTTAATGGCGAAATTCTAAGAATTGAATTAACTCAGAAGAACTTAGAAATGCGGCGATCCAATGAATGTAAGACTTGATGAAGAAATCTTCATTTTTTCTGTTTCAATTTTCCAACACACAAAAACACTGAATGACTATCACGTTTTGTTTTTTGTTTTCATTTTTTAATCCGAACCAGTACACACTGAACGAGGGCGGTTTGTTTTCGGAATATTCATTAGTAGGACGTACAATTTGGATAATACTATTCAAAGGAGGAATGATAGGATAAAAAGACGTTAGGGGAGGTTAGACTGTCATCCGGTAGCCGATGATACCCCAATATAATTTTTCTGCACCAAACGAACCAAACCGAACATATGTACCAACATTTTTTGACGAGCTTCTGGTCTCTATTCTGCGACCTCACCAAAGTGACACACAAAAACTAACCACATAGCTGCGCAGCCTCCTAAACCCATTTTTTCGAACAGCATTTTGCGGTAAAGAATGATTTAGCCAACAGGTGAATTAGCTTTAATTTCGCATCAAATTATGTTCTCTCCTATGGGAAAAGAAACTGGAGGACAGCAATTTTCCAAATCATTATCTTAAATTCTTTTTTCTCCTTCGTATTCGATACGAAAGAAAAATAAAATAAAAAATTTAATTTTTTTTTTTACTACAATTTTTTGACCAAAAGTCAATAGTCAGTATCTTCAAAGTGGGTAATTTTATTTCTATGGATTCGTCAATGTAAGCCAAGGGGTAACTAACCGCGTAACCGGCTGGTTTCCTCATAAGCTCGAGAACAACATATTCATTCCCACCGGCACAAAACACGTGGGAGGCAACGCGCAAAAGAACTTACAAGCCTTAAACAAACTGATGGTTACTGGTTAGACGAAGAAAGTGGCACGATTTACAAACAACGCTAAGGAAAGCATTTTCGGCAGACGAGCTAATACAACCGAGAGAGAGAGAAACACACAACCGACGGTTGTAGGTGTACAACTACAATACGTATGATGGGGGAGAGAGAAAAAACAAGAGAAAAAAACAAGAAAAAGCAGAAAACGAGGTAAGATATATCGGAAAAATCATAGAAGAGAGAAATAAGCGTTTTCATTGAAAACGATGATTGCTTCACAGTGACACTGAGTACATACGTATATGATTGTGTACTGTGTTGTGTATGAAAACAAATGGTGTCGCGCGCGCGAGTGCGACAGAAAGACGAGAGAAGAGTAAAAAAATAATGACGGGAGTGTACGCCAAATAATAGTGGAGGTGGGAGGCAGGGCGAACAGTTTACGGAGAGAGACGGAGAAAGGGTATTACGGCGCTCGAAGAACACTTCGTCTTGGCGTATCCATATCGGAAAACTTCGACACGATAAACGGTTAGTGCCGAGAAATACGAGTAACAATGCGACGTTGTCAAATTTCAAGCATTGCAGAAAATTTTCACGTACTTTATCGATTGAAGAATATTTTTTTACTTCATTTTTGTAATATAAAACAACAAAAGAGGGAAAAATGTTTGAAAAAAGAATAAAAATAATGGTAATGGTAATGGTAACAATAACAATAATAACAACAACAACAACAACAACAACAACAACAATAATAATAATAATAATAATAATAATAATAATAATAATAATAATAATAATAATAATAATAATAATAATGATAATAATAATAAAATATTAATATTAATATTAATAATAACAATATTAGTATCAATAATGCCGTAAAATCGGGACAGGTGAAATTCAGATACGATAAATTTGGGCTGTTTAAAAGTTTTAAATATTTTATACTTATTTCAACGGCGCAGTTTGTTTACAAATGTATCGGGATGGGGAAGTGGTAGTTCCAACCTAGGTCAGTCACATAGCACAAAAATTAACATGTGGGGTGAGTGGAAGGTGCGAAGAGACTACGAAGAAAATTGATGGAAAATTTTCTTTTTGTCTTTTCAATTTCCTAATCGGAATTCCGGGGAACGTCACTTCGGATGCCATATTTCCGCACTTCGTTTCAACGAACAACCTTGACAAAGGCGAAAGGGCGATGAGAAAGGCGCCGATAACCTGCGATAAGACGAACTTATCATTGTGAAAGAAACTCAAAGCTCACATCATGGAGACGCCGGATCAAGAATAAAAAGGATACAACAGACTAGCTTATACAAAATCAAACAAATCGCAACATGGTGGCGTTTCATATGGTGGTCGCGTGCTCGAGCACCACGTGCGAACAATTTAGCACCACAAGGGAAAAATTGAATACCACACGAAAAAAAAATAAAACAATTTAATTTAAAGAAATATTTCAGGAAAATAAGTAAAAATTAATTTAAATCGATAATAAACTGACGAAAGCTTTTTGAATTTCCAAAAATGAATATGAAAAAACTTGCACATCCTCCCCGAAACAATTTTTAACGGCGTCCTAAAAAAATTTAGAGCATTAAATATGAGAAAAAAATGAAACACCACACATGCACACAACACTGACCTAGAAACAAACAAACAAGGCATAAACGAAAATTCCATTCGCGAAATAAAATCATGGTTTGAAAATATTTCGAATACAAACACTACTTAGTGCGAAATTATTTGAGGCCAACTCCTGGTTTCACTTAAGCCAAACAACAAGGTTTTTTTTTTTTCTAAGCAGTAAAGACTGTCGGAAAATTTTCAGTATACAATTCATAGAAATCATATACAAAAATTTTTAGAAAAAATCAGAAAGATCAAAAGTATCATTACTATTGAAAACAGTGGCGTCGTAGCCACGGGTATTAAGGGATAATAAATCCCTCTTCAGATTAGTTTACACTAGAATTTCACAAAGTGAGACCATTTATGGTTTTTAATTTTATGAAAAATAATGACGATTGCCATGAAAATCACAAATTCGTATCACAAAATATACAAGAGAATTTTTTTGCTCGCTCCGCTCGTGAAATTACTTCTTCAATTTATGAATTCTGGTTTACTCTGAAATGAATCCTGCATACGGCCCTGGCTCAAAAAGTGGAGGTCGGCACATTTTAATTAAAATTTTATAACAAAACTCAGATGGTTGATCAAAATTCGCCTGCGGGCCCTCCACCTAAAAAAGTTCTTGAAATTCGCTTGTGCGATTGAGGGGAAGGAAAGGGAAGAAACTTTCTTACGAAATCCTTCCCTTAAGAAAATCCTAGCCATGCCAATGATTGAAAGTAAATAAAAATGATATGCAGGCTTCTGAAATATGCCAAGTTTTTCAATACTATTCTCTATAGCATACGCAGGATATATTTTTTAACTAAGAAGTGGTTCTGGGAAACAGTACAAACTCAGCTTAACAACAGCAATCCCTACGCAATTAAAGGAAGTTTAGATGTACACTATCTTCCACTTGGCCATTGGCATTGGTTCATTCAAACAACTAAAGCGCAACTCGAAGGGAAAGAGTTCTTCTATTGTAGAAATCATATATGTTTGCACATACTAGCTTTGGAGAAGAAGTCCAAGCCCCTCTCCATCCTCTTAAGTTACAAATCGTAGATGACCAAAATCATATACATGTGCGCACACATTCTATGACCTAGGTGGCGAAATATTATGCAGAAAGCCCTTTACATATATATATATATATATATATATATATATATATGTTTGTTTCCGGGTATTCCACTCAATCTAATTTGCACGTAAATAAAGTTTCGTGAATTCGTAATCAAAAGCAGAGTTTACTGACACGATTAAAATACGGTAGTGAAATTAGAAAATTCAAGATTATTATACACAAAGAAACGAACGAAGATACGACTAAGTTTTATCTGTCTTTCTGAAACGGCGATTAACGGACGAATGAATGAATGAATGAATTTGATAAATGAAATCGACGTTCGTTACAAAGGAAAATAGTCATGTTGAGTATGGTCAAAAATGATGTCATTTAACAATAGAATGGTCGAGTTGATAATACATGAAATGACGCAACTTAAAGATAACAAGATCGGAACGGTAAATATTAGATAGTCGAATAGTGTCGATTTCTTAATGTGGGTCAAACAAAAATAAACATTACAAATTCATGAAAGAACGAGAGTAATATACAAAATTGTAGTCATTTGAAAAAGAAGAGTGTTCTTTTTACATATATATATATACATACACAAACCTATATATAGTGATATACACAAAGCACCCAGTTTTGTTCTTGCATTTTCTTTCGCCGTTATATCATGATTAATTCGTTTTAGGTGAAATGTGATGGTGGAAATGAATTTGACGTTTAAAATTTTTTTTAATTTTTCAAATAAATAAAAAATTAAAAAACAGCTAAATTTTTCATTAATTCGCATTTTTTTTACAACTGATTTGTGAAAAACTAAAGGCGATAAAAAAATTAATTTTGGTAAAAAATTTAAACTAATTTCCTTCTCTTTTCAAACGTAGGAACCTCAGTTTTGTAGCTTAAATAGTAGCTGAGAAATCGTAAAGTGAAAGAAGAGTAGTTTTTTCAAAATTAAAATGTTGTGAACGTTGCAAAAAGAAAAAAAAAGTGGATAAATACACAAGTTGGGATTGAATTTTATAGTATAGACTAGTCAACAACCCTGTCTTCGCCAGGCTGTGAAAAAATGATGAATAATTGTAAATCGCAATTGGGGAGATTAAAGTCCATGTTTATCAGAACAATAGCACCAGTCAGTAAAATTTCCAGGAAATTGTATCAGTAGGACATAAGAACATATTTGGTTGAAAAAAAATTATTTTTTTTCGACTAACCCATTTAACCAACAGCGAAAAAAATGCTGCTTCAAAATGTATTTTTGGCTCATATTAGCTGCCCTTTTTACATTTTCAGAAATTAGAAAAAATTTATCAAGATGTGATACTGGTGCACCCTCACACCAATTTGAAGCCTTCTAGCTCAATAGGAAGTATGAAAAATAAATGCGGATGGAAATCAGGATGTTTTTGAATTTTATATAGTAGACAAGATACTGAACTCGTATCATGTTACAGAAACAAAAAATAGAACCAACTGCCGCCATCTTTGAACTGGGCATAAACACCATATAAAAACAGGGGTGGAATAGGATTTTCAAATCAAATTGTATTTTGTATGAGGTAACTCGCATTTATTTTGGTTTTAGTTATATCATATAATAAAAATAGACGTAATGAAGTAAATTTATAACAAAGAAAATTTTTTATGTTCAAAAATAAAAATGTGATATTATTACTTTATTACATCTATTTTTAATATATAATATGCCTAAAACAAAAATAAATGCAATTTGACTTGAAAATCTTATTCCACCCATGCATTTATATGGTGCTTATGCCCAATTCAAAGATGACGGCGGTCAACTTCACTGTTTTTGCAGAGTTTGGTAACTAGTATAGTATAAACATCTCTGGTTCTTCTACGATACAAATCAAGGTCAATAACTCTCCACATTTATGAAATTTTTCCTAAAAACCTATGGCCCATAAAAAGCTCATTTCAATTACTGTTAAAACTTGACTAGCAACAAGATAAATCATGGTACAATTTGAGTTTGGTTTTGTCGAAAAGAAGTGATGATTTCACAGTAAAGCCAGACTGAATCAACTTTTAACACCGTGAGATAAACTGGGTTCAACTTTATTTTATCATGCATTTTCGTGGTTAAAGCCCGCTTCAACACAAGTTTAGAAGTTGATACAACCGGGTTTAAGTAAAGGGTAACGAAATTTCAGCAGAAAAATTCAACTGACAAAGCTACTTTTTCGATTCTCCGACCTTTCGGATGTCGTGACCATCGCCCCAGTCCTAAACGGGTTGAATAATCAAGGTTCTACTGAATTTTCTAATAACATCTCCTTTTTCAGTTATAGTTTCAACGGGTATAATCTTTAAGTTTGCATACTGAACACTATGAGAAGCACCTAATTCAATATACGTATAAAATTATACAACTTCTCAAGAAAACAAACAATTCACTACGTGCACCTAGAGCTTTCAACTAAATGAAAACAAATTCAAAATTGTCTTCTCTCTGGACATTACAAACTAGGACAAAAAAACAAGCGCACACTGGATTTTTTACCCATGAAGTTGATTTTGTTGGAAAAAGTTTTAAAAATGTCTACTTCCAAGATGTTACTACTATAATGGTAAATCAGGTAGATTTTGATAGGAGTATGCCTTTGGGAATTAACATTAAAAAGGTATATTGTATAGTGTAAAAAATTCCTGCTGTTTTTTTCTAATCATTTCTTTTTTCTTTTTTTTTCTTCTTTTATTTTCTTCGACTATAATTAGTATAGAATTTATGCGGGTACACAATGTCTACCTTCTCTTCCTTGATGCTACGCCGCTGTAATATGTGGTAGCTTAAGGCAACTCAACTTTTCCTTTCTTTGTCATTTCTGGCATTTGGTGGTTTCTCTCCTTTGCAGAAAAATCAAACTCACCCGGCATCTTTGGTTTCCATTTTTCTACTCTCTTCTTCATCCCCAATCTGCTTGTTTATTTTCCCAGAGCAGCAGCCCTAACTCAGGCTTCAACAAAATCACATCAACACTTTTTTTTTCCTGGTATATTATCTGTTTATTTCATAAGAATAAATTAAAAATCCATCGATCTGCTTCAAACCAGAGTAAAATGAAGAAACAGTCAATTAAAATTTTTTCAAGAATTGCACCAAGAATTGTGCAAAAACGTGTTGAATAAAAGCAAAAGAAAATATAATTTCTAATCGCAGAATCATAGAAACAGTACTATGTCTTCTCGCAAGATCTCCTTTCAATGGAATGCACAATCACTAATAATTAATTCGAAAGCCGTTATCATCACCTTCAAGGATTTTCTCAACATATTAATGCACAATTTCTATATTCAAAGCAAAAAATGATTAGCGTTTTTACCCCCACAGCAGAAGAATGACCAACAAACATAATATAATGAAACGAAACCACCTCTCGCTCAAATTGAGCAGTCTTACAAACATTATAAAATGAAAATGGAAACGGCGAAAAAATGTAGTTTTTCTTCGTGGTAATCAGTAGCGATAAAAATTTCGCTCTACTCTAACGCAAGGACTAGTAACATTGGTTGGAGGTTATTGAGAGAGAAGGGTAGGAAAATTCAAGAATTAATGTGATCGATTGAGAAGAGTAGATGGAATGTATACAATGTACACCGAATTCTATCAGCGCAAGCAATATCGCGCACACGCACTTACAACACAACACACAGACATCAACAATAAGTGCGTATACCGTATACATGGCGCACTTACACACAATTTACAACGGAATACTGGTAAACTAGGTCGAAGAATTTCGTGTAAAAAAGAAAGTAGCGAAAAAAAGAATTAATTTAACCTACCTTTCAATTTCTTTCAATCTTAACAAAACAATAATATTTTAAATGCATAAATAATATTCGACTTGACTTTAATTTTTTAAAACATAACAATAATAAAAAATATCCTCATACACTTAGACATATATCGTTTTTTCTCATTTCACAGATGGGCACACATTCACATAAAATATCCCCTAACCTCAAAAAAAAAAAAAAAAAAAAAAAAAAAATTACCAATTAGAAATTAAAAATAAGTTATTAATTTGTAATTGGTCTTTTGAATGGGAGTGCATACGCAGAGCCGCAGAACTCTTCCATAATAACTGTCACACGCTTCGCAAATGTACTCCGGCATGCGTGCATATTCATACTCGAAAAGCAGGCCAAGTTCATGAGGTTCAAACACTAACTAAACTTAGACATTGAAAAACCGATATGTCAAATCACACACGACGTCTAGAAAGAGAGAATTGGATAACATGAAAATTCAGACCAACGATCAAATGATGCTCGTTTTACTCCATAAACGCAGATGCTAGTGGCGGAGACAAAAATTCAACACTATCATGTCACTGATACCACTCAAAAGAAAACAATTTTTTTTTTCAGTAGAACTTAGGTATTTCTCTTTTCTTAATTGCTAAGAAGTGGAATGTGAAAACATAACAGCGCATAAAATAACGAAAATCTTCGGCAAATCAACGAAAACAGAGATCTAAGGCCAGAATTCTAGAACGGTACTAATACTGTAAGTATCAACAGTGCCTTGACAATTACCTATCTTAAGAAAGTTACATCTATGTATGTTAATGTATAGATATAAATGATAATGTAAAAAATGTAAGAATTACTCAAGTATCGTTTTTGCATTCGGGCCTAAATAAGCCAGAAAGAGAAGCTTTGAAAAATTACCACGGTTCAACGTTTACACATAATGAAAGCCAACAATCGATGGGGAGAAGAAAAAGTACCACATGATGAAAACGGTAATTACAGAACCTTGATGTACTGAAATTCATGGCAGATTATGATGAAAGTAACTCATGGATTCTTCAGACGAATGCACAGCACAATGCGTAATTATGTACCCATAAACTAAAGAAAACGATCGACGAAGGCAATGTATAAGAGTACGAAATTCAAGTACGTTATTTAAGAGCACATAATATTCGGACTATGATATGACGTCTCCATCAAATGAAACTAATCAATAAGGGATGGAGTCATTCACACCAGTCACACAGAATGTACCAAATTTTACGAAAAAAGTTCAATCAAGAAAAATTCTCGGATAGAATAGCTGATGATGTCCTAGAATTACAAAAAAAAATTGCACTATCTTTCCTTTTCAATTATTGTTTCAATGACATGAATTACGGAAGCTAAAAAATTCAAAAAAATTTTACACAAATTTCAGAATATGAAATTTTCGGACTACATATTTCGGTGAATTTTGTAATAGCGTTTTCAGTAAACGTATGCAGAAGAAAAGTTAGTAAAATTTTCTCATCAGAGATTGTTTCAAGTAATTCATACCAAAAAAAATTGTGGAAATTAACAATACGTAGCATAAACGAAGTTGATTTTGATTGTGTCCCACCGATTATTATCGCCAAATAATATTAGGTTAACAGTGTTGATGAAAAAGTAAATTAATTAGAACAATCGGTCCATCACAACACAGACACCAATAGAATTGGCCATGGTTGTAACAGTTCGAAAAATCGGGTAAAAAACAATTACACTGAAACGAAAACAAAACAAAGAAATCGTCGATATCTTATATCATCGATTAACAAATATACTCAAGACCCAAGCCAGTAACCAGGTGATTAGTGCTGAGAATCAACACCGACATGGAATTTTCAAGTTATCGACATTCACATGTCATTTCGAAATTTCGTTGAATCCGAATAATTCTAACAGGACAAAATGGTACAATTATTGAAGTAACTAAAAAAACAATATTCATCATTGAGAAATAAATCAGTTGAAACATAAAAAGATAACAAGTGAAGGAAATATGGAAATTACGAAGCTTAAGAATTCTGCTGTTTCCATTTGAGAAACAATTTTCGCAATCTGCCAATAGCATTTGAAAAATCTTACATCACTTTCAATATTTCATCTAATAAGGCTATATAAGCTCTCTTTAAAAACAATATGAACATAATAAAAAGCAACCGACTAATGAAATGCATATATAATACAATACCTACAACAAATTTCTTTTCTCGTAGTTATCAATACAGCAATGTAATACTGAAATGATAAAAGTTAATATGAAATGCTCAGTTTCCACTGAAAGGTAACCCAAATATGGTACAAAGCAATATTTGTATCAAATAAATACTCTACTCGTCTTGGACATGAGCAGTGTCGAAGCCAACCTATGTGATTAACTGGGTAAAAACAGACTGAGAGTAGTTACATTATTGAAACACACGGAACCAAATAAATCACTTCAGCAAATTTTCTACAGGTATTATGTATTCATAAGTGAATGAAAAAAAATTAAATACAAAAAATTTCATCCCAATATTTTGGACGAATTTACTGCCAATCATAACAAAAAACAAATTAAAATAGTACTAGTGTACCAAGAACGAGTTTTATTTCAATACTAGAGAGCACCCAATGCTCCTATGCAACTATAATTCAAACAGACCTACATAAATGTGTCGAAATTAGTCGAAATTATCAATTAACCGGGTGCACTGATATATTATGAAAAAAAAAAAAAATTTTAGCGGATTCAAATATAGACATAGCCAAGTATATCTGTGATTAGGGTCACGTGATAGCATTACAGAAGTCTTTTAAGGTAACTAAATGTGAAAATATCCCATTAATACGAAACTAGTTCTGAGAAAATTTGTAATGTTTGCATCGAACTGATTTCTAAGCATTCATTCAAGTCATACCATGCGACGAATTCACCAAAAAATACCAACTGAATTACAGAAAATTCTTCATGAATTTTCAACATGCTGGCTTGAAGATGTGAGCCATCGAAGCTCATAAGCACAATATATGTGAATCATTGATAAAAAAAAATTGTACATTGATCTCACTTCACTCCAATAAAAAACCTCTCAGATTTAGTTAAACCTAAATCGAATACTTTTGAAACCGAAAAAAATAATATAGGTACCTTGGACCAAAATTGGTGCACAGAGCAAATTCGGCAGATCTAGTGTGCACCACCTATGAGTTACATAGCACTGAACCTACGAAGAAAATATACAGTAAACATTTCCAGTCAACAAAATCATATCAAAACAAATTATCAAACTGTAATAAGAGGAAGAAAATTCTCACAATACGAACTATCATCACAACGTAGGGACTTCACAAAGGCACCGTTCAGTGAACTTCAATAATCTGTAGTTTATATTTGCAATCTTCTTCACTAATTCTTAACCAAATATTCATTCAGACAAAAATGACGTTACTGCTTCGACGCATTTTATACAAACATTACCAATAATAGCGATTACGAGTCCACGAATCAGACTGAAATAAATAACGAGTAAATACATCGAAAAAAACGATGAATGGGAGCACGTTATTTAATTAATTCAAAATTTTAATAAATAAGAAAAATTTGTAGGATTTCATTCAAATTCAACATCAAGTGAACATTCAACTATAGAAAAATATGAATATTATATTAAATAAAATCGCCCGTATTCATGGTGGATACAACGAAAAATAATATTATGCAATTACAACGCTGAATACTTTGATTACACAGAAACGTAAACAGAACTCATTTTAAAATTTAACGCCGGATGAGAAGCACACAAATTACGAGAACAAATACACCGATTAAGATGAAAAATTTCCATATTTCATTCAAAATTTAACATCAAAATAACACACTGATAACGAAAGATTGTAAGTTGTCAAGTAAACAAGATCCCACTATATAACAAAACAAATGAATAGCTTTACAATGTTCATTCTAGACTTCATGATAGCTATAGAAATCAAACCTCGAGAAAATCAATTCTAGAGTACCATAATACCGAGAAACTGATAAACACTATGAACGACTTTCTTCACTAATTGGAATACTGTCAATTTCAAAATTAACAATACGAAAGAAAAACTCGAGGAATTTACTGAAAAATAAGAACTAAACAGAACAACCTGAATTTTGGTTGAAGGAATCCATCAACAGATGAAAACTTAACAACCAAGAAAATTTGATTTCCTCAAATATTCAAGTCATAGAACTTACAAAAAGGATTTCACAAATTATATCTGATCATCGTACGAATCGCTAAAATCATTACAATTAGCTGAATGATTTAATACTCGTACTTCAACTTGGACAGGTGTTAAAGAGATAGGAAGATAGAAAAAGGACACTCTTAAGTACAGTAACCCACAGGCCATAACGATGAAATTGGTCCAAATTTGGAACTTAGACGACTAAATTCGCAACACGAATAAAAAGAAAAACGGAATTTTAAAACAAATAAAGAAGATGAAAATTGAACTTTCGAAGTGATAAGATGCAGAAAATCAGAAGACGTTGGCAACTTCCTATATCAACACAACAAACTATGATTATGAAAAAAAATTTGAAAGATGAATAATGAAATAAGTGGTAAAGAGAATGCATTTTCAAGTCATTTAATTGAGAAGGTAATGATTGAAAAACTGTTTTACACTTAAATCAAAAGCGAGATTAGTGAAAAAGTATCCAACTTACTAAAGCATAGAAATTCGTATGACAATCTTCTAAGCTGGCACCGTTGGTATCATGGTTGGGGTGCGTCATGATTTATCCATTTTCGAAAAACGATTTACACCATTTGCACGAAAAAATTCTACCTCAAACACTTGAAACTACTAGAATTCGCGTATCGCAAAAGAAGATTTCACCTTTCATGTCTTGCGTAAAATGGCGGATTAAGACAACAAGCAGAGAACGTAAAACGTAATACACTCGATTGGTCACAGGTGGTCATGTGACTCAAACATAATCATGGCGGTCTACGTAAGACATGTGTTATCGACCGATGGTCCACAGATATTGAAAAATTCACTGAAATCATTGTTGGTAAGTAATAATTTTCATGATTGCTACATTTCTTTTCAATGAATGCATCATAATTACACTAAAATTTTTAATTCCGAGGCTTTAATCGTCGCTTTTAGCTCTCATCCTGGGTTCGTATTTTTATCAGTGAATCACCTAGACGCGAATTAATTTACGATTATCTAACACCGATAAATAATTTATTAAGAATTTCTGAATAATTTTATACCAATTTCATTCGAATTCAAGAGTTTTCTAACCCTCCGCACCTGTTTTGCCTTTAATTTCAGAGTAAACTAGGTAGTTTTATTATTTTTTATCTTCCGTTTCTGTTATTTCCCGTGGTTGTGGTAATTCAAAATCTAAATTTAAATAGATAACAAGTAAGAACCAATATGCTCATTCTAACTCAATAGTTAGGTAGCGCTTTGCTTGGGTTCAATAAGGACTGGGCATGATTACAGAAAAAATAACTCGGATAACATTCACAGAGCCTTTTCAATTAAAAAAAAAAATTATCCAAATTTGGATCACGAATCATCTGTTGAAAAAAATGATCCGCCCAGATCCTTTCACGGATTTGTCGGATACTTTCAAGATTGGAAAAGACACAGAGTATTGAATATAATAAAGGATGCATGTGAAACAAAAAACGGCGTCACTTTTACGATCAAAATATCCTACATTGCTAAGGTACCGACAATTTTCAATCTCATTTTCATCTACGAAATTCGTGTTGATTGTGATTTTTAAGTTTAAATTTACATTTGAATCATTCATTTGATTAAATTATTTGAAAAAAAATTCTGTTATTGTCTATGAGCCCAAATAATGGGCAAGAAAATTTGAATTCGGTACCGAAGGAGTGAGGACAAATAGCTTCTAAAGCGGTGCCGTTTATCGTTGCAGCGTTTAGATTTACGTGCATCTTCTATTATATTTAATACTTTGTGGGAAAAGATTGTAAAACAAAAATGTTTTTTTCATCGAGATATATGCTGCACCGTAATTTAATATAGGGGAACATATTTCGAAATGAAAATATTTATGCTGGTTTTAATGCTTATTTTATGACTTTTTTTTTTTCTTATGTGAAAGAGAAGGTATAAATTTTATTGTGTGGATGAAATAGTCTGATTTGCGATATTTATTCATTGTGTATTTTACTTTCGAAATTTCATCACCAATCAGTTGAGTATGTTTCCTTCATCTTCATCCAAATAAGCATTATTTCGATTTGAATTTGTAAAGATTTTGGTCCGACCCTTTGTCCAACTACTAACTTTGTTCTCATTTGAGGTTCTTCGTAAAATTTTTTGATTTCTACATTTTGGAAGTTTTTGAAGATGAAAAAGCTGTTGAAAAATGTTTAAAGTTCTTTCCTTACTATTTTGTACAAAGATGTCCGTAAAAATTAGTTGAAGTTAAAATATATGATTCCCTTGGGAAAATTTCCAAATGAAAGACATATTGTTCATCATTTCAAACTTTCAAAGTGATTAATTGTTAAAAACGTCCAAAATCATTCGTTTCCATAATAATTAAAGAAAAAAGAAATTCTTAATTATTTGAAGTTTCTGCGGGGAAGTTGAAAACATTTCAGCATAAAAATTAAAATAAACAGCCTACACGTACGGTATTTGAAGTTATCATGAAATTTTTATTTTTTTCATTTCATTTTATTTTTGCTTGATCGGCGTTACTTATTCACCGTAGATTGTACCAGTTCGCTGGACGAAACATCACAGGAAAGTCAAAAAACTCCCTAAAAGATTTATTCCGAGGGTTCCAGTTGAAGCAAAATTAGATTCTCTTGCTTCGAAAGGGTACGGTTTTTAAATTTTATATGATCATTCAATATATTTTTAATTAGTGTAATTATGTTATTTATCCAGTTTTCTACGTAATATCACATCGTATCGACCCCCGGAAAATTCGTTGGAAAAATTATTGAAACTGTTCCGTGAAGTTGCTAAAACTGATGATCCCCAATACATTGTGACTAATGAGCAGAAGTTTCAATTGTTGTCTGCTTTGAGCCGAGAATTTTCATACACCGTTCCCAATTCGCTTTTACATAAAATGGTTTCTCTGGGTATTTGTTTGTTTATTTTTCGAATGTAATTTGCTCACATGTCGTCATTCTTTGTTTTTTTTTTTTTTTTTTTTTTTCATGTTTCAGGAAACATACAAGAATTTTATTCGACTCCTGTTGAAAATATTGTTCCGTACGATAAATTGAAGAACGCCGACTTGCCTCCCAATTTGCATATTATGTATGATTATCACAGATTCCACCCTGATACTGATACTATGTTCAATGGAGTATCTGCATTTCCGAAAAGTTCAACTATTGTTTCTGGATTAAAAACTAAGGAGAAATATAAAGGATACGATGCCGGTAGTCCATGGCACGATATTTAAACAAGCTAAAGAATCCGTTGTTTTTTTAATTAGTCAGAATTCACACAATTTGTAGCGTATTTGTTTCCTAAATACAAAATAATATTATTTTTTTTTAAAAACTAAAAACAAAACGAAGATTTATTCACAGTTTAAGCGAATAGAACTTCAACAAAAAAAAAAGTAACATTTTTGAACAGGAACATTTCAAGGCGCTCAGCGAGAAAAACGAATATTTAGGCTGCTAATCGAAATGATTGTGCTATAAAGATGATCAATCTCAGGAATTTCATTTCGGTATTTTGAAAACGCCGCCTTTCTTGGTTTCTTTAGAATCAATTGACTATAAAAATAAAAAAGTTAGATTAAAAAAAGTTGTCAATTCATCATAAATTATCATGAAATACTCACGACTATACGAGATCCAAAAAGTAATTTAGCTTTGTCCTCTTCTTGGGGTGACGCACCTTCATCAGCCGAACCAGTTCTAACTTTAATCTGTAGTTTTTGTTTAATCGCCTAAATCGAACAATATTTTCATAAAACAAAACTACTGTGTCATTATGCGGCTAAGTATAAATCAGTTATTAACTTGAGGGAAGATGACTCGTCTGCTTTCATTTTTTATAGCTAGAAATAAATCTAACCACGTCCAAGTGACATTGTGGTACTCTAAAGTTGGAATAACTAAGCTGAAATCTCTAATATCTTTCAAATTTTTTTCTTTATTGCCTTTATAACTAACTCGGACAGGAACTTCAGGAATTTTTATGTAGATGAATAATTTATTTTTTTCCGCTCTTTCCTGAAAATAAATAAAAGAGATATTGATTAAAAAAGAGAGCTACACTTCGTGTTAGGATATTTAAGAATTTATTCGTTGAGCCACGAATTACCTTCATTTTTTCAACGTCATCTTTCATGTTGATGGGTACATAGAAATTGGTTTCCTTTCTTTTTTTTGGTTTCTCATTTGAATTCGAGAACTTTCCTTTTTTATTATTCGAAGTACCACTACCGTTACTCGCGCTGTCCGAATCCCTTGATCCATCGCTTTCAATGTTATCGGTATCACGTTCGGGAAAACAAAACTTCATCATTGTATCATAGAACTTTTTAGTGAGGCCTATAAGAAAAAGGATGGATGCAACAATTATATATTCATAATTGGGATATAGAAAATATTTCAACAACCTACCAATAGTGAACGGAACGACATTGATCTCAAAATGTTCTTTCACTGAAATTCCCCCAACTGGAGCTTTTTCTCGACAAAATATGCGTACAGCTCTCTGAAACAAAAATTTTAAAAATTATTTCAAATTACAAAACTGGCCACGTAATATTGAAAAAATCGTACTTTACGAGCTACAGGCATGTTGCTCTGTATTTCAGTAGGAACAATAACTTCTTTGTACAATTCATTGGCTAATAAATTAGTCATACGGATGTAACCAAGTTCTAGTAAATGTTCAACCGAGTCATCACTTTTTGACATCTTCGTATATCTGAAAAATACAACGTTATTGCATACTGGTGAAGAATGATGTGAAGAATAGATTGAATTTGTTTTTACAGAAAATTGCTCAGCACCAAATCAGCTATTCCAATCAGACCATCAGCCTCCGTCAGCCTCCACTGTGCGTGCTTGAAGCATATTTCACTGGTGCGAACAGCTGTAATGGGTTTATCGCCACGAAGGGTCTCTAATTTTTGATTAGCCATGAGCTGTGTCTCTTTATAGCAAGATAACATCATATCCAGTTCTTCACTTTTTGAGTTCAATTGTTCTTTACAGTCATTAATCTACGAAGAAACAAGTTTCAATGCAGGCCACCGAATAAATAACATACGTATATTTCAAAAATACACGCGTATGCAAGGTCTACGGAAAGTGCAAAAGTTGAATTCTTGAGAAATTTTTTAAATGTGAAAAATAATAGCCGTCTAAAAGAAAAATGGTTTAAACGCCGCTCTTTTGAACATTGGTTGAGATTACTACATGTCGGAGACTGAAAAAATTCCAAGGAGTTTCGGAGTAAGCTTAACAAGAAAACGAAAATAAAACTGAAGCTAAATTTAATATTATAATTTAACAGTGCACATAAGGTCGTATCGTATAAATGTAGCTCGAAAATATTTTAAAAACAAATTCAGATAAGGATAAGTCAACCGTTCAGAACTTAACACTTACTTGAGTTTCCAATCTTTCGATTTCATTCATCAAATCTTCGCTATTTTCTTCTTCGGACATTGTTTTTTGAACTAAATATATTTCTTTTTCCAGGCGGCGCAACTTGGCTACCAAACATCTAAAGTAATCTTCATGTAAAAAATTTATCGATTCAAGAAAAAGAAAACAACGACTTTCGTACCTCACAGAATTTTGTAGTTGCTGGATAGGTTTCCGTTGATCGCGAATACTCTGAAGTTGTAACTGAAATCGCATTCGTAGCAAACGCTCGTACGCTTCCTTTCTTCGAGGTTCAACATATAACAATAAATTGTTAACGATATCCAATATCATAGCGTACTAATGAAATACAAAGACGTAGAACTTTTAGCAATGATTTCTATGAAAATCAAATAAAAAAAAAATAGAAGTCTTACATACTTGAAGCGAATTGGTGCAAACATCAAGATCATGATGCATTAAGGTGAAAGAATCCACTGCCTTATCTTGTCGCTCCCATGGTGTGCCATTTTCTTCGGTTGGAGGCGGTGGTACTTCGTTCAACACACTCGGATCAACACTACTTTCGCCATATCCAGCATAGAAGAATTCACATTTACATCTTGATACGATACGTTGTAACTGAAAACATGAAATGCTTTAAGTTCGGGTAATGAAGGGAAGAAAACGGCGAGATGCCGATGACACATAAGCAGTAGAATCTCAAGAAAATTCACCTGTAAAGAAGAATTTTCGTTTACATTGCCCGCACCTACAGTCTCACTGACCACCCCTCCCACACTTTGGCCGCTTCCAACCAGATGCGGTATATCGGGAAGGTCAGAAATTATGGTCGAATCGGCATCTTTTTCTTGAATATTATCGATAGACAGCCACATAATATTTTCTGTAGCAGAAATAAAACGGTTGGCAGGTGTTTCATACAAAAAAACAAAAAAACACGCCTTTACCAAGTCACAGAAACGTACTTACCATCTAAAGATTCATTCGCGCTAACAGTGGCATAATATTGCATGCATTCTAACGAACCTACCCAACTCGTTTTGGACACCAGTGTGCGATCCTTCCACACAGGACGATGAATTTTTTTCAAAATTTCCGCTTTCGCAGCACTCATAATAACATAACCTTTCGTTTCGCATCCTTTTAGTAGAACTTGACTGTTGACAAGTGCAACTGAGAAAAAAAAAGTCAAGCATAAAAGAAGCGAATTTTTCTTCATTATATTATGTTCATCCAACTGGTTTTCATTCTACTATTGGCAAATGAAAGTTTATTAAAAATTGTTTGCATGCGACGAAAAGACACGAGTGCACGAAGTAAGTCTCTGTTTGTTTTACTCAATGCATATGGGGAACTGATAGATGTGAGCAAGGGCGTAGGAACATTCTTCGTTTGAGGGTACAAGTTGAAAAATCAAAAAACCAAGAAATTTAAAATATTTTTGCAGCAGTGACAAAACCGGGATGGGAGCTGCCGGTAATTATAACCCTACCTCTCAACCAATGGAATTATTTTAAAAAAATATAGCGCTGTAATACTTCGCTAGAAAACTCAGTTTGTCAATTTTCAATGATATTCACATTGAGAAAATAAAAGCTTAAATTAATGCAGTGCAAAAACGACGCTCATAACTCCTTGTTTTGCCGTAAATAAGAAAAAGATACTTTAAATTCCACCGAACTTGGTTGATAGAAGTTTATGGTACTTATCATTATAAGCTTTTATTCTACTTACTACTGGGATTTTAAAATATACCAATACTGCAGCCAACCTTCCGCAATGCAATAATATTTATCTCGCACGAAGCTAAATCCAAAAAATAAGAAATAAAAGCTTATCTTTAAAAAACTCGTTTTTAAATTAAACTTATTTCTATACTTTACAAGAAATCTGGAAGTTAAAATACTGCAGGAGAAATGTCTTTTCCAGAATTTCACCAACAAATAAATCAGGCAGCAATTTTCACAAAAAAATAGCCCTTTTATAGAACCAAATCTGATACTAGTTCAATGCCTACTGATTCAATATTTTCTAAGAAAACTGGGAAATAAAAATTAGCTGAATAAATGGTTTTTCCAGGATTTTGAAAGAAAGATAAAAGGGATCGGACTGAAATTTTCGCGGAAGATAGTTCTAATGAAGGACCAGATCTGATAGGAGTTTGGTACTTATTAGTTCAGTGGTTTATGAGAAATATTAAAAACAAAAATTCTAAAAACATGGTTTTTTGTGGATTTTAAGAAAACAACAAAAGTGATTGGACTGAAAGTTTTACGAAAGATATATATTATATAGTCACAAGTCTGAAAGAAGTTTGATGTTTCTTAATTCGGTAGTTTCCAAAAAAAATGTGAAACAAATAATTGCTGGAAAAATAGTTTTTTAACGATTCTGAGAATATTATCAGAGATAGGGCTGAAAAATTTTTATGAGTGGTAATCTTTACGAAAGTAGCAAGAAGCAGGTCTGATAAAAGGTTGGTGTTAATTGATTCAGTAGTTTCCAAAATAAATGTAGAGCAAATAATTTCAGAAGAAAAGCAATTCTCCTGTTTCTTGAAGTACCTACCTATCTATTTTCACATTTAGGACACAAGTTGTTTCACGTATTTTTACTGCATTGCATTTTGCATAAATTTTGTGTTTAAGGTGCAAAGAGCTGAGATGTCAAGGGCGGCGACTTTTTTACAATTTTACACCAGGAGACCAACATAGAAGGCACTTTGGAATTGGTCAAAGTTGAAGCTAGTATTTATTAGTCAACTTCTGTGTTATGTTTTTTATCAAAATTACAAGGTTTTTTGGGTCGGTGTATTTTCAAAAGTATTTATCAAATATCTAAAATTAACGTGTAAAAATGTAGAGCCAGTTTGGACGGTTTATATACGGGCTTATTTACATGTAGTGATTACTTTATGTTCTTGTGAATGGCCCGGTGTGTCATTTCTTATACTGATAAGAAATGATGGGACTAGTTTGTGTATGGAATCGTGACATCATTGTATGGTTGAGACTGGTCACAATTTGGTACTTGTACATTACTTGCATGTATATACAAGTAATTACGATCAAACGTAATCCGTGCATTTGATTTAACATCAATGAGACAAATATTAGCCTGCCTTGTAGTGGCGACTGTTGTCAGGGGTCCGAGCCCCTATACCTCATACAACGTGAGTTCCCACACATTCTTTTTGGAATTTTTTGAAACATTTGGAACCTTTGATTTTTCATCCACAGTAATGGATCTTGAGATAGTATTAGAGGCTTTTTTGGTTCATATATTCATATTCTCCAATAGGTACCTAGTGAAAGAAAGAAGTATTTAATTCAGTTTATTTTCACTTAACCTCATGAGACAAAGACACTTTTATTGGTGGATTTTGGTCTTAATGTTTAGGAGAACAAAGTCCCCAGTCAAGTTTTATCTGTTGCCCAACCTCACCTCCCCAAAGATCTACCTTCCCCTCTCTATAAAAAAATTTTTTGATTTCAAAATTTAATATCTTCAATGGCGTTTTGAAGTTTAAGCTGGCTAAGGCAAGGCCTAGAGCAGCAACTCTGAAGTGGTGGCATTTTTCATATTTTTAATTCGAGATTTTACATCAGTTGAAGAAAAATATTACGTCCTAATATTTTTACCTAATATATCAGTACAAGAAAATTAATGAGTGGCCACTGATGATTCCAAAAACGATGAAAAATGTGATCGACCAGAAAAATACAATTGATCGATCATGATCAAACAGAAGAAAAAAAGATTGAAAATCTGAAGATTAATCATCGAACACTCAAATCTGTCAAATAAAATAATCTATCTTCAAAATCTCTATACTTCAGACCTCAATATCTTTCATTTTAGAACTGACAATGAAAAGAATAAGCCTATTACATGACATGAAAGGACAATAACATACGACAATAAATTACCCACCTATCTACTATTCATAAGATAACACAATCAATTTGATAATCTCTAGGTATGAACAAATTTCTGTATTTCTTTCGCAGGCCACAAAACATCTCATGCAGGCTGCAGGTTGAAGATCACTGAGATACATACTACTCAATAAAGATAATCTCTCATCAAAATTTCCACCCTATCTTTTTTGTAGTCTTCTCAGAATCTTTGAAAAACAATTTTTCAAGCATATCTCTGTTTCACATTTTTCTTGAAAACTACTGAACTAATAGATATTAAACTAGGTACATTCAAATCAACAACTATATGAGACTTTTTTTTGTACAAATTTCAGGCAGATCATTTTGATCTGTCTCAAAAAATTGTGGAAAAACAACTTGTCCAGTAACTTTTTCTCCTTCAATTTTTTCAAAACCTACATAGTTAATAAGCACAAAATTCCTATCAGACCTGGTCCCATAAATAAAGACAATTATTTGTTAAAATTTCAGTCTGAGGACCTATTACTTATGTAGTTCTCTCAAAATCTTTCAAAAACCACCTTTCCAACAGTTTTTTCTTTTCCAATTTTCTCAGAAACTACCAAAACAAAAGGGACCAAACTTCTATGAGACATAGTCCTATAAAACTACTATATTTCATGAAATTTTCAGCCCATTACCTTCCGCTATTCTCTCAAAATTGTGGAAAAACAACACTTTCAACAGGTTTTTCTTTTCCAGATTTCTAGGAAATTTCTGAACCAATAAGCACTAAATCCCTACCAGACTCTGTACTACATAAGGACTATTTTTCACGAAAATTTTTGGCCCATTAACCAAATCCTTCGTCATTTTTTTAAAATTCTTAAAAAACCACTTTTCCAACAAGTTTTTCTCTTCCAGTTTTCTCAAAAACTATTGAACAAGGCATTAAACTCCTATCACACCTGGCCCTGAGTATTATCCTTCGTGAAAATATAAACCCAATATTTTTTGTCTTTTTTTCAAGAACCTTGAAAAACCTATTTTCTGACAGTTTTTAAGTACATTTTCTATTAAAAATCGACTTACTAATCTGGTTTTGCCTGGCGGTAGAGGTAGATAAGTTTTTCATTTCATAACACAAGAAACATTTTGACATTAAAAACCTAAATTTATATATCTAAATGATAAAATTCAGTCCCAGTTTTTGTATATTTATCTGTGTTTTTTGCAACATTCATAACATTTTAATTTTGAAAAAAACTGCTCTTCTGACTTCACGATTTCTTAGCTACTATTTATCCTACAAAGCTGGTGTTTGTACAATTGAAAAGAAGAGGAAATTTGCTCTCGTTCTCTAACAAAATTTATTTTCTTATCGCTATTAGTTTTTCACTAATTGGCCATAAAAAAAACAACAAATTAATGAGAACTTTACCATTTTTCAATTTGGCATTTATTTCAAAAACTAATGATGGTACAAATTTTTTTACAGATGACCCCCTCTTTTTGATGACAGATTCAATTCCACTGTCAGATTTCATCTAAAACAAATTAATCACGAGATAGCAACGAGAGAAAATTCAAGAACAAGGTGCTCTGTGTATTACTATATGAGTACCATGAGGGGAGGGCATAGCCCCCTCACCCCTTGCTCTAGTTATAAATCCAAGACAACTAAAATTATATACATAATATTATGGATGTTACATTCAATGTCCGATAAGTGGCAAAATATGTAGAAAGTACTTTGTTTATATGGACGGACACACACATACACACACACGCATGCGCATATAATATACATATCTATCCTATACTATAATACAAGTAGTAAGTCAGTAAGTATGTATGGTGCAGATCGCCGGGAAGGTATTTCTACGAAACTTGTTTGTGTTCAGATTTTAATAGAAATAATTGCTTTTAACTGCATAATTTTATGTCAACAGTTACAAAATTTTATACAGTTATCAGAGTTATGATCTATTAATTGACGAATTTTATAATTTTCAAAAATCTACTTTTTCTAACGATGCCGCTGCTGCATTAGAGTTTCATCTTTTTCATTCCTCTCGGAAGCTATAGATCCAATAGGCACTAAATTCTTATCTGACCAGTTACTCCCTACTCAATAATAATTATCTCGCATAAAAATTTCAGCCTTATCTCTTTACTAGTTTTCTCAGAATCATGGAAAAACCATTTTTCAGGTTATATCTGGTTTACACTTTTTCTTGAAACCACTAAATTAATATACATTAAATTATTATCAACCCTGCGATAATATAAAGACTATTCCCTTTAATCCATCTCACAAAATCCTGAAAAAACCATTTATTCAGCAATTTTTTATTTTCTATTTTTTCTTGAAAACTACAGCATCAATAGGCACAAAACTTGTATCAAACCTAGTCCTATATTGATAAGGACTATTTTCCGTTAATTTCACCCTGTCGACCTACTCCTTTTTGTAGTTCTCTCAAGTCCTTCAAAACCCACATTTTCTGCAGTTTTCTTTTTCCCAGTTTTCTCGGAAACTGACTCTAAATTCTTATCAAACCAGGACCTTTTGCTCAGATTGACCAATCAAAACCAAAATTGGTAAGTCTGGTCTTTGTATGGGAGGTACTGTTTGTACAAAATTTTGTGACTATGAAAGAGAATTGCAATTTTTATTGAGATAATATGAAAAATTAACACCTCCAACAGCCCTGGGGAATGAACCATCACAATACCAATAGGAACGAAATTTGAAAGCATGTTAGGTATACTTCAAATCAATACCTGTAACAAATTTTGTGACTACAGCTCGAAAATTACTCCTTTCAGAGCCATTAATTAGCCAAAAATTCAACAGAATTGCCCTACCAAACGTACCATAAGGCTTATCCGCTCCAAATAGTAGGTATTGTCTTTGACCTACAACACATATGTACAAAAAATTTCAGGCTTACTGATCGAAAATTGCAACCTTTACGATGTTCGATAAAAAAATGAATATAAACTGACCTACCGGACGGACAATGCGTCCGCTCCAAACCAAAAAAAAAAATAGAATTCTTCCTCATGCAGATCCGAATATGTGTTTCAAATTTCGAAACCATCCAATCAAAATTACGCCAGAAAATGGACTCAACGCAAAAGGGGGTACATATTAAAAACAAATACATTTTCAAAAATAGTGCCAAAATGCTCAGATCATGAAACGAAAAATGTACCCACTCTTACCCCTGGGTCCGAATACTCAGGTAAAAAACGGTTTAGAATCAAAGAACTATGACCGAATTGTTAGCTCTTTAGATAAACGTCTACTTTTTAAAAATTGTTTATGCCTCTGAATACCTGAAACAGGTTCGTAACGAGGCTCTTGAGTGGGTAAATGGAATTAAAAATCATATCTTCAGTCAACAAGTAATATGACAAACGTGTAGATACTTAAATTAACATTCAATATAACGGGCCTGAAAATAGGCAACATCGTAGTACGCCATACTGACTGTTAATATGAGGTTCGCCACATTGTATTTTATCCTTTTGCCAAAATAAAATATTTTTTTGGTTTTTACGGTGTATATTCACTCATTTGATTTAGACGATGAGTATACATGCCTTCTTTTTTTTTCGACTATGTATATATACAAAGTCTGCCACATTACCTGTAAATTTCTATCTCTATATATATATATACACATAAAAAAAAATTAGGTCAAAATGAAAAAATGGTACCAATCGTCTTCTTTTCTCATAAAATGGATAATTTTCATTATCCTCACCTCTAACCCTTTTGTGAGGTCAATTTTAATATTTCATTTGCAAGCTAACTGGGTAAAAAATCCTAAAGTTATTCAACATTCACTTCCCGAACGAAAAATCAACTGAGTGCCTGCGCGATAACAGAGAAGATTCTAGATGATTCACAAAGCATAATTTCGAGATTGAACTAATTGAATTGCCAGGATGAAATTTATCAGATGAATTCGACAACACTTTCCAGGCATATTGTCGAACTGTAAGAATAGAAGGAAACATGATAATATGGCCCAGTAAATTGTAAACGCTAAGTAAAAGCAATAATAATCGAATAATACAGGTAAGCCAAATTTTTTGTTTGAATGGACAGATATTTTAAGCATGAAAAAAAGTATAAAAAGAGACATTTGGAAACCAAATTTGGATATGAGTAAACAAAATTATAATCTTCACGATTCTAATACTTTCTCAGGTCACAACTACTTTAGTTGTATATTAATGAAATATTCTACCTAATAAGTGGTAATTTTGTAATAGGAAACGAACTATTTTGGTTTTATTTCATTTGTACGTTCTTCAAATCATTCCATCCTCATTCATTTGAATTGGTATACATGAAAAAAACAGTAACAACGACAAATGAATTAGGCCAACTTGACGTATTGAAAATTATTACTCAGCCAATTTTTATGCACAACATCATCTTCTTGACATGCCGCCAAACCCTGTAAATATTGTTCTTTCATCTGTACCGACAAGTCATCACTGAAAACAACTGATTTATGTTCTGCTTCAGCGATTAATTGCTGTAACATAGATGCCGCTTGTCCCGATTGCAGTTTACTGACTGGCGAAGGTGTTTCTTGCACAACTATTGACTGATTCGATTGCTAAAATGAACGTTGAAATACGATAAAAAAATAGAAACAACATCGACTCTTCCAGATCATAAAGAACAAAAAATTACTTGAATAGGAGATCCAGGGGCAACTTGATTTTCAATACTACGACTTCTGACTTTGATAGGAGTAGAAGACGAGTCTGGGCACCGAAATCCTTTCAGTGATGCAGTCGATAAATTCTTTTTTAGTTGCTGAAAGCACAAAGAGAATAAAATTTCAGAAACATTTTTCGAAAACTTTTGCAGTGGGAGAAAACGTACTTGTGTCTTCCGAAATGAGTCATAGAGAGCGAATATGATGTCACGATTTGTTGGTGTCCACGCACCTTTCAGTAGTAGGACAACCAACTTATGCGTTGGTGTATCGTCCTTATTAACCATTCTGTTAGTGCTGAAATTCGAAATGGCGGTAAGCATTGTTGTTTCTCGACCATATGATACTTTAGCTACACTTAAGAAATAACATTTTTCTACAGGCTGATGAAGATTCAAAGTAACCTAGAGAAATATTAGAATTACAAAAACGTTAGACAAATAATGAACATAATTTACGCAGATAAGACTTGAGAAGGTAAGTACTTCTTTTTTATCCTCCACTTGCAAAGCGCTTTTTAGCCACACTTCAGCGTCATTCAACTCGCAATTCATGCACGTAATAGACCATACCGCACGAGGTCGATGACGTAAGCCATCTTCAACTGGTACAAGATTGAGTAAATATTCTGAAAACAAAACAGAAGAAAATGGTTAGAATTTCTTTTTCATACAAAACCGAATCAAAAACGAACTGTCAGATTACACTGAAAAAATTTACCAGAACTGAAAGTAAACTTCTGACCCACCAATTCCAAACCTCTTTGCATAGAAAACGACATCCAATAGTGAACTTGAAAACGATGCAACGCCAACGATAAATAAACTCTTTTGTAATGTCGACTAAGAGACAACTTTCGAGGTCTAAGGTTATTAAAAATTGCTCCTCGACGTGTTGGTCTGGTAACACCGGATAGAATCAGTTTTAAATTTTCGAACCACCTGAAAATAAACACTCAAACGTTCACAAAAACTCAAAAAATGATGGTTGTTCGAAGAAAACTCTCACTGAAGGCAAAGACACACATTGTTTAAATTTCGGAATACCTACACAACCATTAACTTCACTTAACGATCATGGTAACATTGTTCCAACTAACCGTAAAAAATTAAAATTTAGGTAAATTCTTTTTTTTTCTTTTCTTTTTCAAAATTAGCTACTTTAGAACGATTTTAAACAATTTACTAGGATTTTTCAGAAAAAAAGAAATTTTTTTCGTGAAAAGCACTATCAGAATGAATTACCTTAATGTGCTGTTGTAAAGTAATGCAACAGGACAATCTGATATCCCAGGCGATGGAGACGATGGTTTTGTTTCTAATGCTAGCGTCAAATTCAAATGTTGTGATCTAAATGCTCTGAAAGAGTCGTGCTCCTAAAACAAATTTCATTTATCAAAGAAGAATTTCTAAAATTTGACATCGGAAAGACCACAATGAATACCTGATTACTGGAATATTCTGGAAGCTTGTCCGGAGCGCACGGCATAACCGAATGATGATCATTAATATCGCCTAAGCAAATCCATTTTAGCTTCATTGTGAGCTTCAGATTGGGAAGATACAACATTCTGCAATCATCGTACTTCGATGCTGTGCGCACGTAAATTTCTAAATTTCCCTTAAATATGAACCTTGCTGAAATCAGACAGCGTGGTGAGATTTTAATCATCAATTTGAGAACAAAGTTGAATTTCAGGAACAAACCATTCGTCCAATCCATGATGACATCGTTCCAGGTGACTTCCATTTCCTCGGTGGTATTGTACGGATCCAAAGAAGCGTGCAACAAGAATGTTAGTTGCTGAATACACATGGTCAGCCTTCCATGATATATTAATCGAATTTTATCCCAGAATGGTAACGGAGGACTAGGATCTTTACTTGAACTAACAATTTTACTGAATGCTGTAAAAAAAGTCCTTTTTGTTGAGCAACTGAAAGATTTTTTTTTAAACACGATTACGGTTTATATATTTTTAAAATTTTACCCAAATTACACTGCGATATAACAGGTTCCCAACAAGGACCAAATGCGTAACTTAAGTGTTTAACTTCACAATTAAAATCGTGGTAATACTTTAGCGATGTCATACTGCGTTCGATGCTCACTACTCCATAAGGTTCTCCCAACTGAATAGTGACGCCTCGTTTAGCTACAAAAAACGGAACATCGTACATATAGTTAAGAATAAATGAGTAAGTACATAAAAGATATTCAACTTTTCTCATGGTAAGCAATCTTCGTCATATTTCTTCACAAATTTTTCAGATTTTGACTTTAAAAATTTGAAATGATTTTTTTCTTTTGTTGAAGTCAGGCCTGACCACAGAAAGGAATAAAGGATTTCCCCGAGCCCAGCATTTTTAGGGGCACGGTATTAACAAAACAAAAAACAAATTATGAACAAATTTACCGAAAAACTTCTAGAAAAATTTTTTTAGCTCGCGATTGTAAAACCTCTCCTACAAATAAATCCTGAATACAGCACTAAACACAGATATAGTTTTCAATTTTTTAAAGGATTTTCTTCCCCGGGCCCAAATTTTCTCTCTACAGTCTAAAGGGAATTAGAGAAAATCTTTCAAAGATGATGTCAGTAATCTTAAATTTTGCCATTTTTTCAACTAAAGGAATTTACTCTAAGCTATTTTATTCAACTTTTCCTCGCTGAAGATAATATCGAATGGAATTATTCTAACCAAACAAATGATAAAAAATTGAATCATTCGGAAAAATTTTCATTCGTTGTCATGACTTGCTTCTTCGAAAAAAAAATTGCTTTTTCAAAAACTCGTTTTCGCTGAACTGAAAAGATACATCGATCAATCATAACAAAAGTATGTTGCTGCCAAAAAAGCCGGAACTTGGGGCCATTTTTCTTTACAATTAATCAATATGAGCATGTGAGAATGTATATTTAACTTTTTTTAAACTATTAAAGCGAAATTAATAAACAAATTTATTATGAAATACAATCACCTAGCCATAATAAGACATTTTAATTTTCGTTACATTATCTTTCCTGGAAATAAATCATACTTATTAATCTCCGGCGAATGACTGCTCCGAAATATTTTTAATTAAAAAATGTTTCACTCTGGCTGGAACCATCCTTCGTTCCTTTTCTTTTCTATATTCTCTGAAGATACAACCATATCATGATTTTGACATACAAAATTTATTTTTTCTCTACAAAACTTAACGAGAAATTTTCGAATCAAGTTTCACTGAAAAAAGTCAACAGTGATATATGAAGTTGATATTTCTTTTACTCAATTATTTCCCAGCTGTTTTCAGTACTTTTTTGTTCTTCAATAATAGAAATATCGAGAATAGGAAGTTAATGTTTAATTTTTATAGACAAGTCGAAAAAAACTCATATCCTTGGTCGTGTTTCAGTAGATTTCAAAATAAAATCGTAATTTCGCATCAAAATTCATACATTAAATTATTCGTAGGCTATACACTTCAGATGGTGGCAGAGGCACAAACGAGAAATAACCCAAAATTACTCGAAAATTACCTCGCTTGGTGGCTTCTTGCTCAGCGCCGACAAGTTTACCCCACAAATGTAATTCTCCAATGTCTAACCACGGCTGAGGAAAATCTCGTAACTGAAATTTCCATTCTTTGCAATTAGCCGCAATGAAACGGCACCACAGTGTCGTAAATTCAAGGCCCTCTTCAGGCCATGGACTGAAAATTAATTAAGATGATTCGCATCAATAAAATAATTTATTCATAAGTGAAGTGCAAGTAGGATTTAGCATTGGGTAGAAAAATATTGCAACAGAAAAACAGAAGATTAAATATTAAATTTAAGGACTCGGAAAACAAAATGCGGGTGAGAGTATTTGCTTTCGTTCACAGTGATGAAATATTTGCATAAATTCTATCGATAAGCTACATCAATCATTCATATTTTCAATATCAATATCGTGATTTATTCTAAGAAGAAATGCATGGGGAAAATAATTCATCGAACTATAAATCAAGCAATAAACTTATTACAAAGTTTAAATAATGAAAACGAGAAGTAGAAATTCTGTCCAACACTTCTAAATTAAAAAAAAAAAAAAGTATTCAATGAAAAGAATACTCAAGAAGTACTGCAATAGTTCGTACACATATAGGTCAATAATCATACGCTTGTACCTGTCCGAGTCAATTTCGGTCATAATTCGGACAACATTGTCCGCTCCAAGAATGGAAGGATCGGCCATCGACTTAATTTCTAAATCCGTGATCAGCCACGCAAATAATCTTGTACGAACAGGAACTTGTAATTTCATTTGTTGGGATCTTTGTATATACACTTGAGCATTTATTTTGCGCAAGGATGCATACAGCTCTTCAACTTTAACAGCAGGTAATATCAGTCGATCTTTGAACAACGCACTCAACTGCAAAAAAGAAATTGAAAATTATAAGTTTAAAAAAAAAATTTTTTTGGCTGGGATAATAGTCCAGTCAAATCCTACAAATTATAAAATAAAATAGCACACAAACTTCAACTATGTAGGGTTATTAGGTGAATTCCTCAAAGTAACATACTAAAAGTAGCACCTTCTACGCCTCTTGTAACTTTGAGGAGAGGGTGTTGACCCTCAAAATTTGGTTTTTCATGTTTTTCTTCGCGGATTTCATTATTGTGATAAAAACAGTTCAGCATAACATTTCTTACAAAAAAAGTTCTTCGCAATTTTTTGTTCAACGCCCCCTCCCCCTCTACAGAGTCCAGAAAACAACCATTCTTCAGTGAATACGTTCAATAGCATTTTATGGGAAATATAACTTGTAATTATTTTACTAATTAGATAATTAGTAAACCTAATACACATTTTGTACCCATCCAGCCCTCTTTCGTAACCCCTACCATCCCGTCCACTATCACAACCCATCTGTTCTCATGAAGACTGATATGGTACTCATTTTTATTTACTTATATAACATTTTCACCAAGATTGTGGAGTATGTAAATTACTGTATCAGTTTTGCTTCACGAGACCGAGTGGGCTGTGAAGGTGGATGGAATGGTAACGGGTTATGAAAGGGTGTCGGATGGGTAGAAAATATGTATTGGATTTACTAATCATCTAATTAGTATGATAATTACAAGTTATACTCCCCATATAATGTTACTGAACATATTAACTGAAGAACGGTTGTTTTCAATTCCTTGCTATTTAGCGCATATTTATGATTATTTTGCAAGAATGAAGTCGAAAGTGAAGGATCAACGTTGAATACGTTAAATGGCAACTGTTACTTTTCGCAACAACTAGCCGAACGATTTGATAGAAAACAGCTCCGTTTCTCTCATTGTAAAAGATATTAATTTTCAATTTAAATATTACGACGAGCTCTCAGCTAATTGTATGAAGTACTTACTTCCCTATTACAAGCTTAGTCTATACATACGTCATCATAAATTAAGATTTCAACTTAAAATAATTTTTTTTTGCTTTTGTATCACTAGCCCGAGCAAAAAAGAATGAATAGTTACTTTTTCATCGAGTAACTTTTGTCGATTAATACTCTCCTGGTGTTCATCAACTAATAATTCGTAGTTGTCTCTTAAGCTGACTTCAAAAGGATCATCGCTCATTTCGAAAATAAATTCTCGGACCTAATAAACAACAAAATAATTAGACATAAAAGAGGGAATACAAACACATCTTAATATTACCAAAAATTTCAAACCTTTAACCAGAAGTCGCTCGGCAAACTTGGAACAAAGCTTTTCTTCGGTTTTTTGTGAACTAGTTTTAACCATTTTACAATGTTCAAAAATTCGTTATGAAACGTAACGCAGAAATTATGTTCGTACGGAAATACAGCTTTCAAACTCATTATATCGATCTCCCTAAAATTTTTCACTATCAATCGTATTAAGAGAAAAATTATAACGAGCTCTTCTGACCACAAACTTACTAACCACAACGTATTGGTAAGCAAAATAAAACCTTCAACATTTGTTCTTACACCACTCAGCGTTTCGCTGTTTAATGCTCTGAACAATCGAAATCCCTCAACAGAAAATATGTTATGATTGTCTACAGCAATTTTAAATGCTGGACAATCGAGCAAAATTTCGTCTTTCTGATTCTGAAAGATCAATGATTCTACCAAAAAAAAATAAAAACATTTATTCACAAAAATTATACTTAATACAATTTTTTAATGAATTTGATAAGAATCAATAACATACCACTGGAGAGTAAAATTTGTTGTTTCGATGAAATCTTCACTCCAAATCGACAACGACCTTTGACACATATTTTTATATTGTTTGAAGGAACAGAAATCTTCTCTGATTCTGATTTCTTGATTTCCGGCTCATCAGTGAGGCCTAGAGAAAAAAATAACCTCTCGGTTTCCATCACGTTACAGTAAATGATTTTCTTTAGCGTTAATCTTACTAAATATGTATTGATATGTTTGTTTGATATCTGTCCATAAACTCATTAATTTGAGATGAAGGTTAGTACTCCAACAGAAATCAATCTCTTCGGCAAGTTCTGCTCTTTTCTTATTACCTTCCCATTCTAGCTTGGCCAATTTCAAAACAAAACAAGCATTCTGCGGAAGAAATAATTATTTAAATTCTGGAATTTTTTTTATAAAAAATAAAGTATAGCATTACCTTTATATCACTCGATCGAACACAAACAAAGTAATAGTCAGTGGGAATTATCGATGCCATTTTAACACCTTCACAAGAAAGAAAAAATTTACTTGCGTCGCTTTTGAATGATACTTCGTCCATTGGAATCATGATACAAACTGAAAAATGAATAAACTTTAAGTATTGAATAATCTTAATTCAAAGACAAGCCATGAAAATTTCTTACTCTTTCGGTCACCAATTAAAAATATGTTGATATTGGAAATTTTAACTTTACAAATTACAGAAAATGAGTTTTTATTAGCTTCCACAAACTCAATTTGACTGTCCAAAGAAACATCCTTCTTGCCAAGTCGATAGTCACAAAAGCAACTGTTGAAAAACATATGAATTAAGAATCGAAATTAATAACACATCAACTTAAATGTGTCTTATTTACTCATAAAATTGTTTTAGAAAATTTGATAACGGAGGACTCCATTCCAAACGAATATTGTCAAGCATGACATCTAGTCGAGGAGCATTTGGTAACAAATAACCCTTTATTTTCACAAAAGCACCGCCGAGGTAAACGGGAGTTCCCCAATAGTGACATCGTTTCAGTAACCGAGTATCAACGATTTCGTGGTCGTAGTTTAAATCAGCCCAAACTGAGTCGAGAGAAAAGTTACAGGTCCAGTTTCGATGACTTAAGTTCAAGGGTAATTTTGAATACAACTTATTAGTGCAGGAAACTTCCGTTCCTGCAAACGCAGAAAGTTAGAAAAATAAACAAAACTGAAAACTAACAATAATGAAGAGAACAATTTGCGATATTTTACTAAATAAAAAGGACGATTTGGCAATCGCTCAACAAAAGAATAGAAAATTCATCGTTTTTTCAAGAAAGAACAAACGTAGTCCGACAAAATAACTCACCGTCAGACGGTATGGTATCACAGTCTAATTCAAAGGTAATATTATTAAATCCCAGCAAAAAGTCATTCGACAATTGCATCAGAGTAGTGATATTACAAAATTTCATTGATATGGCCAAACTGAAGTAATCGGTCCACCGTTTACGAGTTTTTTTAAGAGATTGAAGAGAACTGGTAACATTTTCCTAGATAAAACACAATTAAAAAATTACATACGATTTTTTACAGATATTTTCAAATAACAAAATAATACAATTACCGGAGAAGAGAATGAAGATAAATATCCAAAATTGGTCGTTAGCCAGGAATGAATTTCTTTATGATTATATAACAATGAAAATTTATTAAGAATTGATGTTACTGAGATACGTTTTTTTTCAATCTGAAACCAAATGAAAGTCAGCAATCGAATCGTTTTTCTCGACATACAACAATAGAACAAATCGACCTTCGTATTCAGGTGGAATTGACGAACGCTGAGTATTCTGTTTCTACTACCACGAACATCCAACCCAATTAATCTAACGTCAGCGGTGAATCGAGGCCATAGACAATTTTCATCTAAAAGTAAAGAATTTCTTAATAGCTTGTTTTTCACATGAAAGAAATTTGATGAATACTACGTTGCTAAAAAAAAAATCCTCACTAAATTCATCATGAGTAATAAGTTCTTTCTTAGTGAATGATGTTTCGAGCTGAAACTCCTGCAAAAACGCATTTATCTCCGTATTGATACTGTCCTTCATGCCACTAAGAGTGGACTTCTCCACTTTGATCACAGCAATCTGAATGAGAAGCATATTCTTATAAAGAAGTGAAACATTTAAATTTAAATAACTGATTTTTTAACAACCTTTGGGATAATAGGAGCTAAATTCTGAATAATCTTATAAGCATCAGCAATATCATGAACTCTTGAAGAAGTTGGATTTCTGGGCACCACTCGAGTGACATTTCGATGTCTGTGTTGAACGAAACCATAAAATCCCTCATTAATAATGGCGCTCATATTTTCTGACGACATGGTTAATTTCTAAACAAAATTCAAATTAAAATTTAAAAAAAGAAAGAAATATTAAAGAAAAATAAACACACTTTAAAAGGATTTACTTCAACAGAAAATGGTCCTTGAGCAAGCAGCGTAACTTCTACACTCAGTGAGACTGTGAGCTCCGCCAAACAAGTAGCGAATTGCGATTCTAAAGGATTTTGAGGTTTCATCCCACTTGGAGGGTGTCGCAATAATTTTGCACGAGCAGATCCCATGGTCACATTGACTAATAAAGTACGAGCGCTTCGTACTAATGAACCATCCAGTTGAAGATCAGTGGCTGATGCCAATAATAACCATTCAGGTGATTCCATTTTCAAAAACATTGCAGTAATACTACGAATATGTACGGCTAAAAACTGACCAAACAATTTTCGATTTGAAGTTATTTGAGGGAAAATAATAAATATCGAATTAATGTATGTGTAAGCTAACTTGGGCAAAAGTAATTATTACTGGGGGAATCTTCTGATCGTGAAATGACATATCGGTTAAACGAACAACATTATTAACGTGATGCTCTATGTCACCATTAGAATTTGTTGGAACATCCTTCGTAATATGAACGTCGCAAATAACTAAACATAATAATTTAGTAACTTCGCTGCTCAAGAAACTACTACGAAATCCAATTTTATCTATCCGCTATCAAATCAAAAAATACAAAGAAATCGTAGAATCAGATTTTAGAAAACGTTCAAAGTTGCAAACTTATTTACTATCAAAAATCCTTTTTTCTTAATGACCACATCATGCAGTTTACAGCATAAAAGGCTAATTTTGCCAATTTGGGTATCCAAGTTGTAACGACGATTGATGTACCAGCTAATGAATTTTGGCAATAACCTGGAGAGAAAGTTTCAAATTGTAAATTACGTTCGATTTTAAGGAGAATCATAAGGGAAATGAAGAAGCTAAATGATTTTAATAAACGTTAATTATATATTTACCATGTTACAACGCAATAAAAGGAGAAGCCAGTCAAAACAAATAAAGCCAAGCCATCCATTTTCCCCAAAAACTTGGTTTCCTCAGGTCATAGACAAAAATTTAAATCCAATTTCACATACTGAAAATTGTCAATGTTTTAATTCGTAACTATAACAGGAAGCAAACTACGTTTTACAACAATAAGTAAAACAACTGGTAGACAATTCATTAGCAAATTCTGTTCAAGCTTCTGTTATCTGATTGTTTTATTTTATTCTGTTCAGAAATCAGCATTTCAGACATTCAAAACGGAATTGGATTTATCATTTTAGTCCTATAATATTGCAAGGACTACGCCAACCTCTGACTACATAGCTTAATGGACTGCTAGAACTGATAAGAAATACATAGGGTTAAATCTTTGACTATATACATACTGGACTGCTAATACTGATAAGAATAACACAGAGTCTAATGAACAACCAGTGAAGTTGAGTCAGACACCCGTATCCCCGTTCAAAATGTTAGTTTACTGGTTTGCTGTTTAAAAACTGTTGAGGTGAGTTTCGATCATTTCATCCAAGAAAAACTAAGTACGGACGTTTATCTTTAAAAAGGTTTATTGATAACGTTAGTACAACGACTGACGAGCGGAGAACATTCTCCGTCGAGCAGTGGTGGTAAGAATATTATGTTGGCAATCAGTGTCGCCACATGTAGAAAGAATAAATGTAATGATGTGTTACATGCAGTGTTGATTAATGTACAGTTACGTGTTTGTGAGGTAGTGAGGGAATCGTATCCCAACACCCCCCTGCAATTCAAAACGGACAAACGAACATATAAGTGAGAATGTGTCACATATCGCATGTATTTAAAACAAACATATAAACAAGAAATAAGCAATAGCAGTCAAAAATTATTACATATAGGTGTCATAAAATTGCTATATATATATAAAAAATGGTAAAAAAAAAAATTAAAAATTAGGTATGTCGTTGACTAGTATAATGTTATATAAAAATGTGTATGAGTTCATATATTGAAATATTGTTTTATCTTAAATATATCGTGTAAATGTTAACATGAGGTATATATTTAACCTTATGTTATAGTGTCACGTCTTATAAATATTGTGTGATTTTTGAATTAACATATATAAAAACCCGTCGGAGAGATCAGTATCTCCTCATTGTCAGCTGTAGAGAGATAATATTATTATATATATATATCCTTATAATTAATCGTGTGTGTTTTCAATATAAATTTACTATTGTGGGAATCAATGGTATATATTAGGGAATGCTGATACAAATAAGAGAGGCAGAGCAGCGACGGGGAACCTATTGAACTTTGTGAAATGAAATGTGAAACAACATATAGACCGCTCAATTTACCTATTGGCGCTAAAAGACCGACGCCCATCCCCAGTCCAATACCAAATATCAAAAAATTTTGCGGGTTGAGTCATTTAAGACTATTGGCCGAAAGGTTGACTTGTTCGGAGTATTCTCATAACAATATTTTGGTACGTTTTTCGATCAAGTGCTTTTGTTAAAATATCAGCAACTTGATCGGAAGACCTAATATCGTTAAACATTATCAATTTATTTTGAAAAGCTTCCAAAACTGCATAACATTTGATCGCTAGGGACCTGGAGCGTTTCTGGCCTCCCCCAGATGCAATGCGTGATGTGGATATGTTATCCTCATACACCTGCACTGAGTCGGTTACAGAGAAAACGCTCTCAGTGAGTCTCCAGATCACGTATATATCGTCCAGTGCATCATGCAACGCAATTAATTCGGCTGCAGTTGACGATGTTGCAACCAAGTTCTGCCGGTGAACGGCCCAATTTAACAAGTCTCCGTTAACAAAAATCATATAGCCTGTTGTGGAGCACCCTTTCTCCAAATTTTCTATTTCTATGGGTGAATCGTCTACGTCGGGTGCATACGACGCATCGACAAATGCTTTAATCTGAGTATGGTCAGAGTGAAATACAAGAGAGAAGTCCCTTGTTGTTTTAAGGTACCTAATAATGCGACGAACATAGTTCTTAATTTCGCTATTTGAGGATGCCTGAAACCGTGATAGGTAATTGACGGCAAAGGCAATGTCCGGGCGGGTCAGTCTTGCCACATATAGCAGATTCCCAATCATGGCCCTATATTCAGTGTTGTCTATTCCATTAGCTGGCTTTCTTATTTTAAATCCCATTTCCATAGGCGTGGTTGTCGGATTACATTCCGTCATACCAAACTTATGTAGGATTTTATCTATGTACCTATTCTGTGTCAATATTATTTGTTTCCTCGGGATGTCCCGACTTATTTCAAAACCGACAAAAAAGGTTGGATCTTTTTCTATCTTCAATGTGAAGTTCTTATTAAATGTATTTATTAGGTCTTGTGTCCACTCGTCGTGGTTGCTAGCCAACAACATGTCATCCACATAGACTATTAGAAGTGCCATTGCACCATTATTATTTTGTTTTGTATATAAGCATCTATCTATTTTTGATTGAACAAATCCAGCTTGAATTATTGTCGAGTTTAATAAGTCGTACCAACTTTTAGAAGACGTTTTCAGTCCATATATTGACTTAATTAGTCTCAGGCAACTATTTTCGCCTAGTTGGCATCCCCTGGGATTTGATATATAAATAGGGTATCTTATCTCTGAATTAAGGAAGGCTGTTTTTATGTCAAATTGTATTATATTTAAATTATATTTATTTGTAATTGACAGTATCCATCTTATAAGCCAATACTGGACCACCGGGGCATACGTTTCAGTTAGAGAATAGTGGGTAAGGTCCTTAAAACCCCTTGCAACCAACCTGGCTTTCGGTATGTGAATGCCCTGATTGTCGGGTTTTGTGGTGAAACACCACTTGGTATCTACCAACCTCACATTTCTTTCTCTGGGAACAACCACCCACACACCCATATCAGACAATGACTTCAACTTGTTGGTAATGGCTTGTTGCCATTCTGTCCTAAAAGGGTTATTTTCAACATCCTCCCATTTTTGAGGGATGTGGTCCTCTATATAACGTTTATATCTTTGTTTACATATGTTTAGTATTACGGGGGTTTCTATTATATTATTGTCATTATGTTTATCTTTATTTTTATTATATATGTTATCTATATTTATTATATTCCTCGTTTCATCAAATCTGACATCACAAGTCACATGTGATTTGTCAATTAATGGGTCCCTTATGCAGTACCCACTACTTGTGTAACCCACAAATACCCCCTTCTCAGCTTGTTGTGTGGGTTTCGGAAGTTCACTATTTGTTTTCTTTTTTTTATTTTTTGTGGCCTGTTGTTGGCAAACTTTCATAGGAATATGTCTATAGGCAAGAGACCCAAAAACTCTCATATTTGATAAATCCGGCTTTATGCCGTAAAACATTTTGAAAGGGGTTTTGTTATCTTTGTTTGCCTTGGTTGGGCTCCTATTTATGACATAAACCACCGTCAGAATGGCCAATGACCAAAACTTGAAGTCCAATTCGGAGTCAAACAGCATAGCTCTAGTTCTAGCCATAATCGTTTGATTTTGCCTTTCGGCCATAGCATTCAACTCCGGTGAATACAGAACGACAGGCTCGAGACTTACGCCGTTTTCCTCACAAAATGTCCTCATGTGTGAATCTAAATATTCTTTGGCATTGTCACACCTTAGGGTGGCAATGGGATGATCCGGAAATTTTGATTTTAGTTTCATATAAAGTTTTTTAAACTCTTCACACACCATTGACTTTTTTTCTATGGTGGGGACGAAGGTGTATTTTGTGGCGTGGTCAACAAATATTAACACGTACTTCTCACCATATATACCCGGTGAAAAGGGGCCCATTGTATCCAATGAAACGAGTTCCAGTTTCCTTTCAGGTCTGGTCCTGGTGCTATTGTGCCCTAACCTTTTTGAATTAGCTTTCACACATATCTCGCACAAACTAAACTCATCATCTCGGAATATCATTCCATTAGGAATACCTCTTGAGACTTTAGTTAAGAATCTTAAATTCTTTCCAGATAAGTGTCCTAGTCTTCTGTGCCATATCATTTTTTTTTCTATTTTTAACTCCCCTACATTTTCATTAGTTTCTTGATTATTATTTATTATATCGTTATCTATAGTGTTATTATTAGTGTTTATACCTACATCCTCATTTGTTTCTCTACCATCTTCGCTGGTTTCCCTATTTTGGGTTTGGTTATTATTTTGTTCGTCATTATGACTTATTATTATTTTGTCATTTTCATTATTATTAATTGTGTTCTCTCTATTATCTTCACTTTCCTCCTGACTGTCCTCAACAATTTCCTCTTCTATTTCATATTCCATCCATTCGTCTTGGGAATTTACGTTAGGCATGCATGCCAATTTATTCGATTCATTTTTATAAGGACATATTTTGTTTAGCTCATCTTCATCTTCTATTATATTGACTGCGGATTCCGGCACAATCTCGTATTTGACCATGTATACCCCCTTATTTTTGGGGCTGAGAAGACCACTTCATTCGTTCCTCTGACATATATATGTGCCGCAGAGAAATTTTGGTCTATACCTAGTGCCCTATTTTCTGTTATTTTAATTCCTGACATCAGGTCTACGTTGAGGGACGGTACATAGTGTACGTTTTTTAGTCTTATGACTTTCTGGTTGCGTTCTGAGTTTTCCACTCTAATAAACATTGTACCAATATGGGTTGCTATCAGGAGTGTGTCTTGAATGGCGCATTCCTGTTCAATGGGTTTTTCTAACATTATTGGATTGGACAATTTTGACAGGTCTGATATGACGTGAGCAACAGCTCCACCATCTAACATGATTCTTTTCATTAGGGGAATATAGTTAGGATCTGACTCCTGTTTTGTTTCTTTCGATGTTATCAGGGTTATTAATTTATTCTTTGTATTATTATTCGGTCTTTGATCCCTATATCTGATCATCATTGACCACTGAACGTCATTTTCTTTTTTGTTTTTATTATTATTATTATTAGTATTGTTTCGTACGTATCTCGTATTTTGTGCAGGACCATCTAATTTATTTTGGGGTCTTGCACCCTCTTTATTTGATGGACATACCTTTGCTATGTGCCCTTTGCCATGACACTTAAAACAAACTAGTGTACTCAAATTTGGCAAAGTATTTTGATTTTGGTTGTTATCATATTTTTTATTTTCATAGCTATTATTATTGTATTGAGACGTTTCTGTTTGTTGCTTATTATCATGTTTTGTTTTCCCCTGCTCTAGGTTTTGACTATTGTTTTGATTTCTGTTTATATAGTTATATCCATTGTAATTTCCTCCATATTGAAATCTCTGATTTTTATTATTATTGGTGAAATTACGAAATCTATTATTATTATTATTTCTTGACTTTTTCTCGTCATATAACCTATCCGATCTTTCGATTAACATGGCATGGAGTGTTTCAATTGTTTTCTGGTCCTGACTTAAGGTATTAAACTCCAGCCTAGTCATATCGTAGTCCAAGTTTAATGAGATTAGGAGCTGTTCTATCTCCTCCTGCTTGTCCAAATTTTTCCCGCAGTCCCTTATTTTCTGGGCCGACCTCGAGAAGATGTCTAAGTAACTCCTCATATTCCCTTCACTGTTGAATTTCAACCTTTGGAATGCCTGTTTTGCATTAATGTATGTGACCTGTGTACAGCTTTTATATCTCTCATCGAGTACTTTTAAAATTTGGTTTATGGTCTTGAGGTCTTTAACTCTTTCGATTAGTTCGTTGTTCAATCCCTGATATATAAGTGCCTTTCCCTTTTCCTGATTTTGGAAATATGTCATTCGTTTCGCTGGGTTGGCATTACTAGACTCAGGGTTCAAAAAATTGTTTAAATCTAATCCCAAAAATAGTATCTCCGTTTCTGTATCCTGCATAATCGGGTATAATCCCTCTGCATGAAGTGTGGAGACCATCATGGTCCTCCAGGCGTCATAATTTCTCCCATCAAATACCTTCTTAGTGTCAAATTGTGAAATATTATTAAATTTTTGTCTATCGGGGGCTTATTATTCCTACCTCAGAAACACGAGAACTTAATTCTAGGGGGTAACACGGTCTCAACCGCACGATTATGCACAACACGGTCTTAGCCGCTCAATCGGGAATGCAAGTCAAATATTATATTATAATTCTTAATAATTAATTAACGTTTTAATTAGATCTCACGAAATCTGCCGCTGACGATGATTTGATCTCTCCGCCGTTGTTTCTACTTCTTTTCAATCGATCAAATTACTAGTATTTTATCGCCAAAAAGTTTTAAATCGAATTGGTTGAAGCTTTGGATCTTGTTGCAGAACAAAAATGATTCTGTTGAACACGTTAAAACATAAATTAAATCCCAAGGTAAAAATTATTCAACAGAAATACAAAAGGTTAATGCTGAAAGGAAAATAATTCATTATCTTTTATCGATTGAAAATACTCTTTGTAAATCGTGAACAGGAAAAATCTGTTACCAAAGTCAATGGTTATACAATTATTTTTCTATTGTTGTGCTAAATGTAGCTCTTCAACAAATATTTCCTCTTTTCAACCACTCTTGACTAACAAGATAAAGATTGAAAGGTTACCAATGGTGCCTTTCAAGTTTCGACTTTCCTTTAATTTTGGTACAGAGTTAACATGAAAATATTTCGAAATTTTTACTTTGTTTTACTGAAATTCTAAATTTTCTACTATTACTTTTTAATAAAACCACACCAATTATCTATTAATTATTTTAAATTTCTACTTATCTTAAGTTCCTTTTCGTATTTTCGGTGTTCTTCTGCTGCTTCCTTTCGAAGGTGACTTAGACTTCCAACGCTGCAACTTTCAGACTTTTGACTTTTTGACTTCGATTTCCCTTTCGGAACACAGTACGAACAACTGCCAGCTGTTTTTGACTCTGCAAGCTGGTTTTCCAAACCACGGGATTCTCTCGTACCTGATCTGCTTACACCAAACTCTCGATTTCGACGTTTTAACCAGCGCCCAAGATTTCACTGAAGTTTTCATTAATTTTAACTTTTACCTTTGATTTACTTGGTTTACGACTTTTTCAACTTCTCCAGGATAATTCCTTTAATCGCTGGAACCAAACTTTGCGTTCACGAACTTTTAACTATCCTTCCACTTTGCGTGGAGGTATCACACAGCACTAAGTTTTTCACTTTGCGTGAAACACAAACTTTTTTACATTTAACAAATTACACGATTAATACGAACATATTTCAATTTCCGCACTTATTTTTGTTGGTACACAGCTCTGGCTACCATGTTGAGGTGAGTTTTGATCGTTTCATCCAAGAAAAACTAAGTACGGACGTTCATCTTTAAAAAGGTTTATTGATAACGTTAGTACAACGACAGAACATTCTCCGTCGAGCAGTGGCGTAAAGAATATTGTGTTGGCGATCAGTGTCGCCACATGTAGAAAGAATAAATGTAATAATGTGTTACATGCAGTGTTGATTAATGTACAGTTATGTGTTTGTGAGGTAGTGAGGGAATCGTATCCCAACAAAAACATAGTGCTACCTGATCCGCATTTAACCGAATTAATTACAAATTTCTATGTAAAAATTAGAATTGACATATTTGTAAGAGTATTTCGCAAGTAGATAAAAACATTCGTCATACAGCAACCAAAAATATTATTTTTATGCATCAATAAATCAAATTTTAAATTGATTTAACTGAAATTTTTGAACTTCTGAGTTTTATAAAACTACAACATTACCGATTTAATTCGCAATTAAAAGCAATAATTGTGGTAAGAAGAGACCTAGTCAAAGGAAAAGACAATAAGTATTAATAAATTTGATAATGAACTAACATTTTGAACAGGGATACGCCTGTTTGTTTTGAACACAGCTTTTTATCAGTTTTAGCAGTCCAGTAGGTATATAGTCAAAGGGTTAAATAGAACACCGCTGAAGCCACTGTTAACAGGCATTCTTTTACAAAACAACCTTTGGTGATTTTCAAGATTTTATCAGTTCTAGAAACAACAAAAAATCAGAAACAGCATACCTACTACATATGAAATCGATACCTATTTCATTTATCATGTGGTAAACAAGTCAGAAATATGAAAAACTTGTACTTGTGTTGTGGTAGCACTATATCTTTAATTCAGATTCCAAATACGCTGGGACATTTGATTTTGGTATTCTCTACAATTAGAAATCCTACTGACAGTTAAATTTGCTGAAATTTTTCAACAAAATTGTAAAAAATTGTTTGTCATAGCTATTATGGAAAATCATCTACTTTGTTCTGATAATTTAAAACATCGAATGTATCGCTATTTCATGGTCCTCTTTGCTGAAAATCGATATACAAAAATAGGAGAAAATAAAGTAGAAAACACTATAATCATTAATTATTGGTATCAATTTGAGTAATTGAAATACGCCGTTTCTTCTCAACTACGAGCGTACCTAATTTGGTATTGAACGACCAAAAGAATTTACTTATTCTTTCTGCAATTTGTTTACTTACATCAGCAATTTTTGAGATTGGAGTTGGTTAGTCATCACTTCAAAAAATGCCAATAATAAGCTGCTAAATGGTGACGACGAACACATTTTACTGTACTTATTACATAGTGTTGATACGAAATCCCACCTTCTCTCTTTCTTCATCATCATCATCACGTCATTCTATATATATATGTCATACGTACACTCTCGTCAGTAAGTGCTTCCCCTACCATTCTCGATCCGCTATCGCTGTTGCTTCGCCATTTCGTACTTATTCATATTTTATTTCCAAATGTAATTTTAGTCTGCTAATAAATTCTATCGTGAATACTTCTCTCTTACTCTTTTTCGTTCCTCGTCATCACCGCCTCACATCATGGTAGCTATCGCTGCGGTTGAACAGTAAGAGAAGAATAATGTTAAATTAATAAAATAGCAGACTGATTTTTTTTTGAAATTGATTCATTGTTGTGTTGAAATTTATATTATTTTGAAGTGAAAAATACACTAAAAATACGTTTAAATCGAGAATATTAAAACTCGAATTTTTTATTTTACAATTTTTTTCGAAGTCGAAAAAAATAAAAATGTAACGAAAAACGAGTTCCTGATCCAATAACGGCCAACCCTGGAAGTCAACCAACTACAATCCAGAAAGGACCGCCAACGATACAGAGGACTAACTGAAGAAATCTTCTGCTCCCGTCTTCAGGAAATCCTTTAGAGATCTCAACTACGAAGACCACAAATTTTTGGGCCAACCTTATACAAAATTCAGTAGAGACAACGACGGTGATATTTGGAGTCAACAAACGCAAAATTCACACAACAACGGATCAACCAAGAAAATAAAAATTTTGTAAGGTAATATAGATATAGTTAAATTATTTTTTACGTATTTTTTGAATAGCAAATTTGAGGTGGAGATATAATTTGATTGCCTTCCCATTTAATATTATATGTCAAATTTAGTAAACGTATTAGAAAATAAAATAGGTGAATACAGTATAGAGAAAGAGGAATTGCAAGAATTGTTGAAAAAGTTCGAAGGGGAAAAAGTTGTAGATTTGAAACTAGAGAAATATAATCTTCCATATTACACGTATTTTACGGGTGAAATAATATTAGAGTCCTTCACAATCGATATCTCAGGTAGAATAGAGGAAATAAGTTCATTTAAATATATTAGAATAACTGATTCGACACCAAACTACTTTTCCAATAGAATATATAGTTCATTAGAATCAGAAAAGAAATTCGTAAATCGATTCTTAAAATAATAATAATAAAATTTTATAAAATAAATTAAAAAACTGGATAAAAAAGAAAAAGTACCAGAAAATAAAAATATTGAATTCGAAAAACAAAATCTAGTAAAAAATTTAGAGACAGAAAAAGAAGAAAATAAAAAATTTATATCCATCACGAATATAGAAAATAATTTATTAGGATTTAAAAAAATTGAAGAAATTATGTCTAGTGTAAATGAAATTAAACCTATTCAGGCTACATTGGGGAAAGTATTTAATGGAAAGTATTATTTGGATTGGAAACGTATGATTATTTCGGCCATTAGGGGTGCAGGTTATTATGATATTTTTGGTGAACACGAATTTTTGGAATCATACATATCACATATCGATGATTTGAATTTTAGACCCAATAAAGAAATGATTAACTATTGCAAGATGCAAGACAATGCCAAAGCATTCAACTTAGAAAGAGTTTCGAATGATATTACAAAACAAATAAGAGATTGCAACACTGCCATAATGATGTTAAAAAAATTAGATAATATATACGGTACAAAAACATCAGTAACAGCAAACATGGCGAAATCAAAATGGATGGAATTCAGATTTCAACCTGGGGGAAATATGAGAGGCTTTCTAAAAAAAATGGGACGAACTTGTTACGGACGTAAGAGACAGTGGAAAGGAAGTAAAAGAATAGGAAGAATTAGAGAATTTACAACTTGCACTGTGTTATGAACAGGCATTAGCCAAAATGGAATTTGAAAATCTACCCCCCAATGAACGTAATATCGATAATTTTAAAAGGATTCTACGGGAAGATGCTGATCAAAAATTTAGAGATCAGACATTAAAGAAACAAAATAATAATAATCATAATAATAATTCCAATAATTATCGTAATAATGGAAATGGCAATAATAATAATAATTATAGAGGTCGTAATAATA
>WOFM01000497.1:167904-214497 GCA_011428145.1 Ericerus pela
ATTGAAATCTCTGATTTTTATTATTATTGGTGAAATTACAAAATCTATTATTATTATTATTTCTTGACTTTTTTTCGTCATATAACCTATCCGACCTTTCGATTAACATAGCGTGGAGTGTTTCAATTGTTTTATGATCCTGACTTAAAGTATTAAACTCCAGCCTAGTCATATCGTAGTCCATGTTTAATGAGATTAGGAGTTGTTCTATCTCCTCCTGTTTGTCCAGATTTTTCCCACAGTCCCTTCTTTTCTGGGCCGACCTCGAGAAAACATCTAAATAACTTCTCATGTTCCCATCGCTGTTAAATTTCAGTCTCTAGAATGACTGTTTTGCGTTAATGTATGTGACCTGTGTGCAGCTTTTATATCTCTCAACGAGGACTTTTAGAATTTGGTTTATTGTTTTGAGGTCTTTAACTCTTTCGATTAATTCATTATTTAATCCCTGATATATGAGGGCCTTTCCCTTTTCCTGATTTCGGAAATATGTCATACGAGTCGCTGGGTTAGAATTACTAGATTCAGGGTTTAAAAAACTGTTTAACTCTAATCCCAAAAATAGTACCTCTGTTTCAGTACCCTGTATGATTGGGTATAATCCCTCTGCATAGAGTGTGGAGACCATCATGGTCCTCCAGGCGTCATAATTCCTCCCGTCAAATACTTTCTTTGTGTCCAATCGTGACATTTTATAAATTTTTGTTTTTCGGGGGTTTATTTCCTACCTCAGAAACACGAGAACTCAAATCTAGGGGGTAACATGGTCTCAACCGCACGATAATGCACAACACGGTCTTGACTGCTCGATCGGGAATGCAAGTCAAAATATTATACTATAATTCTTAATAATTAATCAATTTTCTAAATTAAATCTCACGAAATCTGCCGCCAACGATGAGTTGATCTCTCCGCCATTGTTTCTACTTCTTTTCAATCGATCGAATTACTAGTATTTTATCGCCAAAAGTTTTAAATCGAATTGGTTGAAGCTTTGGATCTTGTTGCAGAACAAAAATGATTCTGTTGAACATGTTAGGGGAAAGGCCGGTAAGAGTACACACTTAAGGTTTGACCTCATGTAACTGAGTCAAAACTTGAGGGATTTTGTTCAAATTTGGTGTAGCTATGCTGTGAACCTTTATTTACTTATTCCCTACCTTCAAAATTTTCAAGAGCCTCTCAAATTGTTTAGGGGGGTAAAAGTATAAAAAAAATCAAATGCGTACTCTTACATGACATGGCATCTAAGAGTACGCATTTGAGTTTGTAAGAGTACGCAACTAATTTTTTTCATTGATTATGAGATATTGAATAGTTTGAAATATATATTTACTTCATACGAATGTCAACACAAATCACAAACAAATTTATTGATTCCCGAATAACTAGTGCAGGATTCATGCCACCAATGTTTACATTTGTCACACATAATCCAATCTTCTGCAGGCGGATCAGAAAAAAGTTCTTCACAGGCTGGGCATGAAATTTCCTCTTTTTTGGAGGTAAGTTTTTTAGCACTTGTCGTATTTAGTTTTGCTTTTATTTCAATCCAGTTTTCTTTTGTGAAGAATAGTTTTTGTTTTGTGGACCTTTTTTCATAAGAAACAAATAAATTAGTAGTAGGAACAAAATGCGTACTCTTACGCACTTGTGAGTTTTACCAATAATATCAGTTTTACTAACTGATAACAAAATACATTGGTAACTAAAGATATATGAAAAGGTAGCAAAAAGTATGTAGTTTGAATAAATATGATTATTTACTCAGTCATTTTCAATAATAGTCACTGAATCCTTATTCCGTGCTTTGAAAATATTATATCAGAAACCAAAAAATACAAAAATTTGTAATAAAAGCGGAAATAATGATTATAAATTCATGTTTTTTGGCATGAAGGAGGAGTATTTGAAGTAGAACAACATAAAAGATGGAGCAGTGTTGCCAATCTTTCAGTTGCAGAAAAAAAAGCAATGCGTACTCTTACAGACTGCGTACTCTTACCGGCCTTTCCCCTAAAACATAAATTAAATCTCAAGGTAAAAATTATTCAACAGAAATACAAAAGGTTAATGCTGAAAGGAAAATAATTCATTATCTTTTATCGATTGAAAATACTCTTTGTAAATCGTGAACAGGAAAAATCTGTTACCAAAGTCAATGGTTATACAATTATTTTTCTATTGTTGTGCTAAATGTAGCTCTTCAACAAATATTTCCTCTTTTCAACCACTCTTGACCAACAAGATAAAGTTTGAAAGGTTACCAATGGTGCCTTTCAAGTTTCGACTTTCCTTTAATTTTGGTACAGAGTTAACATGAAAATATTTCGAAATTTTTACTTTGTTTTACTGAAATTCTAAATTTTCTACTATTACTTTTAAATAAAACCACACCAATTATCTATTAATTATTTTAAATTTCTACTTATCTTAAGTTCCTTTTCGTATTTTCGGTGTTCTTCTGCTGCTTCCTTTCAAAGGTGACTTAGACTTCCGACGCTGCAACTTTCAGACTTTCGACTTTTTGACTTCGATTTCCTTTTTGGAACACAGTATGAACAATCGCCATCCGTTTTTGACTCTGCAAGCTGGTTTACCAAACCACAGGATCCTCTCGTACCTGATCTGCTTACACCAAACTCTCGATTTTGACGTTTTAACCGGCGCCCAAGATTTCACTGATGTTTTCATTAATTTTAATTTTTACCTTTGATTTGCTTGGTTTAAGATTTTTTTAACTTCTCCAGGATAATTCCTTTAATCACTGGAACTGAACTTTGCATTCACAAACTTTTAACTTTCCTTCCACTTTGCGTGGAGGTATCACACGACACTAGGCCTTTCACTTTACGTGAAACACGAACTTTTTAACTTTTATCAAATTACACGATTAACACAAACACATTTCAATTTCCGCACTTATTTTCCTGGTCCGCAGCTCTGGCTACCATGTTGAGGTGAGGATTAGTTACTTTACCCAAAGAAGATAAGTACGGACTTCCATTTTTAGAAATGTTTAATCACAACGTTAGTACAACGACTGACGAGCGGAGAACATTCTCCGTCGAGCAGTGGCGGCAAGAATATTGTATTGGCGATCAGTGTCGCCACATGTAAAACGAATAAATGTAATACTATGTTACATACAGTGTTGGTTAATATAGTTTCGTGTTCGTGAGGTAGTGAGGGAATCGTATCCCAACAAATTTTGATAGCATTTTAAGGTTACTGTTGTTGCAAACGGACTTGTGGCATTTTATGGTATAACATCTTTGAATTATTTGTCCATGGTTATTTGGAGGAATTGCAAGGTCAGTTATACATTAGATTTTACAAAATTAGAGTTTCAGATACTTTTTGAACGATTACAAAATTTAAAATTTCAAAATTAAAACCCCTCAAAATCGAATTTAAATGAACTTTTTCGCTAATTGCAACACTCATATTTCCAGATCAGTAAATTAATCAAACAAAATGACTTGGAAAAATTATCAGAAATATGTTTCAAAACGAAGAAATTTGTGATATTTCAACAGACACCATCAATTTCTAATCACTTCAAACCTTTATAGTACAAATAATGTACCTACTTGAATCTTTTACAATAAACTTCTTATTTCAGGCATTTTAAAAACAAAAAATGGCAAAATAAAAGCCAAATTTTCATAAATGTCATCCAATTGTTTATTTTCATTAATGTTCATATTGTTGTTCTACACTCCACCTGCATTCACTCACTAACCGTTAGCGCTACTACTTTCGACAACATAAACTAACACTTTCAGGTTGTGCGAACAAACACGACTTTTTTCATTCGCTCACCCGAGAACGCTGAAACTCGTTTCCCACTCAAACTGTAATCTCGTAATGGAGGGAGATTGTTCATCTTCCTCAAACTTGTAATTTGTGCTTTAGATCATTGCATTAAAGTATCTCTAACTAACTTGTTCCTTTCCATGGATTTCAACCTCACTTCATGGTAGGCAGAGCTGCGATTCCTGAATAGTTAGTACAGAGCGATACTTAATCTTTCAATTTAATTTTTTGCTATAGTATCCAAAATTTAAGGAACTATAAGCTTTTACTTACTTTAAAAGTTAATTTTTTATGAAGTATATTTTAATTCAAGAGTTGTTAACTCAAGTGAATTTTTTTCATTTAATTTTTCAAAAAGTTCATTGAAAATTATTCGAGGTTTATTTGAATCACATTGGCGCCAAATTAATTTAACGCCATTTTGATCATCTTCCGAAAAATACTGGATCGTCTTTTTGCGGTAAGGTGAAATCTAAGAATTTTCGCCGTGGGATTGCAGATTACTTCAGACCTGGATCGTCTGTTACAGCAAGGTAAATCATAAAAAGTTCAAAAATCAAAGAATGCTGTTACATCGAACGCAATCATCGTGATTTTCGAACACCATCATTATCATCGAAATTTTGTCGATTGAGTGCTGCTGATTTAACAGTTTTGTATGCTGACAAGATTGAAATTTTCTGAGGACGACCTGAAATTGATCCAAGCCCATGGAAAAACGCCGATTACTCACAAACTCAACTGGTAGATATTCAACGGAATTCCGCAAATTACGGGTAATGTAATTTTTGATACTTTCAAGTTATATATTTCATTTACTATTGCGAAAAACGATGGGATATATTCAGTGATTTTGTGGGATATTGAGCGAAATTAGTTATATAAAAAATTCCTTTTCTCTTTGAGAATTTTTTTTTTCCTTCAGTTTCCAAAATGCTTAATTTCAAGAACCCCCTTTAGTTCGGTAAAAATCAAGTGAAATTTCACAGGACGATTAAGCTTAAAAATAAGTTCGATTAAAGCAGGTTACGAATGATAAGGTTTTGGAAACAAATTGCCAATTGCACATCAAACTGTGAAGGAACAATAAAAATTAAAGAAAAAGATTATAAAAAATTATTAAATACTTTTGAAAACGAAAAAATAGCAGAAGTGAGAATTAATTTAATCAAATTCCCATTCTGGAAAACATTTTTGGGAGAAATAGTTTTAGAAACTTTCTCAGTAAATGTTTGTGGAATAATTCATTATAAAAGAGGTATCGAAGTTGCAAAATTCATAGAAATTTCAAAAAATATTTTCGGTAATCAAGCTTTGGACTCGATAGAATCTTTCAGAATTTTTCTTGAAAATTTTGAGAGAGAAAATCCTCTTTAAAAATACGTAAAAATACAAAACTTAAAAAAATATAATATAATATTAGCAAGTAAAACATTTTCATATTTGAACAAATTTCATGTTTCAACAATTTATTGTCATAAAAAGAAAAAATCCTTTGTCATTTTGGGCAAGTTTAATTGTGAAATTTCATGTCACAAAATTCCTTTGTTAAAAATACTAATGCACAAACTTGAAAACTTATTACAATAAAATATTACAGATAATATTCAAGGACAATTTTCAATAGATCCTTTGTTATAAACAATCTCAAGGATTCAAATTTAAACAAGATTTATTCAAGTTTATTTTTGAAATATATTCTCAATTGGAATATTTTTTACTTTTCTTTTCTTTTTCTTTTTCATATTTTAAAACATTAAAAATACATACGAATAATATTACGAAAAATTAAAAGTTTAAATAAAAAGAAAATTTTTTTCTCAAAAATAAAATAAATTTTTTTTTGAAAATAAATTTCATTTTTTTTTAAAAATTGAGTTATTGGAACTAAGTGCATTACCAAGTACTCCAGAAAGCATGAATACAGCTAGTGAGAGAACCACTACCCCGTCCCCTCAAGGAGGATCAGGCTCTGGGAGTACACACCCTCAAGTACATTATGTCATGCCAGCTGATGAAACCATACATCCGATACAAGGTCCAAGTGGGAAAATATTTGATGGTCAATATTACTTGGACTGGAAACGTATGATAATAGCTTTAATAAGAGGTTTGGGATATTGGGATGTTTTTGGCCCACACCCTGAATTAAAAATTTATATCGAAAATATAGATAATCTACAATATAGACCATCTTCAAATTCTGCTAAAGCATACTTTAAAAAAAAAGAATGTGCAAAAGCATTTATTATGGAGCGAATGACATATAATGTATCAAAGCAAATTAGGGAATGTAAAACAGTAGATCAAATTTTTGAAAAATTAGATATAACTTACAGTTCTAAAACCAAAATAGTCGCAAATATGGCAAAATCAAAATGGACTGCTTTTAGATTTACACCAGGTGGCAATATAAGAGGTTTCTTAAATAAATGGGACATATTAGTACAAGAAGTTTGTGATGCAGGAAAGAAAGTATCTGAAGAAGAGGAATTAGTAAACCTTCAATTGGCATTAGGATACGAACAAACCTTAGCAAAAATGCAATTTGATAACCTCCCTGAAAATAGAAAAAATCTAGAAGTATTTAAACAAATATTAAAAGAGCTGATCAAAAAATGAGAGATAAACAAATTAAATTACAATATCAATCGTCTAACAAAAAATTTGATAATAATGGAAATAAATTTAAAAATAATAATACGAATTATAATAATAATAAAGACAATAGATGGAATAGAAATAATAATTATAGACGAAATAATAATACAAATGGTAATAATAATGGAAATAACAATAATAATAATTATAGAAACGATAATTTAAGAAATGAAAATAATAATCATAATAATCAAAATAATTATAATAAAAACCAAAATAATAATAGAAATAATGATCAATCACCTAGAAAAAATAATGAAGAAGAAAGATGTTTTATATGTAACCAAACGTGACATTATAAAAATAAATGCCCTGATTATAAGCCGGAAAATAAGGAACAAAATAAGGAAAAACCAAAAAATAAAGATAAAAAAGAAGAAGAAAGACCAATAAAATTATCATACATGGTAAAAAAATACAACAATAATGAAGACTGGCTCTTAAAAAAATTAATTAAAGATAATACAAAAAATGAAGATTATATACACCTAAAAAAAAAATGTTACTTGATGGGGGGGCGGAAGTCCATCTCACATCAAATATAGAAAAATTAATTAATGTAACAAAATTTAAAATTCCAGTAAAATTACAGTGTGCACTTAAAGACAAGTATTTATATACCACACATATGGGAAATATGAGAATATTAGTAGAAAATGAAAATAAAATTCAAACAGCAATTGAATTATTAGAAGTCCATTATGTACCAGATCTGTCATTAGTTAAAGTTACAGAATCCCGAATATTACATATGGACCAGGGAAAAGAAAAAATACAAACATATTTCATAGAAACTGGAGACATTCTATTTACATATTTACATCCCATAAAATTGATGGTGTCTTTCAAGTAAATTATGATTACATAAATACACCAAAAAAATGTATGCCCGTCACACAAAATCAAAATGATGACAAATGGGATTCCTTTTCTGTCGAATTAGAAATAGAAGAAGAGGAAGAAGAACCCATTATTAATAATAATAATTTAGAAGAACATAATGATAATAATAATATAACAACAGAAAATAATAATGAGGATAGTAATAATAATAATAATAAAAAAAAAAAAAATAATATTTCAGATAATTCGTTAGAAATAATACAAAATAATACAAATAATCATAAAAAAATGATTTGGCATAGAAGATTAGGCCATTTAAATGGAAAATACATGAGATATTTACATAAAGTTACAGTTGGAATTCCAAAAACAATTAATTTTAAAGATGATGATTTCATCAATTGCGAGATCTGTAAAATAGCTAATAGCCAACGTCTAGGTCATAATAATGTTAGAAATAAACCCCAAAGAAGACTGGAAATTATATCATCTGATATCATGGGACCATTCACACCCACAATAGCCAATCAAAAATATATATTAACATTCATTGACAACTATAGCAAATACACCTTCGTGATACCAATATCGAATAAAAGTCAAGTATTTACAGAATTTAAAAATATTTTTCAATCAATGAAAAACAAATTCCCCAAAACACCCATAAGTCAAATAAGATGTGATAATGCAAAGGAATATACGGATCAAAAATTGGTTAAATTTTGTGAAGAAAATGGAGTACAAATTGAAAATATAGTTCCTTACTCGCCAGAATTAAATGGAATTGCTGAACATCAAAATCAAACTTTGATGAAAAGAGTAAGAAGTTTACTAATTGATGTTTATCTAGATATTAAATATTGGGCACATGCAATAGCTACAACTGCATATTTAATAAATAGATCACCAACAAGAGTAAATTAGAGTACAAAACTCCATACAAAATTTTTTTTGGTAAAAAACCAAATTTGGATAATTTAAAAATTTTTGGATCATTAGTTTATAGGCATATTCCATTAGAAGTTCAACAACAGAGTGCAACTAAATCAAAAAATAGAAATATACAAAAAATAGACCCAAAATTTGCACCAAGGGGAGAAAAAGGTATACTCATAGGATATACCACTACGGGATATTGCATTAGAGTCCCATTTTCAAATAGATTCAATATATCTTGTGATGCCAAGTTTGATGAACATAAAAATATATCAAATTTAAAAAATTGTGAACAAGAACTGGTACTTAAACCAGCAAATTTTGTAAAAATTTGTTCAATATAAATACTTTTAATATTACAAAGACTATAGATAACAGGTGGATCGAAGATTGTATACCAACATGCTATAAGGATGTTAAAAATAATCCATTTAGAAGGGAATGGATGAAAGCTATTGAAGATGAATTTATTTCATTGGGGGAAATGGACGTGTGGGAAGAAGTAGACTACGATAAATCTTTAAAAACAATAGATACAAGATGGGTATTTGTAACAAAACCAAACGATGAAGGATACCACCAACCAAAAGCAAGATTAGTCGCTAGGGGATTCAAGGATAGAACTGAATATGAGTTAGGACAAGTATTCGCCCCTGTAATTCCAATTTGGTTAGTAAGATGGTTCCTATCGATAGTCAATAAATATGACTTAGAAATGGTTCAATATGATGTGAAAACAGCATATCTGAATTCCCCTGCAATAGTTCCTATATACTTAAAACCCCCAGAAGGTCTATTAATGGAAAGTAATAAATTATTAAGACTCAAAAAATCTATTTATGGCCTAAAAACATCGTCCAAATCATGGTACAATTTAATAAATGAATACATTTTAAAAATGAACTTTGAAAGATTCAAAATGGACAAATGTTTGTATTTCAAAAAATCAAATGAAAAAATAATTTTTATGATCACATACGTTGACGACATATTAATAGCGTCAAATACCCCAGGATGGATTAAAAATGTAAACAATTCCTTTCAAAAAAGATTTACCATGAAAATTATTGATAACCCAAGATTTTATTTAGGATTTGAGATCATTAGAAATAGAAAAGAAAATACCATAACTCTAATACAATCACGATATATAGAAAAAATCTTAAAAAAATATAATCAAAATGAATCAAACTTCATAAATACCCCAATAGAAACATCTTTAAAAATTGAAGAAGACGAAAATTGCACTGATGATACAGAATATTGTTCAATGATCGGAGCTCTATTATATCTGGCTAGAATAACAAGACCTGATATTTCGTTTGCAGTAAATTTTTTCTCGAGATTCCAAACGAAATCAAACTCCAAATTAAAAAATCACGTAAGACGAATATTTAAATATGTAAACACGACAAAAAAATTCTCAATTAAATTCACATCCGATAGTAAAGGCATACACTCTTTCGTTGATGCATCTTATGCCCCAGATGTAAAAAATCATGAAATAAAAATATCAAATTTAAATTTGGGAAAATCTATATCAGGATTTTTAATATATTTAAATGGGGATCTAATTAATTGGAATGTAAGAAGACAAACAATCGTAGCTACAAGCTCAACTGCTGCTGAAATTATTGCGGTATTTGATGCTTTGAACGATATACAAGTCACATTTCTATTACAAAAAGAAATATTCCAAGAAAATGACCCAGTAAGAATATTTGAAGATAATATATCAGCCCTTAGAATTATGTCGGGAGGAGCCCAAAAACGAGCAAGGGCCATAATGATAAAATGTTATGCCATTACACAATCGATAGAGGATAAAGAAATTGAATTCAAAACTGTAGGTACAAATTTGCAATTAGCAGACATGCTAACAAAAAGTCTCGAAAAACAATAATTTAGAAATCTCTCACAATAAAATTCATTAAATTCACAATAATTATATTGAGAAATCGTTTATTTTAAAAGGGGAAGAAATATAAGTATTTAAAGTCAATAATACGTCAAATCACTGAATACAATAATCTCGTCTTTTGTAATATAGTATATGAAAAATATAATGTTCGAGAAATAGAAAAATCACATGTTCAAACAAAATTAATAATATAATATATTCTTTAGGCCAAAAAATACTTGTTGAAACCAAATTTATTTTCGTGTAGGTATTCATTGTCATCTCTGCAAATTCAGCTTTTGAATGAACAGAGATTTGAATACAAATCATTGACATGATTTCACACGTTTAGTTGATATTAGTTTATCACATTTTGGAACACCCTTATTCAACAAGTACTAAACAAAATTGAACAAAATTTTTCTCGAACAACATGAAATATCGAAAAATATCCGGATCGGAATACGTTAACCTAATATAATGCGTCGATAAATAGTTTCGAAGATACATCAAAATATATGTTATAATCTAGTCATTGTTCATTATTAATTAATTTTATGTAATTTGTTTTATTTATTTTATTTGGGAAATGAATATAAATGTGTAATAATATTGTAATTCAAAATTTTCGTTCTCGCGATAAATCGTTTCGTTGGACTGTGGGGGGGTGTTGTTCTACACTCCACCAGCACTCACTCACTATCCGTTAGCGCTACTACTTTCAACAACGTAAACTAACACTTTCAGGTGATGCGAACAAACACGACTTTTTTCATTCGTTCACCTGAGAATGCTGAAACTCGTTTCCCACTCAAACTGTAATCTCGTAATGGAGGGAGATTGTTCATATTCATCAAACTTTTAACTTGTGCTTTAGATCATTGCATTAAAGTATCTCTAACTAACTTGTTCCTTTCCTTGGATTTCAACCTCACTTCACATATCATCTGAAATTTATTCTATATACAAAAAACATTTTCTCTAATCAAATAATATAAAATAAATTTTCACTCAAAAAACGTATTTTAGCTCATTTAGGACTTGCTCAAGTTCTTACAGTAGTTCAAGAAGTTTTTTTCGGATAACAAATCAGCGAACGATGAAACTATTTACCTAACAGCCGAATTTTTTGATTTAAGAAAACCTTACTTCAAACATTTCAATAAAAAAGGAACTCTATCCAAAACTTACATTTTCACATTCTGAAGAGTTCGTCGATTAATTTAAATCATTATTCGAACGTTTCACTCATTAATTTTAAACAATAAATTGGTAAAGCATTCTAATATTTCACTAGTATCTGCTTATATTGTTAGGAGTTATGAAAATATAACTCAATACAAATTCAGTTTTCACACAACGTACCTTTTTTGAAAAGTAACGCCCGCATTGTTTGGCTTCAAGATTTTATCAGTTCTAGCAGACCTGTGAGAATGATAGCAAATTATATTATACGTGAGCTTATTATTCTCACATATCATTTGTTGTGGTAACACTGTTTTTAGTATTATTTGTAATCTGTGATTTTATGTTTGAAACGCAACTGTGATAATATATTTTTATGTCCCTCTTGTCGCTCATCAAACGTTGATGACTTAACATCTTCACCATCTTGTGTGAAAATAAAAGTTCGTGAAAAGTGAATATTTGGTGTTTTATTTATGTGTTCGTAATATGGGTGTCTGATCTTCTTTCGATGTTATCGTTCAACTAAAGTCTTTCGTCGTCATTTTCGTCTGGCTGGACCAGTTGATAATTCCTATTTCTTCACAGGTTATGGGCCCAGTTACCTGAATGTCAACGTGGTCGCCATTGTTCTGAGTCGTCAATGTTGTGCTGTTGAATCCTGATCGCTTCTTCCAAGTAGTAATCATGCCTTCTAATTTATTTTTCGTCTTCTAATATGTTCACTTCTTGCTGTTCCTGTGATCTCGTTCGAGTTGATTTGTTGGTCGGCATATCTGATAGTTGCTGAAATTGCTGTTTGCGGTGCAACTGATCATCGTTACCTGTCATCGAGATGGACGTTAGGAAGCTGAATAATATTGAGCCATTTAATGGGCAAAATAGCAGAACCTGGAAGTTCCGGATGGAGCTGTTGTTGGCGAAGGAATTGTTGGGTAATATAATCACTGATTCTTTACCGACTGTTTGTAATAGGGGAGATATTTGGTCGAAAGAGAATGCTAAGGCGATGTTCCTGATAGCGAATAATGTGACTGACAAATACCTGGAGATCATACAAACGTACACGACGGCGAAAGAAATGTTTCAAGTGTTGACTAATTTAATTGACAATGGAAATGACCAGACGCTGATGGACTTACGAGGAGAGTTGTATGCTAAACCGTATGTTTTTGGTGCTGATTTGCAGAAGTATCTTCTTGATTTTCATGCTCGATGTCGTCATTTGACTGAACTGGGAGACTTGACAACCGTGAAACAGTTTATCCTGGTGTTGCTGAGATTGCTGCCCGCCGAATTTTGTCTGATCAAAGTTGTTCTGGAGGATGCAGAAGTCGTCAACTGGGATGGAGTGTTCATGAGGCTGAACAATTTCCAGCATGAACTATCTTTGGATAGCAAGTCGACTGTTAGAGGTAATTCTCTGAATCCTGTGTCATTAAAACCTTCATCGGTACCTGTTGCTGGTGAAGCGAATCTGTTCTTTGGTAACCATAACAATGTCGGTTGTAATTCTGGTAATTTTAATAATCGTTTCAACCCTGGCCGGTTGCAAAATCGAAACAATAATCGTGGTTTTAGTCGAGGAATATCTGACAGTAGTAATAATAGTAATAATTTTCACAATTCGTCTTCTGATGTTGAAAGTCGAAATTTTAATAATAATAATCACAATTTATGTTCACAAAATAATAATAATGTTAATAATAATGGTCGTAATTGTAGTAATGATAGTGGTCAGTCTAAGATCAAATGTCATTTCTGCAACAAAATTGGGCATATAGCTCGTAATTGTTTTGTTAAGAATAGGAACAATAATAACTACGAAAATCACAATCACAGTCACAATCACAGTCACAATCACAGTCACAATCACAATCACAATAATAATAATTTTAGTAGATCTGATGATCGTAATGGTAATTCTAATAGGAATTCTGCACAAATGTGTAACAATAACAATAATGTTAATGACGAATGCTCTGAATTGGGCTTTAGTTTCACAGTTAATAATAATAATAGTAAAATTAATGATTTTGAGAATAATAAAGAAAATAATTTAATCCCTCGAACCACATTTGTTGTCGATAGTGGATGCACAATTCATATTATAAATGATATTAACCTGTTCAGTGAGTATATTGAATTAATTCAACCTCATAATATTTGTGTTGCGAAAAAGGGAGTCTCGCTTTCCATCATGTCTGTGGGTACGGTGAAATTAAAACTTTTAAATGGAATTGTGAGGAGGTGTGTGAGAATGATAGCAAATTATATTATACGTTAGCTTATTATTTTCACATATCATTTGTTGTGGTAACACTGTTTTTTGTATTATTTGTAATCTGTGATAAATATCAGGCCGTGATCCTAGCATTAGGTACATTAGACATCCCACGAGCTGTTGGTAGTCACTATTCAGTACACTATCACACGCATTGAGATCCCTGTCCAATTTGAGTTTGGGGTCAATAGGTGTGTAGGTAGGTGCACAATTTTCAATACCAAAACGCCTAGCAACAGTCTCAATGAGATTCCTCTGCTCAATCTGCAGAATGCCTCCATCACGATTGTGATTAATATTTAATCCTAGATATTTATTAATTTTTCCCAGGTCTTTACATTTAAATCTTTTAATAATTTCCCTTTTAAAATATGTGATTAGTGTTTTATTATTCGAACTTATTATGACGTCATCAACGTATGTGAGTAAATATACTATAGAATTATTATTTTTATCTGTGAATATATATAAACAGTCATCAGCCTTACTTTGTACAAAACCAAGAGAAACAAGGAATTCGTTGAACAATTTGTTCCACACCTTAGGCGACTGCTTCAGACCATAAATCGACCTATTTAATTTTAATACATTATTGTGTTTATTTATTTGTGTTTCTATGCCTTCTGGTATCTTAAGATATACATCCTCAGACAGAATACCATTTAGAAAGGCACTACATATGTCTATCTGTTCAATATAAAATTTTAATTTATTACTAACTGCCAACAGTGTCCTAACAGTCGAAAGTTTCGCCACCGGCGCATAAACTTCATCAAAGTTATATCCTTTCTTCTGCTGACACCCTCTGGCAACTAGTCTGGCCTTATACAGGACTTTATTATTATTATCATATTTTTTATTGAATATCCAGCGACATGTGATGGTGGGGGCTCCTTTTGGACGTTTGGTCACCTGCCAAGTCTGATTGGAATCCAGAGCTTTAATTTCATCTGAAATAGCTTCTTTCCACATCACACTGTCAAGTGCAGCTATTGCCTCCTCAAACGTCAAAGGGTTGCCGTAATCAGCAACATATATATAATTTGCAATGCCATCACGTTCAGTCGCCTCCTGTGGCAAACAATCCAAATTTAGATCCCCATCTACTTCTATATTCTCTAAGTTGGATTCTGTGACTTCCTTAAAAATATCATCATCCTTTGTGTATTTATTATTATTATTTCCTATTTTATTTTCAAAGAACTCAACGTCTCGTGATAGGTGTATTTCTTTTGCATTTATATCTAATAATTTATATCCACAGGGTGAATACCCTACCATAACTAATTTCTCACTTTAGTTTTTAAATTTATTGGAATCATGTTTGAATGACAACATATATGCGTCGCATCCAAACGTTTTCAATTTTGTGTAATCATATTTTTCATCAAACCACCTCTCAAAGGGAACAAAATCCTTATTTGTGGGACATCTATTTACTATATAGGCAGAGCACAATATGGCTTCTGACCAATAGATCTTGTCAAGACAACTCTCGAATAACATTGTTCTTGCCCTCTCACAAAGTGTCCTGTTCATCCTCTCAGCTTTCCCATTCTGTTGGGGACAGCCACCAACTGTAGGTTTGAAAATTATTCCCTTCTCAGCACAATATGACTGGAAGGTTGTATTTGTGTATTCTGTGCCACGATCACAGCGGAGTCTTTTTACATTATATCCAAATTTATTTGAAACCATTTTGTGATATTCCCTAAATTTCGTAAACGCTTCCGTTTTACTCGTCAGTAGGTACACACAACAAAAATTGGAATAATCGTCTATAAATGTCATAAAATATTTCGCTCCTTTATACGAAGGAGGATTTATCGGGCCATAGAGGTCAGTATGCACCAATTCTAGAGGCTTTTTAGTTTTTTTTTCATGCCTCAGGAACGGTTTTCGTCTCTGTTTCCCCATAACACAGGGTTTGCACAACAATCTGCGATTGGTATCAACTTTCGGTATTAACCCTCTGTCAACAATTTGATATCATTACCATTCAAATGAGCAAGACGTCTGTGCCACACAGTCAGTGGACTTGAGTCATCCTCCAACGTTAGATAGCCCGATTGACTTGGTATTTTAAAAAAATCAATCGTGTATAAATATGAATCCACACCGATTCCAGTAGTCACGATATTACCACTACTACGTTGGATGATCTCAACCAATTCCTCTCTGAAAAGAGTATCAAACCCATACTTGCTCATTTGTTTTATGGAAAGCAGATTTTGTGGCAGCTCCTGAGCATACCTTACATTCTTTAATTCGATTACAATTCCATTTAAAAGTTTTAATTTCACCGTACCCACAGACGTGACGGAAAGCGAGACTCCCTTTTTCGCAACACAAATATTATGGGGTTTGATCAAGTTAATATACTCACTGAATAAATTGATATCTTTGATTATGTGAATTGTGCTTCCACTGTCTACAACAAATGTGGTTCGAGGTACTAAATTTTTACTTTCATTAACATTATCCAAATCATCAATTTTATCATTATTATTAACTGTGAAACTAAAGCCCACTTCAGAGCAACCGTCATTAACATTAAAATTTTCATTGCACATCTGTGCAGAATTTTTATTACTATTATTACTATGATCATTTGATTGATTTCCATTATTATTATTGTGATTTTCGTGATTTTTATTCCTATTTTTGGCAAAGCAATTTCGAGCTATATGCCCTAATTTATTGCAGTAGTGACATTTGACATTTAACTGTCCACTATCATTACCAAAATTACGACCATTTCCATTAAAATTATTATTATTCTGTGAACCTAAATTGTGATTATTATTATTATTAAAATTTCGACCTTTACTATTGGAAGACAAATTGTGATAATTATTATTATTATTGTGAACTCTTCCTCGATTAAAACCACAGTTATTATTACGACTTTGTGACCAACCACGATTAAAACGATTATTAACATTAACAGAATTACGATCAACATTGTTGTGGTTGCCCAAGAAAAGGTTCTCCTCACCAGTAACAGGTACTGATGAAGGTTTTTGTGATACAGAATTCAGAGAATTACCTCTAACAGTCGACTTACTATCCAAAGATAGTTCCCGCTGGAAGTTGTTCAGCTTCATGAACACACTGTCCCAGGTGACGACTTCTGCATCCTCCACAACAACTTTAATTGGACAAAGTTCAGCAGGTAGCGATCTCAGCAGCACGAGAATAAACTGTTTGGTGGTTGTCAGGTCTCCCAATTCAGTCAGGCATCGACATCGAGCACGAAAATCAAGCAGATACCTCTGTAAATCAGTACCAGAAACATACCATTTAGCATACAAATCCCCTTGTAAATCCATCAGCGTCTGGTCATTGCCATTGTCAATCAAATTAGTCAGCACATGAAACATTTCTTTTGCCGTCGTATATGTCTGGATCATCTCCAGGTATTTGTCAGTCACATTGTTCGCTATCAGAAACATCACCTTAGCATTCTCCTTCGACCAATCATCTCCCCTATTTCGAACAGTCGGTAAAGAATCAGTTATAATATTACCCAACGATTCCTTCGCCAACAACAGCTCCATCCGGACCTTCCAGGTTCTGCCATTTCGCCCATTAAATGGCTCAATATTATTCAGCTTCCTAACGTCCATCTCGATTACAGGTAACGACGATCAGTTGCACCGCAAACAGCAATTTCAGCAACGATCAGATATGCCGACCAACGAATCAACTCGAACGAGATCACAGGAACAGAGAGAAGCGAACATATTAGAAGACGAAAAATAAATTAGAAGGCATGGTTACTACTTGGAAGAAGCAATCAGGATTCGACAGCACAACACTGATGACTTAGAACAATAGCGACCACGTTGACATCCAGGTAACTGGGCCCATAACCTGTGAAGAAATAGTAACTATCAACGGATCGAATTGTATGAAAATATCGACGAAAGACTTTAAATGACTGTAGACATCGAACAAGGACTAGACACACACATTACAAACACATAAATAAAACACTAAATATTCACTTTTCACGAACTTTTATTTCCACATAAAGATGGTGGTGTTGTTTCATCAACGTTTGATGAGCGACAAGAGGGACATAAAAATATATTATCACAGTTGGGTTTCAAACACAAAATCACAGATTACAAATAATACAAAAAACAGTGTTACCACAACAAATGATATGTGAGAATAATAAGCTAATGTATAATATAATTTGCTATCATTCTCACAAAGCTATATAGTCAAAGACGCCAACTTACACCGACCTACACCAAGAGGGCGATTCCACAAATGTAGGAATGTTATAAGTTTTACTTAAATATGTATGGAATATCCTTACCGGTGTATTTTGATGTAAGTTAATGTAATCGTATCAAACAGAGCTGAGCTGTTTTATTTTCCAAAAATAAGCACAAGGGGTGAAACCAAGGGAAGCTATTCCACTACTTTTGGATCAGTTCCGCTCTTCTATTGATTCATTTATCTTGTAAGAGCGGAATAGCACCTCCTAGTGTCGACCAGCATAGCAAATAAAACGGGTGTTGTTATTTCTACCAGCTTGGGTGAGGCGTTTGTTTTCAAATAATTCAGTGAATTATGCAAAGTGGTATAGAAATACAAGTTGTTGTTCTACACTCCACATACACTCACTCACTAACCGTTGGCACCACTACTTTCGATAACGTATACTAACACATTCAGGTTAGCTGTTTGATAGGATTACACTAACTTACACCAGCCTACACCAGTAGGGATATTCCACAAAAATTCAAGTAAAACTTGGCGTAAAGTCATATAACATTCTAAAATTTGTGGAATCACTCTCCTGGTGTAGGTTGGTGTAAGTTGGTGTAGTCCTATCAAACAGAACTGTTGTACAAACAAACTTGACTTTTTTCTCACATTCACCAAAGAACGCTGAAACTCATTTCCATGATGGAGGGAGATCGATCATCTTCCTCAAACTTGTAAATTATACTTTTGTTTAATGCATTATAGTATTTCAAACTAACTTGTTTCTTTCCTTGGAAGTAAAACCTCACTTCATGGTAGGCAGAGCTGCGATTCTCAAACAAAGTTAGTAAGAAGTGATACCTACTTAATCATTCATTTAAAGTTTCGTAATTTTTTACTATAGTATCCAAAGTTAAAGGAACTATAAGTAATTTCTGTTAAAAAGGTTATATGAGCAGTTAGCTCAGTGAATTTTTTTTATTTTTGAAATTTTTCGAAGCTCATCGAAAATTATTTGTGATTAAAAATTAAATCACTTTGGTGCCAAAAATATTTCAACGCCATTTTTTCATATTCAAAAATCACTGGATCATCATTTTGCTGTAAGGTGAATAAAAACAGGATTTTTGCCGTGGGAATTCAGAATACATCGGACCTGGATTGTCTGCTACTGTAAGGAGAACACATAATTAAATTTTGGTGAAAAAATCAGAAATTGCTGTTTTGTTGAATCCAGTTCCTGTAAACGTCGAACATAGTCATTTGCTGAACATTTCATCGTAGAACATCTCCATAAATTCGTCAATCAATTGCTGTTTGCTGAGTCATCTGCATAAATAAGAGAGTCAGAATTTCCAAAGATGATCTGAATCTAATTTGTTTATTTTTGCATGGGAAAATGCCGATCAATCATAATTTGAATTGGGAAATTTTCGATGAAATTCCGCAAGTAACGGGTAATTTAATTTTCGATAATTTCCAATTATATATTTCTTGTACAGTAGCATAATTACAAAGGATTTATAGAAATTTTTGTGAATCATATCAATATGTCATTTTATTGTATAAAATTCAAGTTTGTGCTGGAATACTTTTAACAAAAGAAATTCTAAATCTGAAGATTCACTTTCAAACTTGTTTGACTGAACAAAAGATTTCTTCTATTCTTTCAAGGATTTTGTTAAATCATGAATTTTTTGGTCCTAGCATGAATTTGTTTTCTTTGTTAATATTATTTTCGTGATTTTTTTGCTTTAATTTTTTGAATTTTTGTATTTTTTAAAGTGGATTTTCTCGTTCAAAATTTTCTAAAAAAATCTTAAAAGATTCCACTGAATCTAAAGCTTGATTGCTAAAAATATTTTTTGAAATTTCGGGAAATTTAGCTACTACTATTCCTCCTTTTCTTTCTATTGTCCCACTTATATCCATTGAAAAGGTTTCGAGATTAATTTCTCATCAAAATGTTTTCCAAAATGGGAAATTAATTAAGTTTATTCTAACATTTGTGATTTATTTTTTTTCAAAAGTGTTTAATAATTTTTTATAATCTTTTTCTTTTATTTTCATTATACCATGACAATTTGTTGAGCAATTAGCAATCTCTTTCCAAATTCTTGCCATTTGTAACTTGCTTTAGTCAAACTTTTTAAAGCTTAATCCTTCCTGTGATAACCCCACTAGATTTTTACCAAAATAAATGGGGTTTACAAAATTTAATAATTTGAAAAATGAGAAATTAAAAAAAATTTATAATTTTAGCATCACACTATGTCCCACAGAATTATCGAATATATTCCCTCAAATTCTGCTATGGTACATGAAATATATAATTGGAAATTATCGAAAAATAAATTACTCGTTACTTGCGGAATTCCATCGAAAATTTCCCAATTTAAATTATGATTGATTGGCATTTTCCCGTGCGAGAGTAAGCGGATTAAATTGAGATTGTCTTTGGAGATTCGAACTCTTAGATTCATATAGATGATTCAACAAGCAACGAAAGATTGAAGGATTTGTGAAGATAAACTACGATGAATGACCCAGCAAATAGCGATGTTTGATGTTCTCTGGAACTGATTTTGAAATAGCAACAATTTCTGGTTTATTCAGCAAAATTTCAATTTGTGTTCTCCATACAGTAACAGACAATCCAGGTCTGACATATTCTCAATTCCTAAGATGAAAATTTTGGTTTGATTTACCTTGCAGGAAAATGATGATCCAGTAATGTTGAAGATGAAACTATGGAGGCGAAATATTTGGGGCCAAAACCAACGTATTTTTTAACGATAAATAATTTTCAATAAACTTTGAAAATATTCAAACGAAAATTCACTGAGCTAACTGCTCATAAATAATTATAACACTTGGTAAAAAATAACCTTTTTAAAGAAAAAATACTTATAGTTCCTTTAACTTTTGGATACTATAGTACAAAAAATTAGGAAATTTAACGAATGATTAAGTATTTCTTCCTACTAACTTTGTATGAGAATCGTAGCTCTGTCTACCATGAAGTGAGGTTTACTTCTGATGTGAGGCGTACAGAACGAGGATCGAAAGAACTTGAGACTTTCTACTTTAATGACATATTATTAGCGACTAAATTATGTTTCACAAACGAAATATGAAATGGTGAAGCAACAGCGTTATCGGATCGAGAGTAGTAGGGGAAGCACTTTGTGATGAGAGTGTACATATGACATATATATATAATGTGTTTGTGATGATGATGAAGAAAGAGAGAAGGTGGGATTTCCGTTACAACTCCCCCCTGAAATTTTACCATTCGAGTTCTTCATCATGTTCACACTGAAAGTAAAACGAATTATTATTTCTAAAAAAAATATTTTAAGTACAAAAAATTATATGCATGATAAAAATAAAAAATAAAAATATTGACATCGTATTATTCGAACATTATTGTGGTAACTTTGGTTCCTAAAATGATTTTGTTGTGCTGTGCTTCGAGAGTAAAAAAATAATTGATTTAAATAAATAAATAAATAAATAATATGGTAGCATGCATGGAATATTCAATATTAATATATGATATAAAAATGGTAGTGTGCAAAAAAATTATTAAAGTACAAAAATTGGTAACATGCAAAAATATAAAAGTATTATGAGTAACGAATGATTCATTCATCGTATATTTCTAGTAGAGAAAAAAAAATTAGAAAAAGAAAAAAATATTCACGAATATATATTACATTAAAGGGGAAAAAAATTGACAAAGGTATTTGTGTTACGAGTGTAATTCAATACTTTTAAATTACCTCAACAAATAAGATAATTTCTGAATATTATCTTTTATTAATATTTCACTTCAATTATTACAAACACTTTAGAATTATACTTATTACTATTTCTTAATACTAGTGAAATCTAATGTCCATAACAGCTAGTATGGACCCTAACGTCTCTACTCGACTGTAGGTTTAGGAATGAACATGTCTTCGAAATGAAGATATTACATTACTTTCGTTTCCTTTGTTTCAATCAAATATGGCTGACCAAAAAGGTGGCGTGATACAGAACATCCGCCAAATATGATGACACATCATTGTCAGCATATCTGGTGGTGTCTGATCGTGAGAAGCTAGGTGAAGTATAGACAGCTATTATTCCGAGAATTAGGAATAATAGTTGTCTATAATTTGTTCGACACGTTTTTGTAGACGAACTGAATCGTCCGCAAAAATGGGACGGAACAAAGGTCCCCGGGCAAAAGAAAGCCCGAAGCTCCTGCTTCGTTAAATTTTGTGTTCCTGAAAGTTTATCATTGCAATCTATTATATCTTTCAATTCTAATCATATAACAATATTATCTTTTCACAAATATCTCTTAATTTTACGTTGTGGAATTGATCATCACTTAAAAATATAATATTTTTCATTTGAGCATAGAAATTTATTTTTGCAAATTAATTTTATGTGTAAAATTTGGCATAATCAAATTTATTATGCTTTTTTAATGTTAATTAATAAGATTTTGTACACGAATAGACTTAAAATTATGGACCATCAACAATGTATTGCTCCCAATGCTAAATCGTTTATTTGATTGTGTGCATTGATAGCAACACAATTTATTTTTAGGTTCACGTAGACCAATATGGCTACTACGAGTGTTAATAAACTACACCAGCCGATTAACAGTAGGTGTACAGTGTTTATTGTATCCTGGTATCCTAAATCAAGAATTTTCAGTTCTGCTGATTTCAGTCTTTCTTCGAATTTATGAATGGGAGTTATTGGTGAAATATACGATATGTTGTCATGCCATTTATCATTATAAGCAATCGACATATTAGGGAATTTGAACTATTGATGTAGGCCAAAATCAAGTTCCATAAATTGGTATTTTGTCCAAACTAACGGTAGGTGATGTTCAATGAGGATTTCTTTTTCTGGATTATTTATACAGGGGAATCCTGCTGGGATGATTGTTTCTGCGTTGTTTTCTCCTTGGAGCTGTTGGATTTCTACTATACATGGAACTGTTAGTAGAGTTGCTCCAGGTCATGAGTCGTTGATAGTTATACTGGTGCTCGTTTTTGTTACCGTATTGACTGATATTAATGGATTTCTAGCATTTGTAATTGCAAATTGGTTCATTTCAATTTGTTTGACTAAGATCTCATCATGATTTATCTCACATTTAAATGTGCATTTCTTTATTATTTCCTCATATTTCATTCCTTGAAATAATGCTCTTGCACAATTGCCTTTATTATTAGTTGTGCGGTCTTGTGGAAGAAAACATAACAAGCTATGTTTGCCACAAAGGTCGATGTCTGTTCCCGTTATAATTCTTATTGACCCATCGAATTTGTTGTGGGATAAGATCAATGGTTCTTGATCCCAAGAGCAAATTTTGTTATCATGCGTTCGAAATTCCAATGGAATAAAGTTGTAAAGGTCGTATTTAGCGTGAAGATTTTGAAGTTGGATTTTTATTTCTATCTCTATTTCATTTCCTGTTACATAGCAGTTTACTAATTTTGTTCGGTAATAGGACTGGATTGATTTCTCGTCTAGAACTACTGCGAAACCTGATTTTTCTGCTATTTTCTTGATTTTCAGTAGGTCTTCTTTTAAAGTTGTTTCGTTAACAATTGCCGCTGGTAGATGGTTGTTTTTACAGGAGATGAACAAATGGCTAAGTTTAGCATTTTTGGTGACTAAACTAGCATGAAGAGTTCGAGCTGTGTCAAAGATGAGTTCTCTTCTGGCTTCAATAATTATTTCGTTGTTTTGATTTTGGATCGCATCTTTTAATGCCTGAACGTTTTCTTTTAAAATTTTGGAGTTGTCGAATTCTAATTTTTCGAAATTTTTGATATCTTTTGTGATATTTAATAATTCTGCATGGTTTTCTATCACGGATTCTCGTAGTTTTTCATATTGAGATTTTAAATTTTTCTTATTTTCTATGAAATCGTTGCCTTGAGAGAGTGTCATGACATTGCAACACCATGTGTCAAAGTCACCAAGAATTTGTAGTCCACGTTTGATTCGTTTTGAAGGTTCTCTGTCGAATTCTTTGATTATTGCTTCGTTAATTCCCTGAATTTCCGTAATTAAGTCTAGGATTTGTAGTATATTTTTCGATCTCTGTATGCACCATGTATTTTCTCTGGATGTGCAACTTATTAATTTCTTCTAGCCATTCTGGTGTTTCTATGTTCTGTCTTCTTGGAATTTTCAGACTATACAATATGGGAATTGTTTTCTCATAGGCCTTGCTGAATTTGTTTAGCTCAAAATAAGCTCCTGACGATGCACTAATTTTTGTTTTTAAGCTTGTGTTCTTCGTTTTGATTGTAAGTGTGGTAATTATGATAAAAACGATAATGGCGTGATTTATCATCTTATGGTCTGAAATCATTACAAATCACATGAAATTTTGCTGTTAGACGCAGTATTACATTTGTCGGTACATTATTTAGTTGTTATCATCCGACGCGAGGGAAAAAAGTAAGGTGCGAAAAATGTATATCGATGCACAATATTTTCTCGATTTTTATTTCTTTCTCATAAAAATATACATATGTGCAGAAGTTACAACATCTGTGTTAGTGTGGGACTCTGGAATTCGGTTTGCACTACTACCATCAAGGGTAGGTCTTGGGAGATGGCGGACTCCAGTATATTTTGATTGTTCAGCAAGAATTCATCTTGCTTTACAACTTGGATATATATGGAGGTATCGCAGTCTTCTTGGTGTATTCGATCTTTTGGTTCGTCTTGATTTTCTCCGTCCTCGTTCATTTTTAGATTTATAAATTGAGTTCCTATTAGTTGTATTTTTTATTTATTTTAGTTTGAATATTAATTTCCTCGTTGTTTTTTTTTTATGAAACTTAATAAAGAATTATTTTACGAATTCAACAAAATAATGAGTTTGGGTACGGATCGTGCAAGTGAGGACGTTCTCCAAGATGTCCCGATGTATCCAACTCCGTCTGAGTTGCGTGCGCTACCTAAGTTTATGGTTCCGGATAATGGAATGGTTGATACTTCCAAGAGTTTCATGCTTACGCAAGTATCTCTCCCTTATCTACGTTGCTGGTCTCCGCGCTGTCTGTGTCTCTTCACTGGAGTGGTTGGTCTTTGGAAGATTTTCAAAGCCTTACACTCTTTCCTATCAGCCGATTATGGTCCAACAGGAGTAGACGCATATTGGAAGAATTTTCCTGGCGACTCTTTGAATACATCGTTTGGATCGTGGAGGCACTTGATGCCTCAGAGTCTGTGTGAGTGCTGTTTGCAATCAATGGTCCAGCTTGCTTCACAGTTCAGCTTCCTCTTCCCAGAGGCAAACCTATGGAGGTGGGAAGGTACTGTGGTTTGCTTTTCAACGCTCGATGTGAATCCGTCCGACATCACTGGGTATGCTGTCGGTTTGAATCTTCTGACTGCTGTTATAATGGCGATGCAGCCTCTCAATTTTGGCGTAAAAGTTCGGTTCGCGATTACTAACACGGCTTATGCCAACATGATCATTGATAGGTCTCAGTTTCAATATTTAGTCGACTATCTTGTTCGTTTTTATCGGTGAAAAATTGTAATCAACGACACGCCTCATTTCATTGAGGTTATTTGTGTGTTGGAACCATCAGAGAAACTAACCATTTCCCACAATTGTCGTGTCCTGCGAGGAGCTGATCTGTGGTGTGAACCGAGTACCAGACCATGCAAAATGATCGTGTCCAATCGGCGCATGTTTCTAGTTCCCCGACATCAACGATTCAGACGTCATTCTGCTTCTCCGGAAGTCAAACCAGTTGATCATCCTGAGGCAGCGGAGCAAGGCGAAGTCAAGCCAGAGGCTGGAGAGGCCTTTACTCAAGATGCACAGGAGGATTGGTAGTTGGTGAGTATATAAAAAAATTTTATACTTTTTGAAGGGAGAAAATATATACGTAAATGGTCCTTACAACATATCTAATCTATAGATATTACGAATTAAATTACAAGTGTTATAATACAATAGTTCGGGTGGTGGTTCTGAGTATCTCTTTACGTATTCCTCCAAACTTAACTCACTCGGTTTCCTAATATCTTGGGGAAAAGGTTGAATAGGTAGAGACAAAGGTTGTGTTATACTTTTTCCCTCATCACACCTATTGAACAATTTGCTTTCTTCGAAACGTTGTTTTTGGGTAATTAATTGCATCTTTCGTAAGGTTATTCTTCTTTTTTCGGGGTCTTTTAATTCGAATTTCTTTCTCCATTCTGAACAATCCTTTCCTTTTAATAAAGCTTCGTCAGTAAATGTCACTTTTTTACTGTTTTTATTTTTATTATCAGATTTCTTTAATATTCCTCTTCGTGGTCTTCCTTTTGGACGTTTGACAATGATTTTAATTTTGTCCTCTAATTCGTTTTCTTTTGAGCTCTTTTCCTTCTTTGGTCTATTTCTTTTTCTTTTTGGATTAGAAATATTTTCTTTAGGTTCTAAATTATCGGATGTTGTGAGAAAATACGAACTGCCAACGGATCAAACCACACGAAAATACAACGATGAAACCTAAACTAATGAAGACATTGAGCAAAGACTAGACACACACATTACAAACACATAAATAAGACACTAAAAATTCACTATTTCATGAATTTTATTCCACATAATATTAGCGGACATGTTATATCACCGACGGTTGATGAGCGACGAGAAGGAATACAAAACATATAATCACAGTTGGGTTTCAAACATAAAAATCACAGATTACAAATACTAACAATACAGTGTTACCACAACATATGATGTGCGAGAATAATAATTCGACGTATAATATAATTTGCTATTATTCTCACACGCCTCCTCAAATTATAATTATACGATTATTTCAAATATTGGTAAAACAAATTTACTAAATTAATAACGTCATTAAAACAAAGAATGACAAAAGTCAACAATAATACAAAAAAAATTACAACACGAAAAATATTAACACAAATGGTAAACATATAAAAAAAGTTACATTAATTTTAACAGTTTACAAAAAATATCAAATTTGGTCTTCGGGCAGCCCTTTGTGAAAACGTCCCCCAACTGTCGCAAAGTCGGTACGTACGAATACTTAAAATCTACATATACGTGATTGCACACAAAATGGTACTTTACATCTATATGTTTGGATCTGCGAGTATTCCACATGCCAGAGTGCAGAAGAGCCAGACAACTCTGGTTCTGTCATTAGTCTGAATGCAAAAGTCACTTAACCGATACTTCAAACCAGATCGACTCAGTGGTGGCATTGCAAATTGCAATCAACTCACTTTCAGTGCTAGATAGTGCTACTGTTGGCTGCTTCTTGCTGGACCAGGACACCAGTGATCTATAGACAAAGACACAGTAACCAGAGATAGACCGTCTTGTGGTGACACAGTTGCCCCAATCGGCATCAGAATAAGTTTCCAAAATATTGCCGTTACTATTATATTCATATGAAAAAATTAATTTCTTGTCCTTAGTGGTTACTAAATATTTGAGAACTCTTAATAGGTATTTGTAATGTTTGTCTGTGGCATAACTGGAGAATTGGCTGAAATACGATATTGCAAAGCAAATATCAGGCCGTGATCCTAGCATCAGATACATTAGGCATCCCACGAGCTGTTGATAGTTGTTACTGAGTACACTATCACACGCATTGAGATACCTATCCAACTGAAGTTTGGGGTCAATGGGTGTGTAGGTTGGTACGCAATTTTCAACGCCAAAACGCCTAGCAACAGACTCAATGAGATGCCTCTGCTCAATCTCCAGTATGCCCTCTTCACGACTATGGTTAATATTCAGACCTAGGTATTTTTTAACCTTTCCAAGATCCTTACACTTAAATCTTTTGTTAATTTCTTTTTTAAAAAATGTGATTTTTGTTTTATTATTAGAACTAATGAGGACGTCGTCAACGTACGTGAGTAAATAGACTATAGTACCATCATTTTTATTTTTAAATATATAAAGACAATCATCAGCCGTACTCTGCACAAAGCCAAGAGCAACAAGGAACTCGTTGAACAATTTGTTCCACACCTTGGGCGACTGTTTTAGACCGTAGATAGATCTATTTAATTTTAAAACATTATCGTCTGAGAGAGTTCCATTCAGGAAGGCACTACATATATCAATTTGTTCAATATGAAATTTTAATTTATTACTCACAGCCAAGAGGGTCCTGACAGTCGAAAGTTTCGCCACCGGCGCATACACTTCATTAAAATTAAAACCTTTCTTCTGTTGACATCCTCTGGCAACTAATCTGGCCTTATATAAAACCTCATTATTAACATCATATTTTTTTATTAAAAATCCAACGACACGTGATGGTGGGGGCATCCTTTGGACGTTTGGTCACCTGCCAGGTCTGATTGGAATTCAGGGCAGATATTTTGGAAGAAATAGCCTCCCACCACATCAGACTGTCTGGTGCAGCACTCGCCTCCTCAAACGTCAAAGGGATGCCATCATCAGCAAGATATATATTGCCTGCTGTCTCATCACGTCCAGTCGTTTCCTCCGGAAGACAATCCAAATTCAGGTCACCATGAACTTCAATATTTTCCAAGTTTGATTCTGTAACCTCCGTAAAAATATCATCATCTTTTGTATATCTATTTGTATTTGTACTACCTATTTTACTTTCAAAAAACTCAACATCACGTGATAGACGTACCTCCTTAGTATTCACATCCAATAATTTGTAACCACAGGGTGAATAACCTATCATTTTCAATTTTTCACTTTTATTTTTGAACTTATCAGAATCATGTTTGAATGACAACATATATACGTCGCATCCAAACGTTTTCAATTTCTTATAATCATACTGTTCGTCAAACCATCTTTCAAAAGGAACAAAATCTTTATTCGTGGGGCATCTGTTCACGATATAGGCGGAGCACAATATGGCTTCCGACCAAAATATCTTACAAGACCACTCTCAAATATCAGTGTCCTTGCCCTCTCACATAGCGTCCTGTTCATCCTTTCAGCTTTTCCATTTTGCTGAGGACAGCCGCCAACAGTAGGTTCGACAATGATTCCTTTCTCAGTACAATATGACTGGAAGGTTGTGTTCAAGTATTCTGTGCCGCGATCACATCGAAGTCTCTTTACATTATACCCAAATTTATTTGCGACCATTTCATTATATTCCCTAAATGTAGAAAACGCTTCCGTCTTACTCGTCAGGGGGTAAACACAACAAAAGTTGGAATAATCATCTATAAAGGTCATAAAATACTTTGCTCCTTTATATGCAGGAGGATTTATAGGACCACAGAGATCAGTATGCACCAATTCCAGAGGCTTACTAGTTTTTCGTTCATGCCTCAGGAACAGTTTCCATCTCTGCTTCCCCATCACACAGGGCTCGCATAATAATCTGCGGTTGGAGTCAACGTTCGGTATTAAACCTCTGTTTGACAACAACTTAACATTGTTCACATTCAGATGAGCAAGTCGTCTATGCCACACAGTCAGTGGGCTCGACTCATCCTCCAACGTCAGATTACACGATTGACTTGACATTTAAAAAAAATCAATCGTGTAGAGATCTGAGTTCACGCTAACACCAGTGGTCACTATTTTTCCACTGCAGCGTTGGATGACATCGACAGATTCCTCTTTAAACAAGGTATCAAAACCCGACTAGCTCATTTGTTTTACCGAAAGCAGATTCTGCGGCAGCTCCCAAGTATACCTTACGTTTTTTAATTCAATTATGATTCCATTCAGCAATTTCAATTTTACCGTACCAACAGACGTGACGGAAAGCGAGACTCCTTTCTTCGCAACACAGATACTATGGGGTTTAATCAAGTCTATGTAGTCACTGAACAAACTTATATCGTTAATTATGTGAATTGTGCATCCACTGTTTACTACGAATGTGGTTCGAGGTATCAAATTCGTATCTTCCTTCGCATTACAGGAATCATCAATTTTATTATTACTATTATTATTAACTGTGAAACTGTAACCCACTTCTGAGCAATCGTCATTATTATTAAAATTTTAGTTGCACATCTGTGCAGAGCTCCTATTATTATTATTATTATTGATACCATGGTCATTAGAACGATTTCCATTATTATTATTACTATTACAACTATCATTATTATTATTTCGATTCTTAGCATAGCAATTTCGTGCTATATGTCCGATCTTATTACAAAAGTGACATTTAATATTCGAATGTCCATTGTCATTACCAGAACTACGACCATTTCCATTAAAATTATTACTATTATTGCTTTGTGAGTTAGAATTGTGATTATTATTATAGTTACGACCTTCATTATTGGAAGATGAATTATAAAAATTATTATTATTGTGATTATTGTTTCTACCTCGATGGAAACCACGATTATTATTTCGATTTTGGGACCTACCACGATTAAAACGATTATTATTACTATTATTATTACCAGAATTTCGTCCGACATTGTTATGATTCCCAAAAAACACGTTCTCCTCACCAGTGACAGACACTGATGAAGGTTTTTGTAATGCAGAATTCAGAGAGTTACCTCTGACTGTCAATTTACTATCAGAAGATAGTTCACGCTGGAAGTTGTTCAGCTTCATGAACACACCATTCCAGGTGACGACTTCTTCATCCTCTATCACCACCTTGATCGGACGAAACTCTGCAGGCAGCGATCTCAGCAATACCAATATAAATTGTTTTGTGGTTGTCAGGTCTCCCAATTCGGTTAATCGTCTACAACGAGCACGGAAATCAAGCAAATACTTCTGCAAATCAGAACCAGAAATATACCGTTTTGTGTACAATTCACCTGGTAAATCCATCAGTGTCTGGTCGTTGCCGTTGTCAATCAGGTTCGTCAGCACGTTGAACATTTCCTTTGCGGTGGTGTAGGTCTGAATCATCTCCAGGTACTCATTAGTCTCGTTGTTAGCTATCAGGAACATCGCTTTGGCGTTCTCCTTGGACCAGGCATCTCCCCTATTACGAACAGTAGGCAAAGAATCGACAATTATATTACTTAACGATTCCTTCGCCAACAGTAGCTCCATCCTAAACTTCCATGTTTGGCCATTCTGCCCATTGAATGGCTCAATCGTATTCTGCTTTCTCACGTCCATCTCGATAACAGGTAATGACGATCAGTTGCACCGCAAATCAGCAATTTCAGCAACTATCAGATACGTCGACCAATGATTCAACTCGAACGAGATCACAAGAACATCGAGAAGCGAACATATTAAACAATGAAAAATGAATTAGAAGGCATGGTACTACTTGGGAGTGACGATCAGGATTCGACTGCACAACTTTGAAGACTCAGAACAATGGCGACCACGTTGACATCCAGGTAACTGGGCCCATAACCTGTGAGAAAATACGAACTGCCAACGGATCAAACCACACAAAAATACAACGATGAAACCTAAACTAATGAAGACATTGAGCAAAGACTAGACACACACATTACAAACACATAAATAAGACACTAAAAATTCACTATTTCACGAATTTTATTCCACATAATATTAGCGGACATGTTATATCACCGACGGTTGATGAGCGACGAGAAGGCATACAAAACATATAATCACAGTTGGGTTTCAAACACAAAAATCACAGATTACAAATAATAACAAAACAGTGTTACCACAACATATGATGTGCGAGAATAATAAGTCGACGTATAATATAATTTGCTATTATTCTCACAGATGTAGTGTCTTCAATATTTGATGGTTACTTAACATTACAACAGGCATTATAAGGTGTAAGTCTTCTTATATGCACTGTGTCGTCTGTACTATTTCCATCATCAGAGGTTATGCGAACAATATAGTTTAAATCTGAAACTTTTCTTACTATTCTATATGGTCCCAAAAATTTTGGTTTGCCTTCTCCATAATTTATTGGTGCTTTTAAGAGAACTAAATCATTAATTTCATAAAAGATTTCTTTTCTTCCTTTATTATAGCGTTTGGAATATTTAATTGCATTCTTTTTATCAAAGCTCGGGACTGTTTTTCGAATTTTATTTGCTTCACTTATCTGTTCTTCTCTGGTTTTGCTGATAAGTGGTGATGGAATAATTAGATTTATCGGGGGTTCTCCTTTATAACCGCGCATTAGATAAAATGGATCATGATTATTTAATCCTTCGATAGGTGTCAGATTATAGGTCAAGGATACGTTATGCACGTGGTCTGGCCATTCTTCGCTACGGGTACTCTCATATTTCGCTAACATTTTTTTTATCGTTCCGTTCATTTTCTCTACTTGTCCTTGAGTTTGCGGTGAATATGATGTAGAGTAGAATATTTTAATACCGTTATTTTTACAGTAATTTTGCACGTATTCGTTCAAAAAATGAGTTCCGTTTCACACGTGATCTTCGTTGGTTTTCCATAATGATGTACAATTTCTTTCAAAAATTTAATTACTGAATGCGCGTTTGGTTGAGTTACTGCTTTAGTCCAACAGTATTTTGTTGCTTTGTCTATTCCCACTATGACAAATTTCTTTTCGTTATTTGTGTTAAATTTTCGGATGAAATCAATTTGGATATGTGCAAGTGGTATGCATTCTTCAGGATTAATTGGTTTCAAGTATCCATATTTTTCATTAATGTTTTTATTAATTTGGCACTGATGGCACAAACGTACATGCTTCAAGACTATTTTAGGCATTTGCGTAAAGTACTATCGAGCACGAGTTTTGGCAAGAGTTTTACAAATTCCAAAATGTCCTCCCCCGCTTTGACTCTCGTGACATATGTTAAGCACTTGAGGTATGAGGGAGTCAGGAATTACTGGTACAGCATAGTGATATACAGAGTGATCATTATTTTTCCATAAAATTCCATTTTCATCAAGAAAAAATGGATTTAGGTTGCGTGATCTTCTGATTTTTAAATTTTTTTCTTAACTCTTTTTCGTTGCCACCTTCTAAAATTTTTATTATAATACTCCAATATTTATCTTCACGTTGTAAATCCCATAAATTGTGGATTTCTTGATCTGTTATATTAATTGGGTTTTCTATTTCTGAATTTTTTGAAAGTTCGGAGTATTGAGAATTTGTAGACGCATCGGAGTTTCCAGATCTTTCCGAAATATCGGATAGGATGGAACTTCGATCGTCTTCCGAATTGTCACTTTCTACATCTGCTTCTTTTTCATTCTTTTTCATACTACATGTTATTGCTTTGATTTTTTTCTCTTGTTTGATAATATTTGGAGGATCAGGTGTTCCTTCTGGTATTATGAATTGACCGTTTCGGAATTCTGCATAATTGTCCTCTTCTTCTTCTTCTAGATGGGATAGATAGTCAGCAATTTTATTATTTTCTCCTTTAATGTGTCTGATTTTAAATGTGAATTCTCCTAATTTTGAAATTAACCTATTTAGTCTTGCGTTTGGTTTTTTCATTTGACTTTGGTATGTTAAAGGTTCATGATCCGTAAAAATATTAAATTCTTTGTAGACTAAAAATTCTCTGAAATATTCGCAAATTTCAGTGATAGCCAACATTTCTAAATCAAAAGAACATAAATGTTGTTGATTCTTAGGAATTTTCTTCGAGAAATATCCTATAGGGTGTGGTTCTTTTGTTTTTCTGTCTACTTGCGTTATTACTGCTCCTATGGCTGTTTTCGATGCGTCGACTTCGACTTATGTTTCAGCATCAGGATCGTAGATTGTAAGAATTGGATCTGACGTAATCAATTCTTTTATTTTGTCGAAGGCTTTTTGTGCTTCGTCATTCCATGCTATTTTATTATTCGCTTTAACATTTTCTTTCCTTGTTAAGTCTGTTAATGGTGCTGTAATTTGCGAAAAGTTCTTTATCATTTTCCGATAATAATTCGCTAAACCAATAAATCTTCGTAGTTAACGTAACGTTTTCGGTGGTTGAGCTTCACAAATCAGTTTGATGATTTTATCTAACGGTTCTAATTTATTATATGAAATTTTATGTCCTAAATATTCGATACTTTTATTGAAGAAGCTACTTTTACTGGTTTTAATTAGTAAACCTGTTTCGACTAGTACTTTAAGGACTTCTTCCAGGTTTTCTAGTGTTTCTTCAAATGTTTCGCCAAAAACACAAATATCATCTAGATAGACCAAAACTTTGTCTTCTAGGATATGGTTAAATAAGTCAGTCATGGTTTTTTGAAAAATGCTGGGGCTCGCGCTTAATCCCATCGGAATGGAGTTAAATACGTAGCTTACTCCTCCAACATTTATTCCTGTTACCGCTTTTGATTCTTCATCAAGGGGAATTTGGTAATATCCCTGATTCAGGTCGATTGTTACAAAGTATTTTTTATCTCGTAACGCATCCCAAATTTCAGGGAGACGAGGTACTCTACTCGTATCCTTTTTTAATATTTCATTTACATCTCTATAATCTACTAATAATCTATAAATTCTGTTTGATTTCTTCTTAACAAATACTGGGCTCTCATATCTAGAGCTTGTTCTCTTAATAATACCACATTCTTCAAATTCTTTAATTTTCTTTCTAATTTCTCTTTTTACAAAAATTCCCATATGGTAATTTCTACGTTGAATTGGCTCGTCTGTTTTCAAGTAGACATGTGCCGGTTTCAATTTCGTAGGTTTTACCTTGGCACGTTCTTCCGTAAATATATGGATATATTTTTTTAGAACGCTTATTACTGCCTGTTTTTCTTCCTTCGTTAAATTCTTATTAATATTCACTTTTGTTCCTTCATTGTCGTGGATAACGTTGTCATCAGATCGGGTTATACGGACAAGTTTTAGCATATCAACCTCCTCACCTTGGTTACCCGCAGTATCCCCCGATGTAATGCGTTGGATGTTGGGTTGGCCACGGTGGACGGAATTGGTCTGACGGTCCCGCATAGTCGGCTGTCGAAGCCTATAGCGTCCTAAAACTGTCCCTTGTGCAATCTGGGTGTCGAAGTGGGAATGTAGAATCTTAAGGCTGGCCATCCTAAATCATCGACAATATATTCGCCTTCTAAACCATAACTTGTTAAAATCCACTCATCTGGATCTGCTTTTCCCATATCTGGATCCAGGTTTACACAATATTCCTTATTTACTTCTATGCAGAAATCTTTGTCTGCTCTAATAAAACCTTCGCTATTTTCTTCCTTAAACTTAATTATACTAAATGTTTCACGCTTCCATGGCGGTCCTATTCTAAATAATTTCTTACTAAATAAAATATCGGCATTGTGTCGATCTAAAAAGTCGTATCCGAGAAGTAAAGGTGTGGTCACCTCAGAGGTTACGTATGCTTCCGCATCAAGGAGGAGGTCACCCATTTTTATGGTGATTTCTACGACTCCTATGACGATTATTGCACTGTCATTAGCGGCTACCATACACACTCTTGCAGGTCTGATCACATTATCCTTTACGAGGTCATATTGGACAAGCGTCACTTCAGAGCCGCTGTCGACTGTTCCCTGTGTTTCATATTCCTCACGGCTCACAATGTTGCAAGGGACAATTAATTTACGTCTCCCCCTGACTAATTTCATCGATGCACTACGGATATGAATTTTCCGATTATGCGGTGCATCTGGATCTAACACTAGGAGAGCAGCGCAGTCTGGATGATGGACGTTGCCATTACAAGCCCAAAAGTCATTGCCATTAACTGGTAGAGAGCAAACGGGCTCTACTGCAAGTTTTTTGGCTGCTGGGTGAAATTTTGTTGTTGAATACTTGGAACTACATCTGGGGTTTGCAAGTTGTAAGATGGTAATGCATAATTTGTCGTATTTGCCCATGGTTGTGGATTTAGGATTGGGGCATTATATGCATGTGCATAACCATTCTGTTGTGGTGTTCCATAAATGTTGAACAGTTGACCAAAATTTGATGCAAAGTTGTTACCATTAAATCGTGGTGGTCTAAAATTCCTTTGTGGGAATTGAGGTGTAGTACTATTACGTAGTCTACAATCTCTAGAAAGATGTCCCCTTCTTCCGCAATTGAAGCAGTTTACTTCCCTTGGAGGATATCTATCGTTATTTTGAGGACGATAAGATTCTCTCGTTTGTTGCCTATAAGAATTTTGATTATTCTGTGAACGATTAGGCTCTCTTTCTCTAGACTGTCTTCTTCTTGGATTATTATCATTAATTTCGTTATTATTATTATTATGTAGGTTTCTCTCTCTACGAGGTCTATTTTCTACATTTTCATTTTCCATTGTCTGATTTCTTGTTTGGTTCTGATTTCGTTTATTTGCATTCGGGGGTTTCCATCCTGCCTCTACTAATGCCACAATAACAGGGTCTGTTGGAGATATAGGTGGGGTGACTGGTTTCACTGGCTCTTTTTTCTCGGGAGCTTTGCCCTTCATCATCTCCTCCATCTGTTTTGTTAATTTGGCGATAGTTTCTGTAGCTTTATTCAACATCTCTTCCGTTTTCTGAACATCGGTTAAATCTAAAGCTTTTTCTTTAAATTCTTTCCAATCCGTAAATGTTTTTGAAATTTCACTCTGTGTCTGGAGATTTTTGGATGCAAAAAATTTCCTCATTTCTCCTGTTAGTCTGGGGAGTAAGAGGTCACAGATTTTCTTCTCACTTATTGTAGCATCGAGTTGTTTGTAGAGTCGGAAAAATTTTGGTACATTCGTACTGAAATATGTATCGTCAAATTTCAATGATTTTATACGTTTTTTGACCGTATCTTTATCTTTTTTAAAGATACGTGTTAAAATTTTCTTTACTTCTGACCATGAGGTTTCTGGGGTTATTTCGTTTTCAGCTGCGAATAGTTCGAGAACTGTACTACGGAGGGCTATATTCAGATTTCTTATAATTTCTTATTCGGTTGCTTCGAAAGTTTTCGCCTGAGTTTCGTATTCGAAGAGGAATTCAAGAATATCTTCGTCGGGGCCATTTGAAAAATGGCTCGGAGTCCATCTTTCTGATCTTTTCCAAAAATTATTCATCGCTAGATTATGTTGCGTGTAAGCGTCATTCGCTGCCGCGTATCTTGCTTGTTGTTGTTGTTGCAAAAGCAAGCGTGCATTACTTTCAGCAATGTCTTCCAGTGTCATATTATTAATTTCTGATTTTAGAAAAGGGTTGTTTTTATTTTCAATATTTATTATATTTACGTACGCGGGTTCTTTTTGATCGAGAAATTCCACGCGTATCTCTGGGGGTAATAAATTGATAGGGTTGAAAAAATTTTCTGCAGATGAATCTGGAATTTTATTTTTAGTTTCTTCTATATTCTCTGGGCTTTGTACGTGAATTTGGACTGAATGTTGAATTTTGGTTTGTGAGGACTTTCCCTGTCCTTGAGGGACTAGTGGCGACAAATCAGCACTAGACTGTGAGGGTCTGTCGACAAAAGTTTGGTTTAGTATTGATTGCTCTCCGAGGAAGATTTCGTCTTCGTCGTTTGAGAGAGAGAAATCAGATGTAACCAAAATCAATTTTTTAGGTGATACGTGGTGTGAAACTTTAGACAGGAGTTTTTCAAAACTGGAGCTAAGACTTCATCTCGCTAACCTTCTTTCTGTCCCTTCTTTTTTCTTTTTTTCTATTTCCAACTTTTTTCCTTTAGTTTCTAGATCTTCTTTTTCTGTATCGGAGAAGATTTCTTCTGCTTCGTTGGGGTCTTTATTTTTTATACTTCTTGTTACCCTACGATAACTTTTACTTTCCTCGATTAATTTATCAAAATTAGTTGTTCTTTCGAATTTCTTGGTGTTGGGGTTTGAGTATAATATATTTAACAACCAGTGTTTAGAATGTCTACCTTTGTATAATTTTTTCTGAAGTTCGATACGTGTTCTACCTTCTATCCTTTTTACTTTAGCTGCTTTTAGCATGCGATAGAGGAACAAAGTGGACACTCGACTTCCCCAATGTTTATCAAGAAATGGGTAATTTTCTTCTTCAGACAAATTCTCATATAAATTTTTAGGATGGTTTTCGGATTCTAAAATATTGTCTTCGGCTTTCGAATCTAAAATATCCGGGAGTGATGCACTCGTACTTTCACTTTTCTCAGACATTCGCGAGGGTTGGGAGATTTTACATTTTACAATATTATTTACGATATCAATAACAGTTTCGAATTTTTCCAAATTAATGGAAGATAAATTTATAATTTGCTTACAGTTTGATGACGGATAATTTTCTGTAGTATTCTCTAGTTTATCGGAAGGTTCGTTCAGATTGACACTATTGGTGAGTGACTTCTCGTTCTCTGCACTGTGGTTTTGGATACCGCTTGAGCTGACTTTGTTTCTTTTTGATTTCAGAAACCGGATCTGGATTTTCGATCTATTTTTAAGTTTATTTTTAGATTTGTTTTTTGTTATTAATTTATTTTTAAGTTTTTTATTTTATGTTTGCAGTCTTCTGCAATAAAGATTTGATTTCGTAGACGTTTGTTTAATTTTTATTTTATTATTTGAATTATTTTAGCCACGATTTACTCAATAATTATACAAAAATAATTTGCTCCAGCAAAATTCAATCAATTATTTGCGAGCTATTTAAAAAATATTTTTCACACAACTGGAAAACGTTTTTACGAAAAATTTAAATTTTATTTAAATTGAATTATTTTTTTTTTTTTTAAATTTTTTAGTTCCGAAGGTTTTTTTGTTTGGGCGCCAATTTGTTGCGAGTGTAATTCAATACTTTTAAAGTACCTCAACAAATAAGATAATTTCTGAATATTATCTTTTATTAATATTTCACTTCAATTATTACAAACACTTTAGAATTATACTTATTACTATTTCTTAATACTAGTGAAACCTAATGTCCATAACAGCTAGGATGGACCCTAACGTCTCTACTCGACTGTAGGTTTAGGAATGAACATGTCTTCGAAATGAAGATATTACATTACTTTTGTTTCCTTTGTTTCAATCAAATATGGCCGACCAAAAAGGTGGTGTGATACAGAACATCCGCCAAATATGATGACACATCATTGTCAGCATATCTGGTGGTGTCTGATTGTGAGAAGCTAGGTGAAATATAGACAGCTATTATTCCGAGAATTAGGAATAATAGTTGTCTATAATTTGTTCGACACGTTTTTGTAGACAAACTGAATCGTCCGCAAAAACGGGACGGAACAATTTACGATTACGAGTTCGTTGAATTTAAAAGAACATTACGTTTCGTATCTTATCTAAATCGTATGACATGTAAAAGATTGTAGAATAATATATGTTGCATCGCTTATTATCTTTCGTGCATTGCTATTATATTTGAACTGGCGTCTAACATGTTTTTCAATAAGACAACCTTTTTTCGATTTATCATAATTGTGGTCATGTAATGGGTTTTAATCTTTATTGTGTTCATTGTTTGTGGATTCTCTTTCATCATATTGTGTGGGAATATTTCGTGTATTTCTCTCACGCTTGTTTGAAAATGTATAGGGTTTTTATTGTGCGAATTGTAGGGTTTATTCTTGCTCGATTTTAATGCTGTTTTCTTTGTTGCAATTTTCGAGAAATCGAGTATCTATCTCTTGCAAGAATTTTCTAGTAAAATGGTTTTGTTAAGTATTATTTTTGCAATAATTGAAGGTTAATTTTTCAGCAATTATTTTCATGTTACGACTTATATTTCGACTTAGGACGACTTGTACTTTGAAGTGAAAATTTTGAACATATTATTACTTTGAAATAAACGAATTATTATTATATTATGTATATATATTAGTGTCGTTTAATATTTTGACAATTATATTCTCGAATTTTGAACGGTCCAAAGATTTGGTCAAAACGTCAGCCAATTGATTCTCAGAGCTTACAGTTCTAAAAAATATTATTTTTTCTTCTAATGACTCTAATATCGAGTAACATTTAATCATTAGTGCCCTCGATTTTTTCTGGCTACCTCCTGAACATATTTTTTGTGTCAAAATATTGTCCTCCATTACATCCACCATTAATTTGTCTCCAAAAATTTCATAATTCATATACCGTATCACCTTTATGGTATCAAGGGTGTCGAAAACTGCAATTATCTCTGCTGCAGTACTCGATGATGCGTGAATAGTTTGCTTAGAGCAATTCCACTCCACCAAGTCTCCATAAGCAAATAACATAAACCCAGTTATTGACTTTCCCTTTTTTAGATTATTTATATCTATGTTTGTTTCATCAACTTAGGGTGCATACGAGGCATCAACATAAGCTTGTATACCATCCCCTTCCGATTTATATATTATATTATAATTTTTTGTTGTATTAACATATTTAAAAATTCTTTTTACATAATTTTTGAGTGTATCATTGGAATTATTTTGAAAATGGGAGAAAAAATTTACTGGGAACAATATGTCCGGCCTTGTGAGTCTTGCCAAATATAATAGCCCTCCTATCATTGACCTGTATTCTGTATCGTCTCTTCCATTTTCTATTTTATCTATTTTTAAACCAGTTTCCATGGGTGTATTAGTGTTTTTTAATTCTGAAATTCCAAATTTCTTTAGCATTTTGTCTATATGTTTATATTGTGAGAGTATTATGGTATTATTTTCGATATTTCTTACTATTTCTAGACCTACAAAGAATCTTGGATTATTAATTATGGTGATTGTGAAGTCTTTCTGCAATTCCTCATTTATTTTAGTAATGGATAATTGTGAGTTCGATGCAATTAATATGTCATCCACATATGTTAAAAAATAAATTTTTTCATCATTATTTATTATTGTATAAAGACACCGATCATTTTTAGTTCTAGCAAAGCCCATATCCTTTACTTTTGTGTCTAATAAGTCATACCACAACTTGCTATATGTTTTCAATCCATAGATCAATTTTTTTAATTCAAGTACCTGATTGGTGTTTATATTTATTCCCTCAGGTTTCCTTACAAAAATGGGTTTTATAATCGGTGAATTTAAATATGCGGTCTTTACGTCATATTGTACCATTATTAATTTTTCCTTATTAACTATAGATAATAATAATCTTATTGTTCCAATTGATGCTACCGGGCCATGGGTTTTGGCAATACCATATTTGGTTCGATCTTTAAAACCTCTTGCCACAAGTCTCGCTTTTGGTTTCAGATTTCCAAACTCATCAAATTTTACTGTGAAAATCCATCTCGTATCTATAAGTTTTTGGCGATCGTAATCCACTATTTCTCACACTTTCAGGTCATCAAGAGAATTAAATTCGTCGTTTATGGCCTTAATCCAGTCTTCCCTAAAAGGGTTTGTATTTATTTCAGAAAAGGTTTTCGGAATGTTATCCTCTATATATATTTTGTTGTATTTTATATTAATATTCATAATAATTGGGTTAATTCCCAAATCGTATTCATAATCCGCCGATTTTATTGTCAGGGGTTTATTATTTTAATAAGGATTTTATGTTTTGTGTTTCGTCCATTTTCACATCACATGAAATGTATGATTTTGTATTATAGGGGTCTTTAAGACAGTATCCTGTATTTGTATAGCCCATCATTATATTTTTTTCGGCCCTGTGTGCTAATTTTGGGTCAATTTTATTTTTTAATTTTGCCTTTGCTTTCGTAGCATTCTGTTTTCTAACTTCCATAGGTATATGTCTATAAGTTAATGCTCCAAAAACTTTAAGATTTTTTAAATTCGATTTTATTCCATAGAATAATTCATAGGGGGTTTTATAACCTTCATTTGCTTTCGTGGGGGATCTATTAATTAAATAAGCTGATGTAACCACAGCATAGGACCAATATTTTATATCCAGATTGGCATCAATCAACATGGCTCGTACTCTCCTCATTAAAGTTTGATTTTGCCTTTCGGCAATACCGTTTAATTCTGGGGAATACGGCACCACATAATCCATTGTTATGCCAACCTCATTACAATAATTTATTATTTTGGTATCAGTATATTCTTTTGCATTATCGCATCTTATAGTGCCTATAGGATATTCAGGGAATTTATTTCTCATGGATATTATAATGTTTTTGAATTCATTTGTCACTTGGCTTTTATTAGCAATAGGCATGACAAAAGTGTTCTTCGAAAAATGATCTATAAATGTTAAAATATATTTTTGATTTGCCACAGAGGACGTAAACGGACCCATAATATCTGAGGACGCTATCTCTAATTTCCGAGTTGGTTTAGTTCTAATTCCAGTATGACCTAATCTTGAATTATTGGCAATACAACATATCTGACAATTTACAAAATCCTCATCTCTGAAGTTCAGGTTTTTGGAAATGCCAACTGCCAAAGTTTTTAATTTTTGCAGATATCTGGCATTTAAATGCCCAAGCCTCCTATGTATTAGTAATTTTTTATTAATATTATTGTTTATTTGTGGTTTATTAATATTATTATTATTTTCATTATTTTCTATTATTATTTCTTCATTTTCACCCCCCTGAGGTGATTCAGTATTAGTATCATCTTCCTGGATTTCTAGTTCTACTGTAAAATCATCCCATTCATCATCTATATTTTGAGTGACGGGGGTACATATTATATTTTGTTCACCATTATTAATATCATTATTTATTTTTTTATTATTATTTTCGACATTGTAATAAATATAAAAAATTCCTTCCTCTTTCTTCGCAGTCATTATTATTTCTGCATTTTCAATGAAGTAAATGTTCGCAATGTCTTTTTGCTGATCAATGTTAATTATTCCAGTATTTGTTATTTTGATAGCTGAAATAATATCTAAATTTAGATCCGGAACATAATGGACATCATTTAATTCTATTAGTGACTGAATTTTATTGAGATTTTCGACTTTAATCACCATCCTACCTGTATGCGTGGCATATAAAAACGTATTTTTCCCAGCACATTGCAATTTGATTGGGGTTATGAATTTTTTAACATCTACTAATTTATCAAAATCAGACGTTAGATGTACCTCTGCAGCCCCATCCAAAATTGCTTTGTGGTTTAATATTATATAGTTTTCATTATTATGATTTTTATTATTATTAATTAATTCATTTAACAACCATTCATTATTACTTTGATTAGATTTTTTAATCATGCATGACATTTTTACCTGCTGTTCTGTACTATCTTTTTTATTAGAATTTATTTGACTTGTATTCGTTTTTGGGGGATAATTTCCCTGACTATTATTCGTATTATCATTATTAATATTGGATTGTGTGTTATTATTACCACAATTTTGCAATATATGCCCAAATTGCCCACATTTGTAACATTTCGTATTATTTTGGTTATAATTCCTACCATTTCCTCTGTAATTATTACCTCTATAATTCAAGTTGCCTCGATAATTATTTCCTCTGTAATTTCCATTGTTATTATTTCCATTATTATTCACATTATGGTTTTGGTTTTGATTTATTTCATTACCATTCCCATTACTATTATTTCCACCATTATTACCATTATTATTATTTCGATTTCCATTTCTATAACCATTATAACCATTACCATTTCCCCTATAGTTATTTCCATTATTTCTATAATTATTGTTCGATTGATTATTATTATTATTCTGCTTTTTTAAGGTCTTATCCCTAAATTTTTGGTCAGAGTCCTCTCTCAATATTCTCTTAAAATTATCTATATTTTTTTCTTTTGGGGGTAAATTTTCAAATTGCATTTTTGCAATTGCCTGCTCGTAGCATAAAGCTAATTGCAAATTCTCTAATTCTTCTATTTCCGTAACTTCTTTACCACTATCTCTTACGTCAGTTACTAACTCATCCCATTTTTTCAAAAAACCTTTCATGTTTCCATCAGGTTTAAATCTAAACTCCATCCACTTTGCTTTTGCCATATTGGCTGTGACCAAAGTTTTAGTGCCATAAATATTATCTAATTTTTTTAACATTAAAATTGCTGTATTACAGTCCCTTATTTGTTTGGTAATTTCATTTGATACTCTTTCTAATACAAATGCTTTAGCATTGTCTTGCATTTTGCAATAACTCACCATATCTTTATCGGGTCGGAAATTTAGATCATATATATGATTAATATACAATTGTAAAAATTCATGCTCCCCGAAAATATCGTAATATCCACCTCGCCTAATGGCTGAAATAATCATCCTGCGCTAGTCTAAATAATATTTGCCATTAAACACTTTTCCCAATGGCGCTTGTATAGGTTTAATTTCATTTGGGGATGCCATATTTTCTTTAATTTTACGAAAACCTAACACACTATTTTCTCTATTAATAACAGCTATATATTTCTTATTCTCTATTGAACCTTTTTCAATTTCCTTTATTAAATTTTCTTCTATTTTATTTGTTTTTTCTATTTCCTTTTTACTATTCCCTTTTATATTCGTTTCGTTACTATCCAGTTTTTATTACTTAATTAATTAAAGAATCTGTTCATAAATTTTTCTTTCGATTTATCAGAACTATAAATTCTGCTCGAAAAATAATTTACAGAAGATTCCAAAATTTAAATATATTTCAAACTGCTAATATCTTCAATTCTTCCTGATATGTCTATTACAAACGATTCCAATATTATCTCGCCTGTGAAGTATTTAACGTAGGGTAAATTATAAGTTTCTATCTTTATATCAACAACTTTTTCACCTTCAAATTTTTTTTATTAATTCTTTTAATTCTTCCTTCTCAATATTATACTCTCCAATTTTTCCTTCAAACAAATTTATTGTAGGGCGTATAAATAACTTCAAAAAATTTTAATCTTCTAGCCTCAGTTCAAACACAATTGCATAAACATGAAAAATAATTAACTTCAACAAATATTACCTTTACAAAAAATTTACCTTACAATTTCTGCTGTGCCGATGAATGATTTATGTTTTCGATGCTTCGCTGGCTACCGCTATACTTCCTGCTTGAATTTTGTTCTGAGTTTGCCAAAAAATTTTTGGTCTTCGGTTTGTGGATCTTTGATGAGTCCTCGATGATGGGAGCAGGTTTCCTTTGGCTGTTCACACGATCTCTTTGGCGGTCCTTTCTGGATTTAGCGTTCGATGACTTCCAGGATTGGCCGTTATTAAGTCTGGAACTTCAGATTCTAATTTTCGATTTAATTTTGAATTTTTCAAAATTGAAAATAAATTAAAATTCGAGTTTAAACTTCTCGAAAAAACACGGTAAATACTTCGTGCATTATTCAACAGAAAACATAAAAAATTTTCGCACAACAGCAAATTAATTCAAAAAAATCATTATTTCATCAATTTAATTTTCTAAGTCTCTCCTCAAAGTTCTACCGCAGAGATGGCTACCATAATGTGAGGCATACAGAACGAGGATCGAAAGAACTTGAGACTTTCTACTTTAATGACATTTTATTAGCGACTAAATTATGTTTCACAAACGAAATATGAAATGGCGAAGCAACAGCGTTATCAGATCGAGAATAGTAGGGGAAGCACTTTGTGATGAGAGTGTACATATGACATATATATATAATGTGTTCGTGATGATGATGAAGAAAGAGAGAAGGTGGGATTTCCGTTACAACAACTTCCAAGGAAAGAATAAATTAGTTCAAAATACTATAATGCATTAAACAAGAATATAAATTAAAAGTTTGAGGAAGATGAGCGATCTCCCTTCATACCGAGATTAAGGTACGAGTGGGAAATGTGTTTCAGCGTTTATAAATGTCCGAGAGAAAAAAGTTATGTTTGTTTGTACAACCTGAAAGTGTTAGTATATATTATCGAATGTAGTAGCGCTAATGGTTTACGAGTGAGTGTAGATGGAGTGTAGAACAACAATGATGTTTGGGACACTCTCACTGGAATTGTGTTGATTTGATCAAACTTGCCCATCTCTAAGTGTAGAACCTGTTCTTTTTGTGTTCCATTCTCAGTTCTTGGAACCTCGTTACTTACAGCTCTTTTTATGTGATAATCAGTGGTGATAGTTTATTCTGTACTTTGAATTTCAAGTCCATCATGGACGGACCTAATAAAGTTTGGTCTCAGTAAACTTCTCGTATTTCCTGTGTTTTACCTCGCTTCCATTATGCTTCAACTCAAAATAACCAACAACTTGTTCACTACTAGTGACACTGTATTCGAACACTGGTACTACTTGTTCAGGTTGTACATCAAAATTTCATAACTCGTACATCATTTACACTTCCTACCTTTTCCCATTCAAATGCTTTTTATGTAATGAAGTGAGATTGCTATCTCTTTTTTCAGTTGATTTCATACTAGTATAGTTTTTGTCCTTTTAAATCATCATAGTATTTCAAATTGACTTGTTCAATTTATTTTTGTGTATCGAATAGAGTCCTTGAAAAGTTATTTTGAATATTCTTTCATCGTTAATTAAATTTTGAGAAAATTTGTTTGCTGTTTTTAACATGCTTTATTGAGAAAATGATAATAAGGACCAAAATAAAGAAAAAACAAAAAATAGTACATCAAATAATAATAAAGACAATGAAAAAGATGATGAAAGGCCCATTAAATTATCATATATGTTAAAAATATATAATAATAATGATAAATGGCTAATTAACACACTAACTAATAATAATTCAAATAATAATTAAACCCCTTTAAAAACAAGAATGTTACTTGATGGGGGGTGGAAGTTCATTTTACTTCAAATTTATGGCAATTAACAAATGCAAAAAAATTTTAAATTCCAGTAAAATTGCAATGTGTCTTAAAGTACACATTTTTATATTCTATACACATAGGCAATTTGAGAATCCTTGTAGAGAATCAATTTAAAACTCAATCAGTAGTAGAACTTCTA
>WOFM01000498.1:0-21840 GCA_011428145.1 Ericerus pela
CCTAAACTAAAAACGACATCGAACAGAGACTTGACACACACATTACGAACACATAAATAAAGACACAAGATTCACTAATTACGAACTTTTATTTCCACATTAGAGTAGTGGAGTTGTTAACAACATGAATGACAAAATGCGACTAGAGGCGTATGATTACAAAATATCACAGTCAGGTACAAAACACTAAAAATCACAGATCACAAAATATATAAACAGTGTTGCCACCACAAATGATATGTGAGAATAATAGTCACGAGTATAATTTAATTTGCTATAATTCTCACACGCCTCCTCAAATTAAACTTATACGAATATGGTAAAATGGTAAAATTGAATTATTAAACTAATGGAGTCATTATGAACACAAATGACAAAAGGTCAACAAAAATACAAAAGTTACAACAACAAATATTACATGAATGGTAAACATATACAATAAGTTACAACAACTTTAACATTTTACAGAATACATCAAATTTAGGCCTCGGGCAGCCCTTCGTAAAAACATCAGCCAACTGTCGCGAAGTTGACACGTATGAATACTTAAAGTCTAAATTTACGTGATTGCACACAAAACGGTACTTTACGTCCACATGTTTTGATCTGCGTGTGTTCCATTTTCCAGAGTGCAAAATAGCCAGACAACTCTGATTGTCTTCGTAAATTACAGCTCTGTCATTAATTTGAATGCAAAAGTCACTCATTAAATATTTCAACCAGATTGATTCAGTGGTAGCATCGCATATGGCGATCAACTCACTTTCAGTGCTAGACAGAGCTACCGTTGGTTGTTTCTTACTAGACCAGGACACCAGCGACCCATAAACAAAGACACAGTAACCCGAGATTGACCGTCTTGTGTTAACACAGTTACCCCAATCGGCATCCGAATATGTTTCGACTATATTGCCATTGTTATTATTTTCATATGAATATATAAGTTTTTTATCTTTGGTAGTCACTAAATATTTCAGAACTCTCAATAAATACTTGAAATGTTCATCTGTGGCATAACTGGAGAACTGGCTGAAGTACGATATTGCAAAGCAAATATCAGGCCGTGATCCTAGCATTAGGTACATCAAACATCCCACGAGCTGTTGATAGTTATTATTCAGCACACTATCACACGCATTGAGGTCCCTATCCAATTGGAGTTTGGGGTCAATAGGTGTGTAGGTAGGTGCACATTTATCAACACCGAATCGCCTAGCAACAGACTCGATGAGATTCTTCTGCTCGATCTCCAGTGTGCCCTCTTCGCGACTGTAATTAATGTTTAAACCTAAATACTTATTAACTTTTCCAAGATCCTTACATTTGAATCTCTTATTAATTTTATTTTTGAAAAATATAATTTGTTCTTTATTATTCGAACTAATGAGAACGTCATCAACATAAGTGAGTAGATAAACTATCGTCCCATCATGTTTATTTTTGAAAACATACAGACAGTCATCAGCCATGCTTTGTACAAAGCCAAGTGACAACAGGAACTCATTAAATAACTTATTCCACACTTTTGGCGACTGTTTAAGACCATATATAGACCTATTTAGTTTTAATACATTATTGTGTTTATCAACCTGCGTTTCAATACCTTCAGGTATCTCGAGGTACACATCCTCCGAAAGAACACCGTTCAGGAACGCACTACAAATATCTATTTGTTCTATATAAAATTTTAATTTATTACTGACAGCCAAGAGGGTCCTCACAGTCGAAAGTTTCGCCACTGGCGCATATACTTCATTAAAATTGAAGCCTTTCTTCTGCTGACAGCCTCTGGCAACTAACCTAGCTTTATATAAGACATTATTTTCATTATCATATTTTTTATTAAATATCCAACGACACGTGATGGTAGGGGCGTCCTTTGGACGTTTGGTCACCTTCCAAGTCTGATTGGAGTTCAGGGCACTTATTTCAGATGAAATGGCCTCCTTCCACATCAGACTATCAGGTGCTACACTCGCCTCCTCAAACGTCAAAGGAATGCCATCCTCAGCCAGGTATATATTTCCTGCTGCTTGATCACGTGTAGTCGCCTCCTGTGAAAGACAATCTAAATTTAAATCACCATCAACTTCAATATTTTCCAAGTTGGATTCAGTGACTTCTTTAAATAACTCATCATTTTTAGTGTATTTATTATATTCAGGATTACTTATAGCACCCTCAAAGAACTCAACATCACGTGACAGACGTATCTCCTTAGTACTTAAGTCCAACAACCTGTACCCACATGGAGAATAACCAACCATTATTAATTTTTCACTTTTACTCTTAAATTTATCAGAGTCATGTTTGAATGACAACATATATGCGTCGCATCCAAACGTTTTTAATTTATTATAATTGTATTTCTCACCAAACCATCTCTCAAATGGAATAAAATCTTTATTTGTAGGGCATCTGTTTATGATATAGGTGGAGCACAATATGGCTTCCGACCAAAATATCTTACCAAGACCACTCTCAAACAACAGTGTCCTTGCCCTTTCGCACAGTGTCCTGTTCATTCTCTCAGCTTTTCCATTCTGCTGAGGACAACCACCAACAGTAGGTTCAACCACAATTCCCTTCTCAGTACAATATGACTGGAAGGTAGTATTCAAGTACTCTGTGCCGCGATCACAACGGAGTCTCTTTACGTTATAGCCAAACTTATTCGAGACCATCTCGTGATATTCTTTAAATTTTGTAAAAGCTTCTGTCTTGTTCGCCAGCAAGTAAACACAACAAAAATTTGAGTAATCGTCGATAAAGGTCATGAAATACTTAGCTCCTTTATATGCAGGAGGGTTAATAGGTCCACAGAGATCAGTATGAACCAACTCCAATGGCTTACTTGTTTTTCTTTCATGCCTTTGGAATGGTTTTCGACTCTGTTTCCCCATAACACAGGGCTCACACAGCAATCTGCGATTGGAGTCAACATTGGGTATCAAACCCCTACTCGACAACAATCGAACATCGTTCACATTTAAATGAGCAAGTCGTTTATGCCACACGAACAGTGGGCTCAACTCATCCCCCAACGTCAGATTACACGATTGACTTGACATTTTTACAAAGTCAATTGTGTACAAATCCGAGTCTACGCTAACACCAGTGGTAACTACTTTTCCACTGCAGCGTTGGATGATCTCAACAGACTCTTCCTTGAACAAAGTGTCAAATCCCGACCTGCTCATTCGTTTAACCGAAAGCAGATTCTGTGGCAGCTCCCGAGCGTACCTTACATTTTTTAACTCGATTACGATTCCATTTAAAAGTTTTAATTTTACAGTACCCACCGACGTGACAGACAGAGAGACACCCTTCTTCGCAACACAGATACTATGCGGTCTGATCAAATCTATATAATCACTGAACAAATTTATATCATTAATAATGTGAATTGTGCATCCACTGTCAACTATAAATGTGGTTATCAAATTTAAATTTTCTTTTGCATTGCAAGAGTCATTAATTTTTTTATTATCGTCATTATTCAACGTGAAGCTGTAACCCACTTCAGAGCAAACGTCATTAGCATTAAAATTTTCATTGCACATCTGTGCCGAGCTCCTATTAATGTTATTATTATTGGAACTTTGGTCATTAACTCGATTTTCACTATTATTATTACTATTATTACAACTATTATTATTGTTACGATTTTTGGAATAACAATTTCGGGCTATGTGCCCTATTTTGTTACAATAGTGACATTTTACATTCGAATGTCCACCTTCAGAATTATTATTACGACCACGTCCATTAAAATTATTACTATTATTATTATTATTTGAGCTCGAATTTTGATTATTATTATTAAAATTATTATTTCCGCCTCGACTAAAACCACGACTATTATTATTATTTCGAGATCGACCACGATTAAAACGATTTCCTTTACTATTATTACCAAAATTTCGTCCAACATTATTGCAATCACCAAAATAAATGTTCTCCTCACCAGTGGCACCCACTGATGAAGGTTTTAGAGATGTAGTGTTCAGAGTGTTACCTCGAACTGCCGATTTGCTATCAGACGATAGCTCACGCTGGAAGTTATTCAATTTCATGAAAACACCATCCCAGGTGACGACTTCTGCATCTTCGATTACAACCTTAATTGGACGAAATTCCGCAGGTAATGACCTCAGCAATACCAAAATAAACTGTTTCGTGGTCGTTAAATCTCCTAATTCAGTCAAACGTCTACAACGAGAACGAAAATCCAACAAATATTTATGCAAATCAATACCAGACACATACCGTTTTGCGTACAAATCACCTCGTAAATCCATCAGCGTCTGGTCATTGCCGTTGTCGATGAGGTTCGTGAGGACATGAAACATCTCCTTCGCCGTCGTGTACGTCTGGATCATCTCAAGGTACTCGTCAGTCACGTTGTTAGCTATCAGGAACATCGCCTTCGCGTTCTCCTTGGACCAAGTATCTCCCCTGTTACGAACAGTCGGCAAAGAATCGATTATAATATTAGTTAACGACTCCTTTGCCAACAACAGTTCCATCCGGAACTTCCATGTGCGGCCATTCTGCCCATTGAACGGCTCGATCATGTTCTTCTTTCGCGCTTCCATCTCGTTGACAGGTACGAACGATCAGTTACACCGCAAACACAGCGATTTTCAGCAACTTTCAGACACGTCGACCAACAATTCAACACAAACGAGATCACAGGAACATCGAACAGAGAACATATCAAACAATCGAAAAAAAATTAGCAGGCATGATACTACTTGGGTGTGGCGAGCAGGATCCGACAGCACAACATTGACGAACTATAACAATGGCGACCACGTTGACATCCAGGTATCTGGGCCCATAACCTGTGAGAAGATGAGGAAGAAATCAACGGATCGAGACGACTAGAAACCTATGAAACGAACCTAAACTAAAAACGACATCGAACAGAGACTTGACACACACATTACGAACACATAAATAAAGACACAAGATTCACTAATTACGAACTTTTATTTCCACATTAGAGTAGTGGAGTTGTTAACAACATGAATAACAAAATGCGACTAGAGGCGTATGATTACAAAATATCACAGTCAGGTACAAAACACTAAAAATCACAGATCACAAAAATATATAAACAGTGTTGCCACCACAAATGATATGTGAGAATAATAGTCACGAGTATAATTTAATTTGCTATAATTCTCACAAATGTGTAAACATTTAGCTGAGCACCCTCAGCTCACCACTGATGTCTGCTTGTGTGTGTGTGTGTGTGTGTGTGCGTGTTATGTGTGTTATGTAACAAACAGAATTTGAAACTGGGCAGTGCGACGTGCAGTTATTTTATGCAATCTCAACTTTTTCGTATCTAATATTTTTTTACACCCAGGAGGAAGCGGACTAGAGAGCAAGAATGTTTACACATTAAAAATCATTAGTATCACATTAACTAAAGCAAGTTAAGTTTGGAAAAAAAAATTTACATTAAAAAACCGCATTCTGCTATCATGTGGGAATATATTCACCAAGGATTGTGTTTCTTGTAAAATAAAAAAGAACGAATTCACTGCAACGAGATTTATTAGACGAATAAAGAACATCCGAAAGTACAAGTAATGGCATGGGTTGAGAAATGAGATTCCCCATTATGGCGTAACAGCGTATACGAGTGTAAAGATATAAAAGTTCTCTATTATGAGTTCAGTGTTACCGAGTATGAGATGTTAAGAGTTACATGGACTGTGTCCAACAGTTTATAGAGCTCTGTTTGATAGGACTACACCAACTTACACCGACCTACACCAGGAGGGCGATTCCGCAAATGTCAGAATGCTATGTGACTTTGCGCCAAGTTTTACTTGAATATTTGTGGAATATCCCTACCAGTATAGGTTGGTGTAAGTTAGTGTAATCCTATCAAACAGAGCTTAGTTAATTAGTTAAAACTCTGTGGGGTAAACGCAGCTTTAGACAATAACACGAAAATTTTTTTTGTCGTTATAAATGGCTGCACTGGCTGACTGATATTTACTGTTTACGTTGGAAATTTGGGTTCACGATTTTTCATAAATTCCTTATCGATTAATTTATATTTATATTTATAAGCGGTGATAAAACGTAACCTGAATTTTACTCTGCCTTTATTTTATAGATGTTTGTTATTTCTTTTTTACTAAATGGATGTCGTAGAACCTATTAAAAAATACGATGCTGAGTGTTGTATGTGTACTAATATAGTATTTACAGCCCCCGAACAGTTTGCCAAGTATGTTGAAACCAAGATTTGAAAGCTCAACGTAAAATTTTGAATAAGTTTTTTTTTTTTTTTTTTTTAATTTGCAGTCATTTGCGCTTAAATCATTGCTCTCAAGAAGGTGGTTCATTTGTATGCCTATACGGCGAGAACCAAGTATGCTCTTCGTTACCAGTGGAAGGTATAAGTGATGCCGATTATGAGCAACATCTTTACAAACACCATGTATTTGCTAAAAAGAAGTATCTTCGTCATAAAAGACAAATCAGCGTCATGTCTTCTCTCTCCGATGTATCTGTCGATCAGGATAAATGGGATGTGTACTCGGCATCGCAGAATCTGGCCGCTGTATTAAATAATCCTCATAAAATTAAACAGGTATCATGTTGTAAGATAATTTTATGCTATGTTTAAGTATACGAACGATTTATTATCAGCTCATCTATTATTAAAACGTGTTTGTTTTCTTCTATAGAAAGATTTCTTCACTAAAGCATGGGGTGAAGGATTTGTGGAAGTATCTTACGTTCCTGATCCACCTTTCTTGCCAACCATCACGAAACAACATTTTGATCCCTACTTGAAGAAATTAATTAAAGTGGGTTGGACCGCAGTTTATTTCTAAGTAATCATGTTATTTCATAGATAATCGTCCGCTAATGCTTTTTCAGAGGTATAAAAGACGTGCAAAATTAAAAAAAAGATCCAGTGATGCTTCTAATTCGTCTGAAATTATTCAGAATTTCTCTGCTCTCAAATCGAAACCATTAGGTTAGTATTTAATATGTTGATTTTCCGTCACCGTTTGAAGAACTTAATACCGATTTCATTATTAAACGTCTTGTTATTTACAGAAAAATTGACCTTCGATATACCTGAAATATTTTTACGAACAAACTTCGATTTAAGTTGTCTTGAAACGTTCAATGTCGTTTTTCCTTGTATATCCGAGTGTATTAGAAGAACTGAAAAAATTCCATCTGAAACTATATCCATGAATAGTCCCTCCAATCGACCGCGATTGTTACAAGAAAGAGTGAGTTGAACTTAGTTTCAATAAATTTAGTGTATGTTTGATTGCTTAATTTTTTATTTGTCGATTTCAAAATTTTTGTTATTGCAAAAAATCCCGAAGAATGTAGTGAATTATTGTTACCAACTTTATCATTGTTCCCTGTTTTATGATATTATTTTCAGTTAAGTTATTATTTGGATTTGGTTGAAGTTGAAATATCGAAACAAGTTTCATCAAAATCTGATGCTTTTTTTCACACAATGACTTCACATGATGCTCTAATGGAAAATCTAAGTCAAACTATCTGTAAAGTTCGTACATTACGGTGAGTCTGGTGAATATTTATTGTATATTAAATTTCATCCTGTAAAAAAAAAATTCGCTAATTCGTTTAATTATCATATTAATTTTCAGAAGTAAAATACAAAATATTGATGATAGTCTAGTCAAAAATTCGTTGAAAATTTTAAAGGGAATTAGATCCCGCAATAACTACGCCCTAGTCTTGAAAAAGGTAAAATCATTGAATATAATTTTTACAAATTTGAAAGATGAGTGACGGTGTCATCAGTTGGGTTACTTAAATTAAGTTTAATGTTTGATATTATTTCATCACTGATATTTGCTGCATGCCGGTTAAGTAAGGAAATAAAAACGTCGGTCCGAACTTGAAGAATATGATATTAATCCCATGATTCTTGGATCTGTTGAAAAAGAAAAACAAAAAAATCAGTCACCGTCGAAAGGGTATCGGATAGTTTGCAAAGTTAATTATTCGTAAATTTACGATTTTAGAAGAAAATTATACATTTTAAGTGACGATTTTGAATCTTAGTTTCATTCTTACGAACTCTTCATGGATTCGATATTTTACAGCTGAAAATAATGGCTACTGTTTACCAAACTCAACCAACTGTAAAATTATTATTGTCAACTCCGGATTATGTTGCTGCTCTAGATTTGATTTATACTACTAAAGATTTATTAAATAACGAATTAGCTGGAATCCAGTGCTTCAGGTAAATCATTATATGACAAATTGCTGTTGGAATCTGTGAAAACTCGTGAATTCTAGTCCTTTGTGTAAATTTTTAACCTACTCTTCAGACATTTATCATCAGAATTGAATGAGGTTATAAAAATGATCGATGCTCTTATGACTGGAGAATTGGAAAGATATGCTACTGCAGACCTAAACAGACCGCTATTTCCGTCGGAAAATTTCACTCTAGATAAAGTGAGCATATTGATTATTAATTTATATTCTTTATTTTCATCCGTGATGTGATATTACTAATTTTAAGTATATTTTTCACTGTAGGATAAATTGATGTGTATAGTAATGGGAATGTTGCGAAGACAATGCTTTTTATTTGTGGATTCTTATTGGAGAGAGTCTTATGCCGCCATTAAGGCTACAATCAAACAAGCTGTGATCGAAATTGTCGCTGAAAGTGATTCACCTGTTTTTCATAATGCTAATGAGCACAGTTCTGATGCTTTGTCGCTCGATGAACAACTGAAACTCTTGACGATCGAGGAATGGGTATTTTTGCTTCGAAATACAGCTAATGCTCTGAAAATACTGCTTCAAAGAATAAAAGTAAGTAGAATGGAATAAGGATGACTAAATTTACAATCGTACTAAAAATTTTCGTTTTTTCTACTATTCACTCTTTGTTATTTATGATCGTTCGTCAATATTTCAAAAGATATAGTTTAAGTTCTATTGGCAATAATATTTCAGAATGCGTACGATGTTATGCATCGAGCTGTTCGCATTTGTTCTTTCAATGAAACTGGGTGTGCATTCAAAGAGGATGATAGGTATTTATCAAGTTTTTTATTTTTACTTTGTTTCAATTCACAACTTTTTGGTAAAAAAAAAATATATATATATGTAGTATATTCGATTTATAGAACTATTTTCATTGGAAAACATTTTTATTTTATAGAACTGACTTGAAATTATCCTCATTTGAAAATTTAAGCTTTCTTTTTTTTTAAATTATTTTTTCAGTCTTGAAAGCGATATAGAATGTTGTCTGGACGAAGAGAGTACGACTATCATTAACAATAAACTGTCGCACATGATTTCCTCTGCTTGTCAGTATGTCTGCGAGCGATACGCTCACTTACTATCGAAGAGGTCATTAACTGATGACGTGTAAGTTTATGTACAACCGTTGGTTACTTTTGAAATGATTTTGTTCACCATTTCTGTATGATAGTATGACTGTATTTCTAATCATTTGAAGTTACCAGGGATAAAATTATTATAAATCGGTATTCAATTTCTCGTTGAATTGAACATATACTTACGTACAAAATTTTGCTTACCTTTTTTTTATCAACTCATAGTGATCCAAAACGAGATAAAAATCTAACCGCGAATAACAGTTGGCTTGCAGAACAAGCTACTTTAACTCAGTTGAACGAAGTGTCAGATTACGTTGACAGTTTATGTGAAGTCTGTCGATCACTGAATCCAGATGACTCGAATTATATGACACTGAAATCAGCATTCAAAACGGAAGCCACTAAATTTATGAAAAAATTTCACGAAGAACGCTTAAAAAAAATCGATATTATTTTAGAAACTGAAACGTGGAAACAAACCCAAGTACCTATTGAATTTCAGTTCCTCGTTAATGAGATCACCACCTCAGGTAATTCTTTAACAGAATAGGCAGCATAATTTTCGAGGGCAAAGGTGGATTTGAAGCTGGTTTAGAAGATTTTGTCTGGTTTTCGCTCCTTTGAGCTAGTTTTACGATAAAATATATTATTTCTTTTTATAACTCGCCTGTAAGACAATGAGTTTAGTCGTGAATTTTGCTTTGAAAAATTACGAGTAATTCCATTTTTTCGCACTTCAAAGATATAAAAGTCTTATTTTCGTTATTTACACTATTTTTTGTTCTCTTTAAATTTGAAACGTTGAATCCACCTCTGTTCGTACGTTACAGTCTAGTTTTCTTTTAAGTAAAATAGCATAAATCATAACTATTTAAACTTTAATTTTTCTGATAAATGCAATTATATGTAGGTAAATTCATGACGTACAAGGCAGATACTAATTTCAAAAGCGAGCAGAAAACTTCCGATATTTTATATGTAAATGAAGATAAATTCGTTGTGATTGGGTAGGTTATCGCTTGCGACGTGGTGTGTAACACTGAGTAATATTTCTTTCAATTTCGTATCTGTTTTAAATTAGGACTGTGTTGCTGCTGATAAATGTCATAGCCGAGTATTGTGTCCGTGCTGAGGAAATCACATTATCAGTTAAATGTTTATTGCGTTATGTTACTGAACTTCTGCAATTATTCAATCGTAAATCTTGTAAACTGGTGCTTGGTGGGGAAGCTGTGTCAGAGAAAACTGGATTAAAAATGATAACCAGTTCGAATTTGGCATTACTGATGAGAGCTTTGCAGTTAATCCTGAAACTAGTTCCATTGATTAAAAAACATTTCTCTGGTAGGTGTTTACTTGTCTTAAAGATTCCATTTCATAGTAATCTTTATTTCTTTGCAGGCTTTTTGATTTATTGGCCATTCACCTTTTTTGTTTTTAGCTTTGTTACCGATTAATTCTAAATCAGCTGTTACATGTCTTGATCGAGTCTGCGATGAACTTCGTTTACATATTAAGGATATAAGTAATAAACTTCTTTCTATTCCGTCCCAAATCATTGCCACCGAGTTGAAAAATTGGGAAGCAAAACCACCTGTTCCTTCCAAATCATTTCAAAATCTCTCTAGGTAAATTCAAATTTCGTCATTGATAAGGAGACTGTGTGTGTAATGTAACCTACTTCTTTTACAATTTGCAAAAATTTAATTCGAATTTTAGAAGTCTGAAGAAACTGCATGAAGCTGTGTCTGGAATCTTAACGCCTAATGATGTGCATGAACTATACAGAAAAATTAATGTCAACTTCAAAGAAGTTCTTCGGGAACGTATTATAACAATGAATATTGTCAACAATGGCGGTCCTCAACATGGGTTTGTTATTTTTTCTGTATAATTGAATTCTTAATGAAAATTGTTTGAAACGAAAAAATTTCAATTTGAGCTCATTCTTTTTTACATCGAAAAATGAATTTCTGTGTGGGTAAAATAACACAAGTTCCCATTTGTTTACAAAAAAACTTTAAACGAAAAATTTAGGCCATCCGACGCTACATGTCGCATAGTTTTACCTCTCCTTTGAGAAATTTAAAAATTTAAATGTAAGCTGTGTTGAAAATTAATTATGAAGTTATTTTAATCGCCTTAAAATGAGAAGTAACAATCTAAAATGTGACCAGTTTATCATTTTTGTCGATTAAAATTTAGAAGTTTCACTAATATTGCTAATAATTTTTGAATTAAGCATGAATTATCATTTCACAAAATTTAATTAAGCTTAGCGTGCAGTCAATTTTTCTGCATCAGTAATGTTTTTATACTAATTATTCATAATTTGATTTTTTTTAGAATCGTGATAACAGAATTGATCTTTTATTTGCAAGATCTAAAAAAAATAAATGCGTTACCTGAACAGGAACTAAATGAGACATCAATGAATGATATATGGAATTAAACTGTATTCAAAAAATTAGTTCTCGCTGATAGAATACAGTACAACGATTACATTTCCCGGCCGCTCAATTATATTCATTAATTTTTTTTGTTTTTTTAAATTATTTATTATCTTCCTACTTTCAGTTGTGATAAAAAAATGTTCGTTTTTGTTGTTGAAAAAAAAATCTGTGATTTTTAAATTTCATTTTTATTGTATGATATTTATTTACATTTTTTTTTTAAATTTTATGAAACAAGGTCATTCGTCCACGTTTTATTGTTAAATCAATCAACATATTTCATCAGTCTTTTCGAATTTCTGAACGTTTTCTCATGTGCATAAATTCAGGTAACATAGTACTATTTGTTGTGTTTTAATTATATTTATCGGCTTATTGTTGTTATCGGAAAGTTAAAGTTTGAATAAATTAATTTAAATCGGCAACCAGCAAACTTTTTAAAGTTATTTCTTCTTCAAAGTATAAATTATTGACGATAGGAAACAAAAAGTATTAATGAAGCAAGAGATTCAAAACATACAAAGTTTGATTCTTGCTAACAGTGAAAAATTTGTATTGTGAAATAACGGTATCAGCAGGAAAAAAAGTAGAACACGATATTTCCTTCGTTTGGAAATCATCTTAGAAAAATAAGATAATGTTAGTACGGCAGAAAAGGAAAGTTCAGCAAGCTTAATTATGTCATGTAGAACGAAAAAATTTTTAAATATGATACAGAAAAAGAAATTAATTCAGCAATTCAACTAAACAGGCGAAAAAGTCGTAATCAACAAGTCTTTCTTGATACCATCGGCAAAAACGATTTCACTGTTCGTCATAATACGATGGTAAGTTGCACATCATTCTTCGCAGGCCTAACCAAGAGTCAACTAGGGATGACACAATTATTACGTCTGAAGAAATGGATGGAATACATTCAGATAATACTTAGGGCGCCATAAATATACTCAGCTTCTAAAAATATGGAATACATCAATGAAAGTCAGAAACAACCAAAATCAACATTGGGTTATACAGCGAGGAACGATCTAGCCCTGACAGGAATACCAACAAGGAACTGAATTTTCAAAAAACTTGAGGTAAACTTAGCCATGATATTAAATTAGTCCTTTTGCCTTCTCACAGGAATAATAATAACAGGTTTTGATGACATGTCCACTTCTTCTTCATCGGTTTCAATTAACTCTTCTAATTTATCACGGGATAAAATTAGTTCATCTTGATTGTCTGCAATAATTTTCTTACGTTGACAGTCAGGTTTTATAGTCAATGCTCTGAACTTTTTACTTAAGAACAACATTTTTTTAACTAAGGGTCGTCGTTTTAGGAAACCATACATCCAATGTTTACCAGCTTTCTTACTCGTGTTCCAACTGGCAGGAATTTTCAGATTATGTTTAACAGCTAAATCATAGGACAACCGTCTCACATCATCACCACACAATGAATAATGTAGTCGTCTTGCGACCACTAGGTATTGCTCGAGCTTAGTCTCTAATTCTTCAGAAAATATCAGATTCACTTCATAATTTGGCGAAAATCGAATAGATTCTCTATTTTCTCTAGCCGTAGCGGTGTATTTTGAAACGTAATGTCGTACTGTTGCATACGAAAGTTTGAAGTATTTTGCAACGCCTCTAATAGTACAACCACGCTTCACAACTTGCATGACTGCTTCTCGCATTGTCGCATCGTCAAACTTGCCAATTCTTCGTTTACCTGACATACTGAAAATAAATAATTCTACTGAAGTGAATAAAACTACGAAGAGAAATATAAAGTGAAAAACTGCAAAGTGCTAATGAATTACATGATATATATATAAATGATCTCAACAACTGACTAATTAAAGTATACCTTTCCAAAAGTTTTCAGAGTACGCTGCCGGCATTCAGATGCTGGTATACATAATTATGCAGAGGCGATGTCTAACCCTTCACTACATCACAGGTTCGTTGAGAAACGGTTCATTCAAGATGCAACACCAAACCAAACCTGAAAAACCACCTATTAAGTCTCAATCTCAAATTCAGAAAGAATTTAGCAGAGTAACGCAAAAATGCAGAATCAACCGAATAGAAACCAAGTCCGTAAATCAGTATATTTCACTATCTAGAATTCTAGATATACGCAAAAAGGAGACTATTTTCATAACGAAATTTAACGATACTTCGTTTGACTTTTTCGTTAAATAAATTATTGAGGTGAGTCCTGATCATTTGATGCGGAAAAGATAAAAACGGATTATCATCTTCGAAAAAGATTCATTCACAGCGTTAGTACAACGACTGACGAGCGGATAGTGTTATCAAAAATATCGATACGTGTCATACGTAGATATTTGTTGAGACCACCAATCCTTCTCCCCTCTCACTCCAGCGAACACACGATCACACTATCGTGAACGACGGTGTCGTACACGATTCGATAACGATAATGTGACACAATATCGTTATCTCACTGACGTCATTGATCGACTCTATGACGTCAGGAGAACAAACCTATCAAACGTTATCAACTTACACAAACACAGGCAACACAGACAAGTTCGTTACAAGAAATAACGAACTATGTCATTGGGTTAATGGCGACGAACGTGAAAACCACGTTCTTTTATATTTGTCTCACTATATGGTAACAGAGCAACTACGGTCCTCGAAAAGCGTTTTATTTTATAATTAAAAGTGAATTTACATATTTGGTATTCGAAAAGTGTTCGGTTGTGAAATAGTAGGAAGAATAAACAAGATACAAACAACCATTCAACAACGCAAACGCATGTCCACATCGGACACAACGGAACAAAACAGACGTAAGTAATTAAACATAATAGATACAGTGAACTTATTACAGAGCATATTCATAGAATTTATTTATATAAACAAGTGAGATAAAAATGTAATAAGATAGATCAAATTCCACGTGTGTGAAACATAAAGCTGTTAGATGTCAGTAGTTGGTACTACTGCAATCAAGATATCCCACAGTCAAGTTCTCGTCGTTTTTATCTGTGTCTTTTTCTTTTCTATGTTTTCTGGTCAAGAGATGACGCTCTCTCAATCTTGTAATCAATATGGCGTTACTATGATATTATGTTTCGTTTTTTCTTTTAATAAATTAAGTTTGATTTAGAATGTGTTTTCAAGTTTATTTCACGATATAATCAAGCAGAACTATATTTAATCTGAACTCAGTTGCTCGTAATTGGTGTCGGTATTAAATATAAAGTGATAGCAGAGTTCAAGTGTGTTCGCGTGTTCGCGCCTTTGTTATCATCAAGAATCACGTTCGTATTTTATGTTACGAAAAATTTCAAGTACGTAAATTAAAATCGCGTAATTATTCAAGTTAGCGCCTCAAGAAATTAGCGGGTTGTGTTTGCCGTGTTCGTTTCGTTTATTTTATGGCTCCGAAAACACGCAAAGGCCGTTCTCAAGTTCCTGCTCTTCCGGTCACGAAGAAGAAACAGGCTTCGAAAATCAAGAGGGTGTCCTTTAATCCGGTAGTAAACACAGTGACAACCGATACAATAGACGAAATTGTACAAATCCAAGATCTACCGCTCGTTCAAGAACTAACAGATATGGCTGGTGAGATCAAGACTACGTCGAGTACGTTGGCTGAACCGACAATCACCGTTACCTTTTCGGATACGGGAAAAATAGTCAAGAAGGTTCAACCAAACCAATTGTTATCACCTTCCATCGAACTGAATCAAGATAATGTCATACCGCTACGTATGCTAAATCAAGAAATTTCGTCTTCATCATATTCAAGTCCGTCAAGTAGTTCGTCGAATCAAGTGGAGATATCAACTTCAAGAATTTCATCGTCTGCCAGGTCCGCGTTATCAAGTCAAGTAAATATTAATAAAAATTTATCAAGTGTAATTTCAGATTTTAAGTCGTCGTCGAATATCGATAGCATGATCGTAGATTCTGCGTCGAACGCACTCGCGGCGCTTGATTTTTCAAAAATGTCGCCAAAAAGTCAGTTCGCTCCCCCTCCCGGACTAACTAACGTCGGTCAAGAGTCAAGTTTTGGTCAAGTACCAAATTTTCAAGAGTCAAGAGTAGGCTTCATGCCTACACCTCAAGTATCAAGTTACCCTGCGGCATTTCAAGACTCAAGCTCATTTGTACGTGACTCGAATCAAACACAATCGGGTAACATCTATACTCCAACGAATAATTCGTTTCAGTATCAATGTTACCCGACGATGGGCCAATTCCAAATGGTCCCATTGATTCCGTTACGTACTTATGGGAATAATGAAAAGCTTAAGGGTAAGCAAAATTTCAAGATGTGGGAGAGGGATATCAAGAACGACTTGGTGGCGGCAAATGCGATCGAGTGGATCGCATTTCCTCGAGCTGAACATCTCAGTCTACCTGAGAACATTCGCCGAGGAGTCGATGCTCAAGTTCAAAACCTGATTCGGATGAACATAGCGCAACCGATCAAGACGCTGATTTTTCACCTCGAATCAGCGTGTGAAATTTATCAAGAGCTCAAGAGGCAGTACGGTAGCAAGACGATTCACGACATGATTGCTGTCATGAATCGTCTTGATGAACTCAAGTACGTAGACAATACCGAATTAATTTTGTTTTTGTCTAAATTCGATGCCGCTCGACGAAGTTTGGTGGAATTCGGTCAAGTTTTTCCACCCTCCTTCTGGTTAATCAAGTTAATACAAAAATTAAATCCTTCGTTCGAGGCGGTCATCGACACCTTATGTGCACGAGCAGGTGAGGACTTGTCTGAGGAGATGCTACGTACATCCCTCTTGGATTACGTAGAGAGGAAGAAGTCGACGTCTGCTAAACCCACGGAGAGTGCTCCGAAACGTCAAGAGTATGCACGAAAAGCAGCGTCGACTCCCTCTACACCTCAGTCAGGTAAATCACCTGCTCCCACTTCAAGTTTTTCCTCAAGTAATATTAAGCCCATCGACGAATCAAGCAATAAGTCAAGTATCAAGATACCAACAACGGTCCCCGCGAAACAAAATCAAGATATCAAGAAAGTAATTCAAGAGAAGAAAGTACGCTGTAAGGATTGCGGCTGGAATGGGCACACCGCGGACAAATGCTTCAACGGTAACAAAAAGGTTTGTTACCGGTGTCAAAAACCTGGTCATGAAGCTCGCAACTGTCCTGCGCCGCAACCGGATCCGAACAGTATATCAAGTGAGTTACATTTAATTAATTTAAATGTAATTAATAATCAAGATTCTTTAAATCAAGATTTACGTACCAAGATACCGATGTTTTCGTGATTGATAGTGGGGCAACAAATAATGCTGTAGCTCACATTCACCAGGTTTTAACTATCGAGCTTTCCCGAAAGATAAAACTTTGGGACAAGCTGGTAAAGATAGTGTATTGAAGGCTACGGGTGAGGGTATAATATTATTTACCTTAATTCACGAATCGTCGTCAAGAATATTTACCTTTGTTTTAAAAGAAGTCCTAGTAGTTCCCGGTCTTGCAAATGGGCTTGTTAGTGTGAACCATTTTGTTAAAGACAATAATATCAAGTTACTCTTCGAGTCTAATCAAGTTACATTTCACAGGCAAGAAGAGGTCGGGTTAAATAAACCCCTTATCAAGATAATCTCAAGTCAAGATAGATATCAATTTGTCCCTTCAAGTATGAACAAAATATCAAGAACTACAAAAAGGCTTTATCAAGAATATTTAAAGGTAAATCAATTTTATTATCTGAATACACTAATGATCCGAGTTCGTCGGAAATTGCTGATCAAAGTGGTCTGGGTAATAAAAGTCAAGTCAAGTCCCCCAAATCAAGTAAATCGTCTAGTAACAATAAGCCTGATTGTAATGGGTCTAATGATGCTACTGACGGGTCCGATGTTGATGACTCCTGGATCAATGAGTTTGATAAAATGGAGTTAAGTAAAAGTCAACAAAATAAATCAAGTAATGTCGATTCCGCAAATTCTGGTAAAATTGTGCAGGATTCGAAGGGGGGCATCAAGTCAAGAAAATTCAAGCAATGTTAAGAATAATTCGAATTCTTTACCAGTTTATCGTACGAAAACTGGTAAAAGGAAAAATCGAAAAGTTAAGAAAATGATAAGTGACGAACAAAGAACAAAATTGGTGAATGAAGGGAATATTTGGCATCGTAGGATGGGACATATTTCTTCTCCAAATTTATATCGTCTTCGTTCTGTTGCTATTGGTGTCCCGGACATAATCTGTCCGGACACATTTCAAGATTGTCAAGTTTGTAACCAAACAAAAATGACTCGTAAATGTTTCGATAAAGATCGTGAACGAGCTTCAAGACCAGGTGAATTAACTCACGCTGATGTGATTGGCCCAATCTCTCCTCCTACCTTTGCCAAGAAAAATATTTATTTACTAGTATTTTTAGACGATTATACTCGTTATATTAGTATTTTTGCTCTCAAGAAAAAGTATGAAGTGACTAGGTTCTTCAAGATGTATGTCAAGAGAATTAAGGCTCAATTCCCTCAAGAAGGTCAATGTAAAACTTTACGTTGTGATAATGGTTCTGAATTTGTTAATCAGGCCATGGATCAGTTAATCGAAGAATTAGGAATTGAGAGAGAAACCTCTGGTCCTTATACTAGTGAACATAATGGTACTGCTGAGAGAGCTAATCGAACTATTGAGGTCAAGATTCGTTCATTAATTCAAGAGAGTGGATTTCCTACTTCGTTTTGGGGCTTAGCTGCTGATGCTACCGAATACTTATATAATAGGTCACCACACAGAGCACTAAATTTCTTGATGGCTCTGTGCAAATTCTTCGTATCTCTGATGCGAATAATAAAAGAGATGAAACAGAGGTTTCTTCTCCTAATGCACCACAATCGTATAAAGAGGCATTAAAATCACCTGACTGGCCTAAATGGAAGGAAGCAATAACTCAAGAGATCAAGTCTCTAAATTGTTACAAGGTTTGGTGTATTGTCCCAAAATCAAATACTAAGGGTCATCAACTACTTCCGTGAAGTGGATTTTTACCATTAAACCTGATGGAGCTTTTAAGCTCGCCTTGTAATAGTTGGTGCTGTTGATCAAGAAAAATATTCAACTCAAGATACCTACTCACCTACTGCAACTGCAACCACTATTCGTTGGTTCTTTTCTTTAGCTTGCAAACTTAAGTTAAGAATTACACAGCTAGATATCAAGACTGCTTTTCTCAATAGTGAGATTGATCGAGATAAATATACCTCAATACCTCAGGGTATTGATCTCGACAACAAACTTTACGCACTCAAGTTAAATAAAGCTGTGTATGGGTTAGCTACTGCACCTAGGTCATGGTATGTAAAATTTTCAAGAATTCTCAAGAGTAAGGGTTTTGAACCATTATTACGTCAAGGCTGCATGTTTATGAATCGAGTGGTAATAATTTTGTCATAATGTTAGCTTATGTTGATGACATTTTAATTATGGGCTCTAGCAATCAAGTTGTTCAAGATGCTATCAAGAGTATCCAAGAAAATTTTGAAGTCAAGAACTTAGGTTCCCCAAGTCGTTATGTTGGTTTTCAAATTGAAATTGACAATAACACTGGTAATCTTCGTTTACATCAAGAGGACTATATCAAAACCCTAATTCACGAATTCAAGTTAGAAAATTGTGGTGAACGTTTAGTTCCAATGAACTCTTTCGCCAATTTTCCAAAAATTCAAGAAACAACCCCTACCTCCTCATAATTCGTATAGGACGGCTATTGGGTCACTCTTATATTTAGCTAATACTACTCGCCCAGATATTTCTTTTGCGGTAAGTTTCTTAGCTAGATTTCAAGAAAAACCTACGGAGTTACATCGTACTTTAGTAAGTCATGTAGTTCGTTATCTAAAACACACTCCGACTTTAGGTTTAACCTACTCAAGTCCTGATGAAGATATTGTTGCGTATGTTGATGCTGACTTCGCAGCAGATAATCAAGAAAATCCACTACTGGCTATTGTATTAAACAGTTTGGTAATACAATTGCTTGGGGCAGCAGAAAACAAGACGTAATTGCTGAGTCAACTACTGAGGCCGAGTTTGTAGCCGTTGCTGTTGCTTCAAGTCATATGCTCTATTGTAGTAGGCTAACTGAAGAAACTTTTCCTCAGTTTAAAACTCAAGTTACCGTGTATGAAGATAATCAGTCTACCTGTAACTTATTATCTATCTTCTATAATCATGGTAAACTTAAACATATCGAACGTCGATATCTCAAGGTAAAAGAGTATGTTCGTGATAACTTACTCAAAATTGTTCATGTATCAACAAATAATCTAGTTGCTGATATTTTAACAAAACCTCTTACGGCTCAGCAACATGAGTTCTTACGTGAAAAACTGTTAAGCAATTAAGATGGTAAGTCAAGAGAGTCACTCAAGTATATCCGAAAACTTTAATTTATCAAGTTACCATCTCTATTGTTCAAGTCAAGTCAAGTCAAGCTAATAAAATTTTCGTTATTCATAAATGAAAATTTGTTAAACTTCTGTTATTCATAAATAGAAGAAATTTCTCAAAATTTGTAAGTTGTATAAATTTTGAAAAATATTAACGGTCAAGTAAATCAAGTTTCAAGTTCAAGAATCAAGAAAATAATTACTCAAGTTCGGATAATTCCAATTGGGTACGAGTTTCGTATTTTCCTAGTTTGCTGAATATAATTCATCGATCGATATCCAGACTCAAAATTATGCTATAATATTGACTCTAACCTCAAGAAATAATGACAAGTTTAGTTCAAGTAAATCAACTTTTCTCAAGAGTCGACATTTTTATGAAATCAAGTCTTTCTTTTATTATCAAGACCAAGTTGATGTCAAGCAGTCTGATGAACTCATCTATTTAATGTGATGAAATACTAATATATCTGTTTATTGTTCCAGATGTATTCCATCAAGATGAATTCAATTTCTCGATCAAGAATAATATTAGTAATTGTATTTTTCCTTTCAGATACTTTTATAATTTTATGTTTGTTTTTGTTCTGGTTAATCATGTGTTCTTTTATTTTCAGGAAGACTTATTATTTTTAAGTATCATTTTATTTGAAAATACTAATATTATTTTGTTTGCAGGTTACTCGTTACCTAGTATTAATTTCATGATACTCATTTGTTTGTTTAATTTTGACGTTTTTCCTTTTTCTCTGGTCAATTAATTTTGTAATTTTATTTGCTCAATTTTTTTGTTAAGTATTATGACCAAAATTTAAGAATTTAAGTTTGTTTTGTTTTTGGAGCGTCATACTCGTTTTTGTTTTGTTAAGATTAAGTAAACTCAAGTTCCTGTGATTCTCAAGTTCCTGTGATTCTTCAAGTCTGTGATAACTCAAGAACATAAATTCTCAAGAGATTCCAATAGAAACGACTCGACACTCGCCAGGAAGGGGGTGTTAGATGTCAGTAGTTGGTACTACTGCAATCAAGATATCCCACAGTCAAGTTCTCGTCGTTTTTATCTGTGTCTTTTTCTTTTCTATGTTTTCTGGTCAAGAGATGACGCTCTCTCAATCTTGTAATCAATATGGCGTTACTATGATATTATGTTTCGTTTTTCTTTTAATAAATTAAGTTTGATTTAGAATGTGTTTTCAAGTTTATTTCACGATATAATCAAGCAGAACTATATTTAATCTGAACTCAGTTGCTCGTAATTGGTGTCGGTATTAAATATAAAGAAAGCAACGTCATATATTAACAGGATATTTGTTTCGCAGATTCAACAATGGGAAAAAAGAAACAGAAAAACACAGAACCAGCAGACACCCAGCAAGGAAACTCAACCCAGATGTAGACGTACATCCATCACCTTTAAAAATTCCAGAACAACCAGACACACCCACCACCGCTCACCCGCAACCTACCAACAACGACAACAAACCCACAACAAAAAGCAGTAATCAAACAAACACAACAGGAGTAACATTAGAACCCGAACAAACCCACACAAGCAACAAAATCAATTACG
>WOFM01000498.1:26320-116687 GCA_011428145.1 Ericerus pela
CCTACAGTGAAAAATATACTTAAAATTAGTAATATCACATCACGGATGAAAATAAAGAATATAAATTAATAATCAATATGCTCACTTTATCTAGAGTGAAATTTTCCGACGGAAATAGCGGTCTGTTTAGGTCTGCAGTAGCATATCTTTCCAATTCTCCAGTCATAAGAGCATCGATCATTTTTATAACCTCATTCAATTCTGATGATAAATGTCTGAAGAGTAGGTTAAAAATTTACACAAAGGACTAGAATTCACGAGTTTTCACAGATTCCAACAGCAATTTGTCATATAATGATTTACCTGAAGCACTGGATTCCAGCTAATTCGTTATTTAATAAATCTTTAGTAGTATAAATCAAATCTAGAGCAGCAACATAATCCGGAGTTGACAATAATAATTTTACAGTTGGTTGAGTTTGGTAAACAGTAGCCATTATTTTCAGCTGTAAAATATCGAATCCATGAAGAGTTCGTAAGAATGAAACTAAGATTCAAAATCGTCACTTAAAATGTATAATTTTCTTCTAAAATCGTAAATTTACGAATAATTAACTTTGCAAACTATCCGATACCCTTTCGACGGTGACTGATTTTTTTGTTTTTCTTTTTCAACAGATCCAAGAATCATGGGATTAATATCATATTCTTCAAGTTCGGACCGACGTTTTTATTTCCTTACTTAACCGGCATGCAGCAAATATCAGTGATGAAATAATATCAAACATTAAACTTAATTTAAGTAACCCAACTGATGACACCGTCACTCATCTTTCAAATTTGTAAAAATTATATTCAATGATTTTACCTTTTTCAAGACTAGGGCGTAGTTATTGCGGGATCTAATTCCCTTTAAAATTTTCAACGAATTTTTGACTAGACTATCATCAATATTTTGTATTTTACTTCTGAAAATTAATATGATAATTAAACGAATTAGCGAATTTTTTTTTTACAGGATGAAATTTAATATACAATAAATATTCACCAGACTCACCGTAATGTACGAACTTTACAGATAGTTTGACTTAGATTTTCCATTAGAGCATCATGTGAAGTCATTGTGTGAAAAAAAGCATCAGATTTTGATGAAACTTGTTTCGATATTTCAACTTCAACCAAATCCAAATAATAACTTAACTGAAAATAATATCATAAAACAGGGAACAATGATAAAGTTGGTAACAATAATTCACTACATTCTTCGGGATTTTTTGCAATAACAAAAATTTTGAAATCGACAAATAAAAAATTAAGCAATCAAACATACACTAAATTTATTGAAACTAAGTTCAACTCACTCTTTCTTGTAACAATCGCGGTCGATTGGAGGGACTATTCATGGATATAGTTTCAGATGGAATTTTTTCAGTTCTTCTAATACACTCGGATATACAAGGAAAAACGACATTGAACGTTTCAAGACAACTTAAATCGAAGTTTGTTCGTAAAAATATTTCAGGTATATCGAAGGTCAATTTTTCTGTAAATAACAAGACGTTTAATAATGAAATCGGTATTAAGTTCTTCAAACGGTGACGGAAAATCAACATATTAAATACTAACCTAATGGTTTCGATTTGAGAGCAGAGAAATTCTGAATAATTTCAGACGAATTAGAAGCATCACTGGATCTTTTTTTTAATTTTGCACGTCTTTTATACCTCTGAAAAAGCATTAGCGGACGATTATCTATGAAATAACATGATTACTTAGAAATAAACTGCGGTCCAACCCACTTTAATTAATTTCTTCAAGTAGGGATCAAAATGTTGTTTCGTGATGGTTGGCAAGAAAGGTGGATCAGGAACGTAAGATACTTCCACAAATCCTTCACCCCATGCTTTAGTGAAGAAATCTTTCTATAGAAGAAAACAAACACACGTTTTAATAATAGATGAGCTGATAATAAATCGTTCGTATACTTAAACATAGCATAAAATTATCTTACAACATGATACCTGTTTAATTTTATGAGGATTATTTAATACAGCGGCCAGATTCTGCGATGCCGAGTACACATCCCATTTATCCTGATCGACAGATACATCGGAGAGAGAAGACATGACGCTGATTTGTCTTTTATGACGAAGATACTTCTTTTTAGCAAATACATGGTGTTTGTAAAGATGTTGCTCATAATCGGCATCACTTATACCTTCCACTGGTAACGAAGAGCATACTTGGTTCTCGCCGTATAGGCATACAAATGAACCACCTTCTTGAGAGCAATGATTTAAGCGCAAATGACTGCAAATTAAAAAAAAAAAAAAAAAAACTTATTCAAAATTTTACGTTGAGCTTTCAAATCTTGGTTTCAACATACTTGGCAAACTGTTCGGGGGCTGTAAATACTATATTAGTACACATACAACACTCAGCATCGTATTTTTTAATAGGTTCTACGACATCCATTTAGTAAAAAAGAAATAACAAACATCTATAAAATAAAGGCAGAGTAAAATTCAGGTTACGTTTTATCACCGCTTATAAATATAAATATAAATTAATCGATAAGGAATTTATGAAAAATCGTGAACCCAAATTTCCAACGTAAACAGTAAATATCAGTCAGCCAGTGCAGCCATTTATAACGACAAAAAAATTTTCGTGTTATTGTCTAAAGCTGCGTTTACCCCACAGAGTTTTAACTAATTAACTAAGCTCTGTTTGATAGGATTACACTAACTTACACCAACCTATACTGGTAGGGATATTCCACAAATATTCAAGTAAAACTTGGCGCAAAGTCACATAGCATTCTGACATTTGCGGAATCGCCCTCCTGGTGTAGGTCGGTGTAAGTTGGTGTAGTCCTATCAAACAGAGCTCTATAAACTGTTGGACACAGTCCATGTAACTCTTAACATCTCATACTCGGTAACACTGAACTCATAATAGAGAACTTTTATATCTTTACACTCGTATACGCTGTTACGCCATAATGGGGAATCTCATTTCTCAACCCATGCCATTACTTGTAACTTTCGGATGTTCTTTATTCGTCTAATAAATCTCGTTGCAGTGAATTCGTTCTTTTTCATTTACAAGAAACACAATCCTTGGTGAATATATTCCCACATGATAGCAGAATGCGGTTTTTTAATGTAAATTTTTTTTTCCAAACTTAACTTGCTTTAGTTAATGTGATACTAATGATTTTTAATGTGTAAACATTCTTGCTCTCTAGTCCGCTTCCTCCTGGGTGTAAAAAAATATTAGATACGAAAAAGTTGAGATTGCATAAAATAACTGCACGTCGCACTGCCCAGTTTCAAATTCTGTTTGTTACATAACACACATAACACGCACACACACACACACACACACACACACACACACAAGCAGACATCAGTGGTGAGCTGAGGGTGCTCAGCTAAATGTTTACACATTAAATATGTGAGGGGGGACCCTCCCATGCTTTTTTTTTTAAGTTTTCAAGTGTTTTAATGCTGAATATTCAACGGGGAGTTAAATAATTCAATGTAGTGATTTTATATCGAAGCTTTTTTGAGTATCGATACGTATTGATATTTTGACAACATGTATCGATACGTATCAATACAGTATCATATCAAAAATCCATAATTTTTTTCTTGATAAAATAGAAATATCTCTCTTCCCTGTTCCGCCATTTCATGTACCAAGCCATCAACCGTGGTAATTATTAAATATTAAGAAGAATAGACTTTCATAATTTGTTCTGTCTACTGGTGACCTGGCGCACTTTTTCGTATTTTTATTTATTTGTTTTTTATTTTGAAAGTATAAAATATATAGATATGTATCTTGAGTATTGAGCAATGTATCAATACTTTGATACAGCTGTGTGTATCGATGCGTATTGATACATATAAAAATTTTTAACATCACTAATTATTTTGTCATTTTGAATATTTTATTTTTTTGAATTTTGGAGTGTCAATCGTCTGAGCAGTTGAACTTGGATCAAACTTCAAACTCGATCAATTCCGCTGATGGTCATTTAGTGATGGGTAGTTTGTTCACGAGTTAGTTCTTTTGAACTAATCCTATAAGTAAACTAATCGATCATTTAGTTCACTTCTAAATGAACTAGTTCTTTGTTTGTGATAGTTCTTAGTTCTTATCAGTCTACTATACTCGATCCGTTGATGGAACTGAAACTGAAGTAAGTAGCCTAGCAGTCGATGAGTGAGTCAAACAATTAACAAATAGGTCTAGCATGAATTTATGAATACGAGTCGATCATAATATCATATAATAAATTAGTTGATTTAAATGACATGAGCCAATAATGAATCAGCTGATTGAAGTCTGAAGTGATCGAGTTGAAAAATTTACTGAACTACTGAACTAATTGAACTAGTTCAGTGAACTAGTTCACTTTGGTGAAGCAGACTCAATGAACTAAATCCGAAAAATGAACTAAAATTCCCATCTCTAATGGTCATTGTGGTGAAGAAGAAACCTGAAAACAAGTCGATTAATTGCTGTTTTAATTCATCAAAATTTTAATCCTTCATTTTTTTACACAACCCGATTTAGGCTGAAGAATTCATCTGTAAATATAGAAGCTGAAATGTAAAATTCAACGACCAACATCAAAGATTCAACTAACTGGTGATTGCTGAAATGGGTAAAACCTTCAACATTATTCATCTTTAATTCTTTTGGGCTCAACATCATGCTAAATTCATCGTCATCAACAGAGTAATCTACCAAGAAGATGAATAAAAATTGAATAATTACTTTTATAATATCATATGAAAATCACTCTTCAGAAAAGTTCAATCTTGAAAATTCTAAATTAATTAAACTTTTTTTTCCTTTTTAAGTTGACCTTCTTTATAAAAAACATTTTCAATGAGATTTGAAGCTAATTGCAACACAAACGTTCTGGGTTCAATGATCATATTTATGTGAAGACGATTTTGAGATATTATTTAATTATTTTGAGGGCAAAAAATTCAGGATATTTTTGTAGATGTAACAAGTTTTTCCTCTTTTCAAACATTTTACGGTATTATGTCATTAGAGTCATTCGAAATTACAACTTCTTGGTTAATTAGTCTTGAAAAAGATAAAATAGTCACAAAGTTTACTGAAATTTCCCCAAATTACTTCTCAAAATTAGTTGTTTCATTATCCGAAAACTTAGAAAAATTCAAAAATAGGTTCTTATAAATGAAATCAGTATTAAAAAATAATAAAATACCATCCTAAAAAAACGTAATTTTTCATGTAAAAAATGTAATTTTTTGTAATTCATCTGTTATTTTAGTCAAAATTATTGTCAAACTTAAACTAAAATCATTGCCAAAACTTGTCAGACTCTAAAAACTTTAACAAACCAAAAACTTCATTGATTTTTCATGCTCAATTCCCTTTGTTAGATAAATGCAATTATTCTAGAATCATTCATTGAATTTTCATGCACATTTTTTTTTGTTACAACAATTTAAACCCAACGTCTTTTTTCAAACAAAAATACAATAGAAAACTTCATACCAAATCTTTCTAAAACAAAAATTCATTTTTCTAATACAAATTTTTAACTTAATTTATTCATTTTCTCAAAATTTGTTTTCTTTTACATATCATAATAATTTATAAATTTGAAAATAACCATTGATTCTAAGGATATAATACAAAATCAGGATCTCAAAATGTTTCAAAATTTGAATGATAATTTATCACAAACCCAATTGGCTCAAAAAGAAGAAAAAGTAAAACAAAGAAATGCACCTTTAGGGGAAATTTTTTCTGGGAACAATTATTTAGACTGGAAACGCCTAATAATCTCTTTAATACGTGGTACAGGATATTATGACATCTTTGCAAATCCAAAAGGACTTGAATATTACAAAAATAATTTTAATAGAATGGATTTTATTCCCTCAGATACACATAAAGCATAATATTGTGAAAGACAAAACTTCACCAAAGCTTTCATTTTAGAACAAATTTCTTATACTATTGCAAGGGAAATTAGAGAATGTAACTGTAGATGAAATTTTTACAAAATTAGACAATATATATGGTGTTAAAACAAAAGTTATGGTGAACATGGCAAAATCAAAATGGCAACAATTTAGATATAAACCCCAAGTGAACATAAGAGTATTTTTGACAAAATGGGATACCTTAGTACAGGATGTTAGAGATGCAGGGGAAGAAGTAACTGAGAAATTAGAACTTTAAAATCTTTTAATGGATTTAGGACATGAACAGGTAATTCCACTAATGAGATTTGAAAATTTAAAAGAAGAAGAAAGAACATTGAATAATTTAAAAATAATACTAAAAGAAGATTTTGACCAAAAAACAAGAGACATACAAATACTTAGAGAATATAGAAATTATAATAATCAAAATAGAAATAATTATCAAAATAATAATTATAGGAATAACAATAATAATGGCAATTACTGTAATTATAATCGTAATAATAATAATCAAAATTATAGATCCTACCAAAATAGAAATTGGAGACAATATCCCAATAATAATAATAATAATAATAATAATAATAATAATAATAATAATTATAATTATAATAACAACAATTATCAAAATACATACCAACAAAATCAAAATCCAAACTCTTTGAATCAACAATTAGAATCACAAAATGAAAATGTAAATTCAAGTATTAGATGTTTCCATTGTAATATATCAGGCCACATAAAATCAAATTGTCCTGAAAATAATCAAGAATGAATTATAACACAAATAATAACAATAATTATACAAACAAAAATGAAAATAATAATAACAAAGAATCAAGTAATAATAATAATAATAATAATCAAAATACAAATAATAGAAAACCAAATAAACAACAAGAACCACCAATTAGAATGAGTTTTATGGTCAAAAGATTTTGAAATGATGATGGATGGCTTATAGACAAATTAACTAATGTTAATAAAAAAAAAAGTCTCAATTATATTAATTTAAATAAAAATTTGTTATTAGACGAAGGATCAAAGGTTCATTTGACGTTAGATATAAAAAAATTAAAAAACATTAAAAAATTTGTACAACCAATTAAATTAATGTGTGCCCTAAAAGGAGCTTTTTTGTATGCAACACACAAAGGAACAATGTCTATATTAATCGAAAAGAAATTTAAAGAACAACAAATAATTGACTTATTAGATGTATACTTTGCACCTGAGCTAAATTATGACATATTATCAGGAATAAGAGTTATAGAAACAGGAATATTAAACATAGATCAAGGCAAAAATTTAGCAAATATTTATTTTATCGAAAAAAACAAAATTTTAATGTCAGCTATTGAGAATGATGGTCTTTGTCATAAATTATGAATTAATAGAACAAGATACAGAGAAAATTTGTGTGCCAGTCACAAAATATGATAAATGGAATGATTATGAAATAGAATTAGAAATTGAAAATAATGATAATATAAATACACAAAATACAGAATGGAGCAATTATGAGATAGAAGAAACTATTGAACAAGATATACATACACAAGATACAGATTGGAATGACTATGAAGTGTCAGTAGATATCATAGATGAGGATGATCCATCTCAGGGGGTGATACCTTAAGAATTTATGAAATAGATAATGAAAATGAAAATTATTTGAATAATGAAATATCACACGATAATAATAATTTTAGGAACCAATTAAATATAGAAAATATAAATTATAATAATAATTTATCTATTGAAAATGAAAATATAATTATACCACACGAAAATATAGAAATTAATGAAAATAATAATAATGTTAATGATTCAATTAATGAAAATGAAACTTTATTATGAAAATAATCTAAATGAAAACACATATATTGAAAATTCTCAAATAAATAATAATAATGAAAATCAAATAATACCCATCACAAATAATACTATAGAAAAACAAAAATTGTTAGGGCATAGAAGAATGGGACATATTAATGGAAAATATCTTAAATTACTGCAAAAACTATCAACAGGCATCCCAACATCGTTAAAATTTAAAGATAGTGAATTTATTAATTGTGAAATATGTCAAATTGCTAATAATAGCAGACTTGAACACAATAACTTTAGAACAAAACCTGATAGAAAACTTCAATTAATTTCTTCAGATATTATGGGACCATTTTCCCCATCTATCCAAAATCAAAAATATCTATTAACATTTATAGATCACTTTTTGAAATTTACATTTGTGATACCAATAACATCTCGCAAGGATGTATTTAATAATTTTAAAATAACAGTTAACTCATTAAAAAATAAATTTCCAGAATTTCCTATAGGTACACTAAGAACCGATAATGCAAAAAGAATTTTTAAATATGTCAACAACACGAAACATTATTTTTTAACGTATAAATCTTTAGGAGAACATATAGAAGCATTTGTGGATGCATCATACGCACCAGATGTTAATGACAAAGTCATAGATCCAAATAACCTTTCTAAGGGTAAATCTATATCTGGTTATCTTGTATTTTGCAATAGCGATCTCATAAATTGGTCTGTTCATAGACAATCAATTATGGCAAGCTCTTCAACAGCTGCTGAAATCATAGCAATATATGATTCAATAGATGATTTAAAAATAATTTGGTTACTTATGAAAGAAATATACAAACAAATAACACCTATACAAATAAATTAAGACAATATTTCTACACAAAAGATTTGCTTAGGAGGAACTCAAAATCATGCTAGAGAACTAATGATTAAGTGTTACAAAATTTTAGAGGAATTTTAAAATAAAATTATAGAATTTAAGACAGTGAATTCACAAAATCAACTAGCTGACTTACTCACAAAAGCACTGGAAAGATCAAAATTTCACCATCTAGTTGAACAAATTCTTGAAACTTCAAATATTTTTGCTATTTCTTAAATATTATTATATCACAAATATTTTCTCTGAAATAATCTATAATTCATAATTAGACACAATTAAATAAATATCATAAACCTGTTACATCTAGAAATAAAAATAACTGACATTCTCAAATTTAAATGAACTTTAATATTCACAATCAAATTTTTAATTATACTAACTATAATAAATTAATTGATACTTACTTTCTTTTATATATGATTTTCTCTGCATAAAAATACTAGTCATTTTCTTGAAATCGTAAATTTATATATTTATTAATTACAATTTTTATATATTTTCAACCAATGTTACCAAAAACAAAACAAAACAAATTCAAAATTAATGTTCCTTTTTATGTTCTTTTTTTATATATATATTTTTTTCTCTTTCATATTTTTTTAATAATTTTCTAATAACTTAATTAATCGCATTCGATTTATAAGAGTTCAGGGATGTGTTGGACACAGTCCATGTTACTCTTAACATCTCATACTTGGTAACACTGAACTTATAATAGAGAACTTTTATATCTTTTCACTCGTACACACTGTCATGCCATAGTGGGGAATCTCATTTCTCAACCCACACCATTACTTGTACTTTTGGCTGTTCTTTATTTGTCAAATAAATCTAGTTTCAGTGAATTTGTTCTTTTTCATTTTACAAGAAATACGATCCTTGGTGAATATATCCTCACATAAACAAGATGCACCTTTTGCAAATATTTGTGACAACAAAATGAGCAATTACCAAATATTATTTTTTTGGCTCCTCCTTATTCAAATTCCTTGTGAGTTTTAGCCCTTCTTGAAAATATTTTTAAAAGCTTAATATTAAGCTCAAACAAAAGTTCAAATTGAAAAAGTAAGTAGTTTTGTCATATCTGTGGATCATAAGCTTTCATTTGATATGTATAAACATATACTTTCGTAGCACAGTTAATGCACAAAAGGGAGAACAAATTACTATTAATATAAATGTATAAAATAGAGGATGCATGTGAGATGAAAAAGGCCCTGCTTTTGAGACAAAGTATCTCCTCTCCTAAGAATCTGTACAATTGTCATCTCATTTTAATCCATAAAATTCTGTTTGATGTGGTTTCTAAATTTTCAGTTACATTTATTCGTTTACTTAATTCTATTATTTTATTAAAAAAATTCTTATCATTGTTAATGGGCCCAAATATGAGTGAACAAATTTGAATTTGGTACCAAAAGAATGGTGAATACTCTTCAAAAGTGGTGCCATTTTTTGTGGTACTGTTTGGATGGGCATGTGTCCTCTATAATATTTAATAAGTCTGTGATTTATACCAAACAAACAAGCGAACAACAAACATTTTCTTTCGCTCATTTATGTAAACAGTCATCACATAAACCAGTGTAAGGCAATAGATCAATCAAGGCAATCTACATTCCAATCTACAAATCTTGGCAATATTGTAATCTGTAAATTAATCAAACAAGGTTATCTAGATCATGATCTATTTAATTCGATTGTTTCCTGATTTTTTAGATAATTCCCAATTTCCTCTTTGACCTCTTTCAGTATATAAGAATTGAAAAACATAAAAAAGGAGAAAATTAAAAGTAGAACAATAATTTTGAGTCATTTGGGATGTAAAGCTTCCTTTAAACTGTGCTAGCAGCCCTGTCAATTTCAGGATAATGAGTAGTTTTTTAACATTGAAAACCTACAAAATCAAAGTTATCAAAAGCATTTCAGATTTCTACCAGTTACAGTTTTAGTCCAATTACTTTCCAAAGCATTGATTGTATATGTTCTCAATGCTAAAAAACAGTACATAATCTCAAAATTAACATGTTTGACAAATGGGTCACTAGAAGGTGACTACTTTGACTTTAGATCCAAATTATTAATTTATTTTCAATATTATATGATTTGATTATTTGATTGTGCACTTAAGTTATTGCAAACAATTTAATTTGAAGATCTAAAGATCTAAAATAAGTATCTAAAAAATGGCGATTTAGATATAAAAATTATATCATTTTTTTGAAGTGATCTAATGATCTAAGATCGTGATCTATTAATCTATTGATCTGTTGATCTAATTTTAAAAGATCTATGCCCCACACTGACATAAACCAACAAGAAGAAACAAAATTTGCTATAGATGCTATAATTTGTCCAATAAAAGATGATCCCTGCATTTTAAAACAATGTTGTCAAATATTCATTTTTAGAATCAACTCTTGTTGGATAGACTATTTGAGCAATTTACAATGAACATTCTGTAACCTTCTGAGTATAAGAAAACATTGAATGAACAGTGAATGTGTAGGTAGTAGGTACTACGTATTGTGAGTGAATATATATTCAATACCCACATTATATTTCTCCTCAGCAGAAAATTATATTAAATTGCGAATGGGTTAAAATTTTGCAGAAAACTCATGTTTTTTTCCTTTGATTGAAAAACAACAAAATAATACCTATCCTTTGAAAATCGAAGTCGTCTTTTGATTGGCTTTTATTTTGGTATAATGATCTGAAGCGTTTATGGCCTTATATAGGAATAGTAGAGACGTGACTTTTCAGTACCTCTATAAAAGCTCGCAGGAAAAATAAACAATAAAATCGAACTCTAGGGAGAACGTGAAAACGACCGAGAAGAAAAAAAGCGCAAACATAAGCAAAACATTATTACAGTAAGGTAAGAATAACCATTTTCGGTCTTTTGTAAAACATTAAGCCTCGGTTTACTATTATTTTTTAACGCGCTACGTGTACGTGCGGTTTTCAAAATAATACGTTTCTGTATACATTCCTCAAAATTCATTAGTAACCGCCCTTGCTTCAGTATCAGATTTAGGTTTCTCGATTTTTGTTGCAGTGTAAAATAACATCCTAAGCCTAAAATCATATTTTAAAAAACAATAATTCAACTTATTATGATCAATTATCATAATGCGAATAGGTAACTGTGATGAATAATTTAAAAAGGTAGTGGCTGGTCGTTTGTCTACTCGCCTTTTGTCAAAAAAACTTCATTTTATAGGGAGCTTAGAATAAATTATTTGTTACCTACCCATCATTGAGAAAGAAAATTTAATCCTTCGTTTGACAAAATCTTCGAGCCGCTTCTGGAGAAAATGATTAGCTACCTAGATTAAGGCTACGATTTTGTTCGGGTTATTGGTTTTAAATTTTGACTATATTATAGCACTGGACCAATTTAATGCTCCGTATGATCAACATACTTTATTTAATGTCAAACATGCCGGCGTAAAAGTAGGTAACACGATCCGAATATGCTTTGTGCGTACTTTCGACGTTTTGCTTGAGTTAACCAATTTAGAACACATTTAAAAAAGTCATCCCTTAAATTCACAATGACAGGTGGTATACATAAACGTAAAGCCCGTCGATTTGCACGCAATGGTTGCCTATTTAGTGCCAGCATGTCGAACCAGAAATCATCGTTATTTACTGGTCCAGTATTACGGTACCTACACAGTCAAAAGATTTTAACAATATACCTACGGAAATTTTTGGGTTAAAAACCATCGATAATTAAAGTGGATGTGGTTTGAAATCGAGTAAAAATCTAAATCGTTTAAATTATTATAACAGGCTGTACCTATTTTCATTTTTCGTAAATATCTATACGATCTTAAGAATTTTCCTACTATGGAGGTCATCAATTTAAAAGTGGTATTTTTTTTAAACAAAGAAGTAAAAATTAAAATTTTTATGTGTCCTAATTCATGCAACATTCGAGGACAGCTTATTTAGAAAACATATAACCCATGACCTAGGGCTTGTAACCAAAACATTTTTGGGTTTATTGGTTACAGGGAACCAATAAAAATCCATATTGCTTACTGGTTACTGGTTATTAGTTAAAAATTTACTTGTTTTGTTACTATATAGTTATTGTTCTAGTTAACCAAAACAACTTTTCCGATTATTGGTTGTGGTTACTGGTTATTGGTTGAAACAAAATTTTTGGTAAAATAGTCAAAAATTTTTTTATTCAGATCAAATTATCCATAATTCATAATTTTTTAGGAAATAATTGGTATTTTCTGAGAAAAAAAAATCAATAATATTGATATTTCAGTAAAACCAATAAAAACCTATTCTTTTTGGTTATTATTCTGAATAATTGTTTCAGAATTTTGTGAGAATTGGTTATTGGTTAGGTGAAATTTTTTGTTAGGGTTATCGGTTCCAAAATCAAAATTGTCAATTTGTTTAGGTTTTTAGTGGTTATTGTTCTGGTTATGGTTGTGCTTACAAGCCCTACCATGACCTACGTAATTATCTACCTGAGACAACTGGAGTACAAGAAGAGCTATTTATTCATCTAAATTTTTTAACATTTTCTGGGCCTTTGGCTACGTAGTCAATTTACCCAACATCAATAGATTATTTGATATATATATGTATGAAGAAGAGCTGGTCAACATTTGGTGGCTAACAGTCTGCTAACATGAATTTTCCATTATTTCATACAATAACGAAATGGTGCGCGGAGTTTAGAGCGCCCTTGAGCTAACATAATTTTAGATCACCCTTTCATATTCCAGTAGATCGCCATTTTCACCTTATGGTGATTTGTTGGAGTAGGGAAGCAGAAGGAATTTGAAAACTTTGCCACCACAGCATTCGCAGAAACCGTTCCAGTGTTTCACTCGCTCCAGTTTCGCTACGCCCTTGAGATCACAATCATGTAGAAATACCAATTGAGACGATGGAACTACGCGATAATAAATGATTTCATAATGTTCTGTTGAGTAACCATCCACAAAACGATCGCACTTTATGGATATCAACTAAGTGAGAGTGATTATAGTGGTTACAACAGCAAATCATGATATGTGGTGGAGACTCCGGCAAAAGTAAGCACTGGGTAAGAGTAACCATCTCGATAACGCCTTTTGTAATTGACAAATTATTATGGAAACACTGATGGACGATTGTTGTCAAAGTCACCATTGTTTTGAAAAATACCAGTGTCAGTTCTGCATTTTTTTCTTGGTCAGTGATTTTGATAAGATGGTTTTTAGCAGCAATTATTCGCAAAGTCGTAGTATTCAAAATAAAATTATTTTCCCTTTTATGGATGTACAGAGGAGAGGATGGTTGTAAATTATGAAAAATTCCGTCTATTTTGAGAGAGAATTTACGCATCTTTTTGAATGAAATTTGTAACTTTGTAAAAAGTGTGTTCTTGGGCAAAAGGAGCCGGGATAAGAGAACCAGCATATAGCTCTTGTCATGTAGTATTTTTGTAACAAAATAACATGTTTTTTATAATTTTTTCAGTACAAATTGGCTTAATATACTTTATTATGAAAGATATAGGAATCAATAGGAATGGAAAATCTATCAAATGAATCTAGCTATGACTATGTTTAAAAAGAATAAAGTGAAATATACAGTGTGATAAGAGTTGTTTACTGGTTCTTTTTGTCCGGCTCCTTTTTTTCAAAAAGTACACTTTTCATAAAGCTCAAAACTTTATTCAAAATGTTTTGTAAATTTGTCAAAAGCAGTTGTTTTATTTCTAATAAATATTTCTCTTTGAAAACATGAAAAAAATTGATTTTGTTCAGGAAAATTGGGTTATTTATAGTGGTTCCTTTCGCCCAGGGTTTTTTGAGAGAGCAAAAAAATAAACCCTTTGTAATATTAATTTTTAGTAGTTTAAATGAGGTTTTAATTAAAAAAGTGGAATTTATTCTGAAAGGAAATTGTTCATAGTTTTCAAAAATACCTATCTCACATTACTATCATGATTAGTTTGCATGCAATCTTAGGTCAAACAAAACTGGTTCCGGCTACCCTAGTTTTCTCTACTACTGAAGGTACGTCCATGGTAATACGCGAGTGTGTTTTGGTATAAGGTGAGAAATAGTGGGTCCACATTGATGTGATAAAACGGCATATTTCCTACAATTCTTTCCTCTGATAAACAGAGATTACCTAAAATTACAACTGGTAATTAATTATTACACAAGCGAATAACAAAATGGTAACATAATCGCAAGCATAAAATTAGTAGAAAAATCATCATGAATACAACGAGACAAAATAAAATAAGTGCAAATACCTATGGTAAAAAGAACATCTATTAAATAGTAAGTACCTATGCAAAAGTTGAAAGTATCTGAGATCAAAAAATACTATCTATATCAGGTATGTACATAAAAGGCAGCCCAGATTGACTCATTCATTCAACTTACTCATCAACGCCCGGCAAAAACCGCTGAACATGTATTGACTTGAAATTTTCAAGGTATATATTCCTAACATGTCGTAGGTGCTCACTACGAGAAGGTTTTTTGAAATTTCTCTTCTAAAGAAGTCAAAATGGTTCGAATCTTCGATTATTTAGGTATACGGATTGCCAGCTGCTATCTAACCAATGTAAATCAAATGTGCCATGATTATAAAACCCTTAAGTGAACATAGATTTTCTGTACATACGAAGTAGGTATTTTTTCGTCTGTTTTCAATTTGTTGGTCCTATGAATCTAAAGCTATTAAAGACTTCGCTGTTAATTCAGTGAAATTGAGTGAAATCTATGCCCATTTACAGGTTTCAGGATTTTCGTGTTTACTTGGGTATCCTTACACCTTCTATATGACCGAAGGTTTAAATGTGTTTTTACTTAGACCTGTTAAGATATTGAACCATTTTTTGTTTTGAAAGGTTACTTGGTCAAATTTGTTTGTAAGTATTTTGTTCTAATAGTCGGTTGGACAGGTTTTTTGGATTTTGTGAAAATCCATCCATAAAAGGAGTCAAATAAATTTTAACTGATTTCTGGATATCTTTTAGGCCGCAGATGAGGTATTGAATCAGTTTTTATTTTAATAATTCATCCTACAAAATATATGAAAATTATATTTTTGCCTTTTGCAAAATTCTATCCCTGAGGGGGTCATGGGGTCACATTTGTTTTTACATAGGCATCCAATATATTTTAGACCTTAAATTTATGGAACATTTGAAATAGTTTTTTGTTTTAAAAGTTTTTGTGGATTTTGTGAAATTCCACCTCTAGGAAAGTCAAAATGGGTTGAATGTATTTTTATGTAGTATTTTTCATTTTATTTTAGACACGATAAGATAAGTAATGAGCAGATTTTTGTTTTTAAAAGGTCATTTGACTAATTTATTGTCTAAAACTCATTTTTTGGATTCTGAAAAATTCAAATCTCAAGGGAGTCAAAGAGTGAAAATTATTTTTTAAGTACGCTTTTATTGCTGGTTATTAACGCAACAAAATGTGACGTAGTTCTTGTAATAACATCTGGAGGGTGCTTTTTTTTCTCTATTATTACTTACCAGCGCTTGCTTTTTCAACATAACTGTTATTTCATTTGTTTTGTCACCACTGCTACTGTGCCATGGTTATCGTGGGCTCCGCCTACGATCTCATGCGCGCCTGGCGGGTGAGCTGGGAACTCGTCTACTGAAGAAATGTAGGTAGACGAGTTACTGGGTTGAGGAGGTTGCCAACATTCGTCGTTGCGCGACAGGAGAGAACAGAGGTGCGTGAAAGGAGTGTGACGACGATATTTTTAAAGTCCCTTGGACGTAAAACGAACATATTATATAAGTACCGAAACCTGTAGTGTCTCTGCCACTACATGGTAGCAAGAGCATCGAGAGTTTTTATACACGAATAGAATCTGATCCTAATTAAAAACTCTAAAATTAAAACTCTAATGAATTTTAATTTTTTCCTGGTGCGAAATGGAAACAGATCCTTAAATAGAATCTGTTCTCGAATTTCCCTACTACGCTTCCACTCGCAAACGGAATTGATACCTATTATAGGAATTAATTTTGAGATACTTTTTTTTCGAAACTAAAAATTAGCTTCGAAGCAATTAAATAAAATAATACGTTTTTTTTATCTTCAAAATAAGAAACGTATCTTTAGCCGAAAGTTGAAATAATAACTCTCGACTAGCAGCGCTAAAGTGATCTTAGAAATGATTAGGATCCCTTCCAAATAATAAAAAGAAAAAACCTAATAAAGTTTCGTACTTATTAATTAGCCTACGAAAATTTAGCAATCAAATATTATTGCTAAATCATATATTTCTACATACCTAATATACATGGTACCTATACATATGCTTTTCAAAGCAAAAATTGCTTCGAAAACCTAATAGGCAATAGAAACATTCATACCAGTAGATTTTATGAAAAAATCAACTGGCAAAATAATACGTCTCTAAATAACCATTTACAAAAAAAAAAAAAATTTCTCGAATCAATACATGATCCGATAATTCAATAGGCATTAGAGACGCCCTTTATAAGCCGATGCAATAAAAATTCCATCGGCCTAAAATCATAAATATATTGTTCACGACAAAAAGATTTGCCGTCAACTTTCACAAAATGGCTAAAAATTATCTTGGAGAAAATTTTTAGCCGCCCCCAGTATTTCAAACTATCAAATTCTTAATAAAAGAATTCAATAGAAATACAAACATGCGTTCATAAAAGAACACATGCCTATATCATCATTGAACCCGACCGTAAAAACGGCCGAGTTCAGGCACCTGCTATTCAAAAAAAAATATTAGATGACACCCGACAAAACGGATGTCAATAAAAAATACGTCGACCCTAAAGAAGACGTAAATTTAAAAAAGGTTAAAAAATCAGCAACCTCTTTTACAATTGCCGAAGACGTATCGTATATATGCTGCTGACGACATCGGATTCCAAGAAAATTGGCTGTCTAAATAGCAATAAATATGACAGGAAAAAAAAAACAAAAAAAAAAAGACAAGAAGCAAAGTCTTTTGTTCATACAATGTAGATACGGCCAATACAAAAAATCCTTATCTACAACCTGCGAGTGTGTATGTGTTGATGATCAACACACACACAATCAATATAAAGATTCTTCCCTTGAAATCAATGGAAGAACCCTCCACACACACACACAAAGACAAAAAATAGGCTCCTTCATTCCAGCAGGGAATGAATGAGTGAATCAAATCACATGATTAGACAGTATCTAGCAAAATTACGTCGCAGTTGACTTCATTGCCTTTTTAGACAACTGAAGTGCGAACATTATGTTTTGTGGGATCGATCCTGATTTTATCTTGTGCGTTATTTTTGTGTTTTTAATATTTTTGGCGTTTTTTGCATTTCGATTTTTAATAATTTGCGCTACACAAAAGTGTATCAAAAACTTTTTAGCAAAATTTACTGAAAAATCATGTTCGTGTGGTCAAGAATCCGACAGCAATTGTCAACCACGTTTTAAATTTTCAACTTATTTAAAGAAGCTGAAATCCCACAAGAGCGTCGGAGTTTTCGGAGAAGCTCCAACCTCATCATCTCATCAAAAAAGAAGAGGAATCTACTGGTCATCCCTCTTCTATAAGGAGAAATCAACAAAGTCCAGAAGGTAAGTCGTAAAAATTCATTTCTTACGACTTGTGCAAAAATTCGTTCGCGTAATATAATTTTGAATTTCTTAAAAATTTAGAATTACGAAGACAATAAAGTGCCGTACAATTAGTCCTGAGCAATTTTGAACATGTTCAGAACTATCAAGGGATAAAATTCATGGTGAATTAAATGTCCTCGGAAACTGAAAAACAATTTTCGAGGTCATATCCCGAGTACTTCTTGTCTTCGAATTATGCCATTACAGTTTACAATAATTCTTCGTATTTAATTTTCACGCGAAAAAGTACGTACAATAATTTTGAATATTGTACGTACTCAAAAATAATTTAACGTTAATAATTAATTATGTTAAACTAGTGTCTTGCGTAACATTTTTCATTGCACTTTACCGCCATCTTTTTAAATACGTCGAATACTAGAGAAATTAATATTCAAAGTACGGCAATAAGCGCAATGAAAAATGATAAAACCCGTCAATTTGTCGATGCTGAATAACTCGCAATTTTAATTATGGAATTTTCAAAGCCTATTGAGACTTTGAAAAAGTAATCGTGACCCATCATGGGAAAGCTTCATTACACCCACGGGTCATGCCAAAATTTTTAAAGTTGACTTAGGACTTTGAAAATAATTCACAAAATTTAAAAATCAAACGTGACCCGCAATGATAAAACATCATTGTGCCCACGGGTCACACCAAAATTTTCAAAATAATAAAAATACTTTGGACTTATTTTTTAATTTTTACATTCCATTAAAAATTATATCATGACTCGCGATGATTAACCATCATTGCGCTTAGGGGTCATGCCAAAATTTTAAAAACTGATAAAACACTTTGAAAATAATTTAATGTTGATAAAAATAAACGTGACCTATGATCAAAAATCCTAATTACGCTTAAGGGTCACGCCAAAATTTTTGAATATCAATTGATAAATAATAAATTCAAAAATTATTAAAAGAAATCATACCTTTTTTTTTCTTCTTCATCTGCATCACCAAATATTTTCGTAATTTAGGAACAACTATCGCAACCCGTGAAAGAAAATCCTCACTTCACCCACAAGTCACGCCAAAATTTTCAAAATTAAAACAAAAAATTTGAAAAATAATCAATAATTACAAAAATAGACTGTGATCCGTGATGGGAAACCTTCATTGCGCCCACAGGTCATGCCAAAATTTTCAAATTGACATTAAAAATTTGAAAAATAATCAATAATTACGAAAATAGACTGCAACCCGTGATGGGAAACCTTCATTGCACCCACGGGTCACGGCAAAATTTTAAAATTGACATTAAAACTTTGAAAATATTCAATGTTTGAAAAACAAATCGCGACCCGTGACAGGAAATCTTCATTGCGCCCACGGGTCATGCCAAAATTTTCAAAATTAAAATAAAACTTCGAAAATATTTCAAAAGTCAAGAATAAAAATACATGTAGCAATGTATTAAAAATTAAAACAAAACATGAAAAAGTGTAATAATCTTTAATATTTCCACTCAACAGAAACTAAAATGCAACGTGACGAAACACCGATGGATTTGTCACCGGCACCTCCACCACCTGCAGACACGCCACCAACCCATTTGGTGGCCCCTGCACCAGAGCTGAACACGACTCCGCCAGCACCACAAAATACCCCAATGTCGCCGGTATTAGCCAATGCCTCGCTGGCAAAAGTAATTGCCAGCAGACACGGTCTCCACCACAAAGATATTGAAAGGGAGATCGAAGCATCTGCCTGACATAAGGCCGCGACTGACCCGTCACAAGCATCCAGTGGCAAGTCACACTATAGCACAGGGTCAATGCAGGAGGTAGATGATTTCGAAACAAGGATCGAAATCTACCTCGACTCGATCACGACTGCCGGGTTCTATACAATAGAACTCGACAATATGATCAACGCCAGAAAACAGCTGCCGGTAATCACACAAGTAATCGAGCAGCTGATGAATTCGCCACCAAGAGTCGATAAAATCAAAATACTCCTGGCCAGGGCGAATATCCTCAAACTGCGTGCCAACCAAGGGGAAATTGAAGCAAAATTTCCACTGATGGCAACAGATCTGCAGCCAATACCATCAACAATGCCGATTGGTTCCCCGGAACAAAGTCACGAGGAAAAAACCCCATCAACATCGGGTCAAGTAGGGCTCGGTGGTGGGGAAACAACAGCGCGTTCGCCTAGTGACGAACGAGCTGACGAAGCAGAATGAGAAGCTGAATGCCTGCAACGAGAGTGGTTGGAGAGACAGCAGCTCGAGTGTCAATGGCAGGAACAGCGATGCAGGAAGAAAGAGCTGGAGGACCTCGCTGCTAGAGCAGCTTGCGACAATCTTCAACTGGAGCGAGCTGAGAACAAGATCGAGAGAATCCAGCGAGACCCTTCCAACAAGGTAAAACATGTCAAAACAGAATATGGGCTCAATCTGGACCAGTTCTGGGATGAGTTCGTGCGGCCAGCAATCCAAAAAGGTAATGAAAAACTTACTTTATCCAACCCGCGCAAATACGAAAAACGTAATCGCACGGATTCTTCACAGGATGAAGTAGATGAACCAGCACATAAACGAATATGTGCTTGTTCCATCAACACCACTCCTGTCATACCTATTGCACCCGAACCAGTTCATAACAATTGCGTATCTCCCAATAGAAACGCAGTTGATCAAAATCAGTATGATTCAGTAACCGAGTTGGTCCCCAGGCCTATATTAGGGAACAATTTTGAACCACCTGTTAACAAAAATATACCGGAATCAATACCCCGTTGTTGGGAATTGGACCCGAATACTCACCCGGAAAAAGCAGCTATGAACCTGAAAGCACCCAAATATTATATAGATGATTGGGATGGAACGATTCTTAGCTATCCAGGGTTTATTAGGGGATTTAAAATGTACGTACATCTCCGTACGGACATTGCAGTCCCACAAAAAATTAAATTGCTTCAGCAAGCAATGCCTAAACACATAGTTCAAAAATTTGCACACTTTGCACCTGATGACGTTGGCTACAAACAAGGTGGGAAATTTTTACATGATAGGTTTGGGGACCCAAGTAAGGTCAGAGCGGAAATATGGTACCAAATTACTGAATTTCCGAACACTAGAAACGGACTTTCATCCATCCAAGATGGCATGGATGGAATTGCAGTGTTGATTGATCGTTATCGGCAGGTCTCTATGGTAGTAGACGAAGAGCAATTGTTCAACGTCACTGTTAAAAAATTCCCACCGAGATCATACCGAAATCATCTCAAAAGTAACGAAAGACATGTCTCTCATCTCTTTTCGGCAATCAGGGAATTTATAAAAATTGAGGAAATGTTTGACAAAAAGCATAACCCCAATTCAAATTCTAGGAGAAATAATCAGGAACAACCTAAAGGCAGTCCAAGATTCATAGCCGCTACCTTTTCAAAAAGTAACGATCAATCAAAGGGAAAAGATAAATCTAATCCCAACAATTTTAATAAGAGCTCAAACAATAATAAGGGAAACTCATCAAAGTCTCCTAACTGTTCTTCTGTTTCAGCACATAGAGAACAGAACAAAGAAATGCGGAACGCTCAGGATACTCCAAAAAGTATTCTGAACATGCCAGCTGTCCTGCAAAAAGCATGCTTGTTCTGCAATGAGAAACACCCGGCATTTCTCTGTTACGACCCTCGCTTCAACACGCTTCCCCAGAGTCAACGCGAGTACCAGGCCAGAAGGTTGTGTACCAAATGCGCAACCTGCCATACAACCACAAGCTGCCTGCAGAAGGTCTCGGCCTGCTGCAAATGGTTCGACTGCCTATCAGTCGAACATCATAGCAACTTGTGTCCGAATGCTCCTTATCCCATCTACAAGGAGCATATGGAGGCCTGGTACAATAAACTGTGCCAGCGCAAGGAAGCATTAAGTAAGAAAACATGTGATTTTGATAAAGTCTCAAAACATGATGATTTTGATACTAATAAATCATATGTTCAATAGAATGTAACAGATTATGAAGTGGCGAGAGCCAGGATGTTGACAGAACTTAGCGCAGATCAAAAGGAGTGCTTACCAGTGAGCAATGAGTACTTTTTATCTTTTATTAAACACAAGAAAAGCTCAACTTTTCTTGTATTTCAGTCGTATGCTCGTTCTCAATATCTAAAAGAACCAATCAAAATAATGGGATTTTTTGATTGTGGTAGTGTTGACACCTTCATAAATAAGTCTTACGCTTTCACATCCTTAAAACTAAAAGGATATGAAACAGAAATAATAAGACTTAAAGGTGTCGAAAACCAAACTTCAAATATTTTCAAATCAAGCTTAGTGGACTTTGAAATTTTGACACCAAGTGGGATAGGGGTTCAAATAACAGCGAAAACTATAAATAAGATTACGCAAAATTTAAATCAACCAAATTTGTCAGAATTTTATAAAAAATTCCCTGAATATTCGAAAATAAATTTTTGTAAAACTGATGAGGAGCATACGATTGACCTATTATTAGGTAATGATTATATGTGGTCATTTGTAACAAATATTCATCACATTTCACCAACTCTCACACTAATACAGACTGAGTTTGGATGTTAGGAGGGATCATCCCAAATCAAAACACAGTTGATGAAGTCTTCACACCAGTATTCTTTAATAATCCTCAAGAGATTGAGAATTTATGGAGACTGGATGCCATTGGCATCGAGTCTAATAATCTGGTAGAAGCTCAGGCTGAGGCCGAAGCTTTACAACTTTTCTACAAAAATGTAGAATTGGTAAATAACCGCTACCAAATTAGGTGGTTATATAAAAATTATCCTCCACCATTGGCGGATAATTACAATCTATCGTTCAGAAGACTCGAACATCAACTGCCTAAACTACAAAAAATGCCCGAATTCTTCAAAAGATATGATGAGTACTTTAACTTACTAATTGAGTTAGAGATGATAGAGAGAGTAGATCTAAAATCAAAATCTGAGCTAATTCATTATTTACCTCACAAAGGGATTTTAGATCTAACAAAAAGCACACCACTCAGTGTAGTTTTTGATGGGTCAGCAAAAACAAAACAGTCAAAACATTCCATTAATGAATGTATGTTTAAAGGAGCTAATCTGTTGCCAGATTTGCTTCAAATACTTTTGTCTTTTTGTAAAGACAAATTTGCCATTATTGCCGACATCAAAAAAGCCTTTCACCAAATAGGATTGCATCCTGATGATCGGGATGTAACAAGGTTTTTATGAGGTAAAGATACATCAAAACCATTAACAAAAGATAACATAATAACATTTCAGTTTCAACGCGTACCTTTTGGAATTGTAACAGCACTATTTTTATTGGCGGCAGTATTGTTACACAACTTCCAACAGGTGAACCCGGAATTTTATAAAAAACATGCAAATAACATTTACGTTGACAATTTAGTAACATCACTGCCTACTTACGAAGACGCTTTACAATTGCATAACCAGGCTGACAAGTTAATTAAAAACATCTCCATGGAGCTGTCACAATGAGGAACAAATTGTATCCCATTACGAAATGATTTTGCACCTGAACATGCACTTACAAAGCCTCAAATAAAAGTACTTGGACTTTCTTGGGACATGAATAAAGATATCATCTTTATCAGTCTGTAACGTATATTCTCGTCTATTTTAAGAAATGACGAACATATTCGTTCACTCATTTTCGAATACCAAAAATGTAGATATTTGTCAACAAATTACCTTCCTATAACTCTTCGTAAACAACCACCAATTTATTCGTATTTAATTTTACATATACAGATATACATTCTGTATATTTATGACCTAGTTGTACCTGTCCCTCGAGTACTCGACGAGTCAGCACAACCCTATAATAACAACACCCTACCTCACTTTACCTATCCGACACGTACGTTCTCATACCCTGAACGAGTATATAATCCCTCGATTCAGTTGTATAATTGTTCAGTTTAGTTCAGTTCTCCAACAGCTACTTCTAAGTACCTGGAACCTCTCTTGTAGAAGTCTCTGGTGAACAGATAGTCTTGCTTGTTGAATTGTGATTTAATATGTATTACTATTAACGTAGAAATATTAACTGTGATGTACAGAATATTATTTTATTAAAAGTGTAAACTCACTCATGTGTTTAAATATTATTGAGTCTCAAACAAATGTTAAGGTCCACTATAGTTTGTGGATGTCTAAACTGAATCTATTTTAGAAATATTACTACTTTGAAGTACGTGATATTTCGTGTATGGTGTACTCCCAAAAGAGGTCGTAACTAGGTACTACACCGACATCTTTTGGCCGTTACATTATTGGCGCCCAACTGGTCTGCTATTGCGAATTGAACTCTCGCTCTAGTACCTGCTCAATGGAATTGCTGAATTCAAGCTGCTGTTTCAATTCCTCTGGCTCGAAGTACTTTGCTCTAACCTTGAAAACTCTAGTCAAGTACTCAAAGAGAAACGCGTAAGGCGCGCTCTTGAGGAAAGGAAGTAGAGGTTAGCTGCGAGTGGAAAAGAACTAGTTGTGAAAAGAAACCCGAACTTCAAAAACAAACAAGGAACATTTATTATACAAGAGAAAATACAAAGGGAAATATATACAACGGTTCGGCGAAGTGCGGCGACGGATTCTTCAAGCTCCTGTGCAAACAAAAAGAAGAAAACAAAGTAACAATTAATATTAAGTATAATTCGCGTCCCTCCCTTAAATATAAGAAGTGTTAAATAATTATAAGTCGCGAAAAAATTTATTTTTATGAGTGAAACTTGGGAAAACTTATCCGAACCCAATACTACTAAAACTAACTTAAATTGGCTAATCGATGCTAAAAATTTTGAATTAATTAACGTATGTCAAAACTTAAACATCGAAGTCGATAAAAAATATTTTTCTCGAATAAAAACCCAAGAGGATATCCTATTAAAAATTAAATCCAGTAAGGAAATACAAAAATTATTAACCCCTGAAAATATAAAAATAATTTTACAAACAACACGAAAAACTCGTGAACAAATTCCCGAATTAGAAAATCCCATAATAAGAAAATATTTTAATCCTCCTTCTACTTCAACCCCATTCTTGGAAAATTTGGATAATCCCACACCATTTCCAAGAGTTAAAACTGCTATTAATCTAGTAGATATTACTGAGTGTTTAGAAAAATCTGACGAAGATTTTCTCAGCCCAGAAATTGAAACTAGACTTTTAGAAAATTAATTCCCCCTTTAGAAAATAAAATGTCAGGAAAGGCTGCAGTAAATATCAGACCTTCCTTATATGGACACACCCCAACGGAAGACATCGTATCATTTTTAAACGGATTTGAAAATGAGGCGGAATCTTTCAATTGGGATGCAAATATGAAATTTAAAAAAATTAAAATCGCATTTTCTGGTCTTGCGAAACAAATATTTGAAGATAGAATTCAAACTAATCCCGAATGTAATAACTGGCAAAACACTAAACAAAAAATTTTGGAAGTCTTTACGAGGACTAAACCCCAACTACGCGAAATATTATACGAAAGAAATTACAATGGTGAAGCTGATTTCTCTGCGTATATTATGTTTGTGAAAAGGATTCTAAAACAAATTGAACCCGATATTACGGAAGAAAAAATTATCGAAAAAATTATGCCTAACCTCCCCGAAAAAGAAAGAGTATTTTTAATAAAAAAAGAACCTAAAACTATTCAGGAACTTGATAAAGCTTTCTCTAAATATCTCGAATTTAAAGATAAAGCATTCGGACATATAGATCCCCTTTTACGTAAAAAAATTGACCAATTAGAAAAAACGATAGAAGAATTAAAATCCGGGAAAACAGAAAAGAAAACCGAAAAAAACGTAAATACAATATCGTCCGACCCGATCTGGAAAGCTGAAATGGAGAAGATGAGCGCTGCAATAGCGAACATTTCAAAATTTCAGGAATCCAGAAAAATAATAAAAATCCCCAAAATAAAAATAATAATAATGAACAAAACAATAATAACCAAAATAATAATAATAATAATAATAATAATAATAACAATATGAATAATAATAATAACCAAAATCAAAACCAAAACCAAAACCAGAATCAAAATAGGAATAATAATAATAATTATAATAATAATAATGGTAATGGTAATTGGAACCAGAATCAAAACTGGAACCAAAATAACCAAAACAGAAATTGGAATAATAATCAAAATTTCAATCCTAATTATAAAGGAAGAAATTTTAATCCAAATTTCGGAGAAATAATTTTCCGAGAAATAATAATGGATATTATCCCAATAGGACTCCAAATTGGAACCAAATGGCTCTCCCAAATTGGAACAATGCTCCAGCATGGTCTGGAATATCATTTAATACTCCCCAAAATCTCCCCTATGTGGCTGCTAATACTCAAATGATTGCCCCTCCGGCACCATTAATGGCAGCTCCACAACAAAATTATCTCCCAACATCAAACCCCCAGGCCTGCCAGAATAATTGCTCAAAAAACTAAGTGTCCCCCTTACAGGTGATCTGTCAGCTGTAAGGGATGTCGCGAACAAAGAGTCGAAACTAGTTAACAATGTGAGTAAGGAGAAGTTTCAAAGCAAAGGGTACTGCAGAACCCAATGTAAATTTCACCTTCCATTTGCCATTTATGGTAAACAAATACTTAGCTTAGTCGATCCAGGTTCAGAACAGACACTTATTGATGAAAAAGTTTTAAAGAAAGTCAATTTTACGGAACCAATTCTACCAACAAAAGTAAGATTTCGTGGTGCGGATAGTCAACCTCTTGAGGTCATAGGAGTAACCAATGTGATTTTTTCCATTGATCATTGTATTTACCCACATCCCACCTACGTTGTTCGAAATTTAGTAGAACCGGTCATACTGGGTTACGACTTTTTATCAACCCATAAAGCCAAAATGGACTTTTCGAAAAACAAATTCACTCTACCGTGTGGTGATGAAGAGCGATGTTTTGACATGCCTGAATGTCACAATTTCCCTATTGAAAAGGAAAATAAGTTAGGTTATATTAAGCCCTTTAAATATTATGCTCCCCAATCTTTTAAAATAGAGGCAAATTCGGTGCTAATTTTAGCAACGCTGCCTGAACACCTGGAGTTTCTGTGTGAAACATCCATGGAAGAAAAAAATAATTTCTTTGTAATCGTATCAGAAGACACGATAGCGGCTGTTAATAATAATAACAGACCCCACGTGATCTATAAAGGCGAATATTTAGGAAAATTTGAATTAAGTAGTGCAGTAGAAATTAATTCCTGCCAAATAGAAAAAATAAAAGAAAATACTATTTTTAAGGATAATCGAGGAAATCCCATCCCGATTAATCCAAAATTGTCGCTTGAACAAAAAATAAAAATGTACGAAATAATTAATGAATATAATAATATTTTTACGGGAAAAACAGATGAAGTTTCCATTTGTAAAGTTCCCGAACAAGTTGTCCGAGTAGACGACGAAACCCCACTGCGGTGTAGAAATTTTAAATTCTCACACGCAGAACATGAGGCCCTACACAAACTAGTCGATGACTTAGTAAAAGTAGGTGTCCTAAAAAAACAAAAATCGAAATTTGAATCGCCAATATTTGTAAAAAAGAAACCAGACGGAGTCTATCGAGTATTAGTAGACTACCGAAGAATGAACCAAAGAATAATTATGGATAATAATCGTGTGCCAACAATTGATATTATTTGGCCTTATTTAAGAAATAAAAAATGGTTTACGACAATTGATTTAAACAGTGGATATTTACAGATTCCTCTCACGGAAGAATCTAAACAATACACTGGAATAAATGTGGATGGAATTGGATATGTATTTAATTCCACTCCAATAGGTTTAAGTATATCCCCGTCCATCTTCCAAACTATCATGGATGACATATTCCATGATATATTCTGGAAAAAAATGGTATGTTATTTGGACGACATTTGTATTTTCGGAGAAACTTTCGAAGAGTGTCTTGAAAATACAAGGGAAGTATTAAAAAGATTAAATAAAGTAAATTTAAAAATAAAAACAAAAAAATGCCAATTTGCAATGAACGAAATCGAAATATTAGGACATACGGTCCGATATAACGAATTACGTCCATTAAATAAAAATATAGAGGCAATAAAAAATTTAAATCCCCCTAATACGTTAAAACAATTACGATCATTTTTAGGATCAATAAATTATCATAGGAAATTAATTCCTAATTTAGCTAAAATTACTGCTCCTCTTACTGATTTACTAAGAGGTACAGATAGCAAATCAAATGCAAAAATAAAATTAAATCAAGAACATCTTGAAATATTTGAAAAATTAAAAGAAATTATGATTTCCAAACCTGTATTAGCAATATATGATCCGAAATTGGAAACCTGTGTAGAAGTTGATGCTTCGAAAATCGCATTAGGTGCAGTGCTGCTGCAAACTAATCCCGTTACGAAGCATAAACATCCAGTTGGATATTTCTCTGAGAGAGTCCAACCTGCCCAGTCAAAATTATGTTCATTTGACTTGGAAATGTTAGCTATTACGAATGCATTAGCTCATTTCCGTGGATACCTACTTGCATTACGCTTCGTAGTATACACGGACCATAAACCTCTGATTTATCATCAGAAATTTAATACTCCAAGCCCAAGATTAATCCGATTAATATCTAAATTAAACGAATATAGTTTCCAAATTAAACATATCGCCGGAAAAAATAATTGTATGGCTGATATGTTATCTCGTCCGCATGATGAACCGGACGAAATCACATTTGAAAAAGGTGAATTTTTAGTAGATAAAAAATATGCTCTTCAGGACGAAGAAAAAAATGTGAATACTGTGTGTAGAATTCACAATGACAATTCTGTCCCATTAAACCCTGTATTCTTTCAGAATCAAAATGCGTGGTACTATCCAAGTACAACGCCCCAAACATATTATTTTCCCCCTTCCCTTGCATCAACCTTCCCATATTATCCCGTGGTACAAACCACAATCCCACAGAATGAGTTAAATCATTCTGAAAATTGTCCCAACAAAACTACTAACGTAGTTACAAGATCTGCTCTTAAAGAGGCAAACCTCGATAATCAGATCATCCCAACCCCTCCTGTGACCCCAGTTGTCACACAAATGTCAATTCCCGACATCACATTACCTCCCCAATCAGAAGGTCAAACTTCTGAATCCCCCAAAAAATTGAATTGCCCGAAAATTTAAAGACAATGCAGGAAAATGACCCGCATTGGAAAAATGTAATTTCATTATTAAATTATAACGAAATAAAAAAAGATAAAAATAAAATACGAAAATTGAATCGTACTATACAATTATATTTTCTTGACGAAAACAACGTATTAAAGAAATTACCTAACCCAACCTCATCGTATGATGAAGCGGTTACAGTAATTCCCGAAAAATTAATTCCGGTAGTTCTAAAAAAACTACATGACGATCCGTTGTATGGAGGTCATTTCGGAATAAAGAAAACAAAAAATAAAATAAAAAATCAGTTTTTCTTTAAAAACATGGTACAAAAAATTACGGAATACGTATTATCGTGTCATGAATGTCAAATGGCACAAAATTCCCCGAAAGAGGCTGGCTACCTCAAACATATTGAAATCGAAAACCCTAAACCGTTTTCACATTTAGAGATCGATTTCATCGGAAAATTTAATACCGAGTATGAACACTCGTACGTGCTTGTCGGTGTAGACAAAAGCACAAATTTCTGCACCATACGTCCAACAAAAAACCCAAATGCTCAATGCGTAATTGAGTATTTGAAATTTATTTGTTACACGTATGGCACCCCAGGAAAATTTCTTGCGATAACGGAGGTCATTTTGCAAATGAAACCGTCCGTAAATTTTGCGAAGAGAATAATATCAAAATTATTTATTCTTCGTTTTATTCCCCCCAATCGCAAGGACTCGTTGAAAAAATCAACGGAGTAATAAAAAAATCATTATCAAAATACGACCATTCAAACGAAAAAGAATGGATCGAAACAATTAATAAAATTATTTTCGCATACAATATAAGCCCAATCGAACACTTAAATAATAAATCTCCATTCTACTTACTTCATGGATTTAATCCAGAAGTACATTTACCAGAAATACCAGAAAATAATAATAATAAAACAACTCGTGAAGAAGAAATTGAAAATCTCCTTCAGACGAGAGAAAAAACGCCGAGCTTAGCAAAGAAAGCATCGGAAAAAAACGCGAAACATTATAACGCACACCACAAGATCATTGACTTCAAACCTAATGACCTTGTTTTGCTGCGTCAATCAAAAAACGTCGCGAAAAATAAAATGAAATACACCGGACCATATAAAATTGTTAGAAAGGTCACGGATCTAAATTATGCAATTCGTATTAAAACAGACGATAAAACTGCGTACGACGAAACAGTTCACGTACGACGATTAATTCCATATAAATCTCGTAATACCGACGAATTAAGAAACGAAATAAAAATAGAAGAAGTAGACGAAAACATCGAAAATCCCATCCCAACCCAAATCATACCTAAACCAAGGGGTCGCCCTCGGAAAAAACCAAAATAACTATGTGTAAAGTATATTACCCGTAGTCAAACTGGTTTTTTCAATCACGATACCTCCCTTCCCCCCACTTTATTCGATCTTATTGTAGAAAATTATTTCCCTGCGCATCAAGATATCTGTAAAAATCTTTTTTTTGAAAAAACTTAAATTAGGAAAAATGTTAAATAACTCACCAATAGCCCACGTCTCTGAATATCCCTCCAGGAACTCTTCCAGCCGGTCTCCACTGGATGAGCTGCTTCCGTCGGAAGGACTTGAGGCTTCGTTCTCAGGCTCCTGGCCACCGTCCGAGGATCCACTCTCTTCGGTGGACATGCTCTCCTGTATGGACCGAGTATTCCACGAAAAGGAGTGAATGATCGGCGCGGACAGCAGCCATCCACTGCGGTACGAGATCGCCCGGTTGTATTCTGTGGCATCGTAGTGGCGCAGAAGCTGGAATCCGACGGTAGACACGGAGAGATGTAGACGCGGCTTATGATGATCGTTAATGAACCGAACAAAGCGAACCCCAGCGGTGTTTATAAGAAGATCGTTAAGGTAGATATGGTCAAGGTGGACATACTCGATGGTTACCTTCTCGTTGGTCTGCTGCGATACGCAGAGCAAACCAACGAGAAGACCAGAGAGTATGCCCAGCCCAGACAGTCCTCTAGTATCCAAATTCCCTCGGAATGTCAGTTTGAGCCCAGACGGCCCAAACTCGACGACCATGGAATGGGGATAGTAGATTCGGAGGTGGAATAGAAGCTTCTTCGTATATTCCTCCGAATCCGGACAACAAGTGTACCTAACGAAATGGCTCCAGTAGCCTAAATCTTCCTCTATTACCTCACCAGGGATCCGCGATGGCTCGAACTTGTTGAGAAAATCGCCACGATTGGACACGGTTGATACACGATAAAAAAGTGAAAACAGCCGATGAAGTGAAAAGTATAGACGAGGCTCACACATGCAACTCTGGAATTGTCGTAGTTTCGGAAGTACCTGTTCCCCCAGGAACCAGGTTTCATTCGCCTCCACGACCCCAGACGACATAAACATTCGGTCGTTCATGTATACGATCGACATAGTTTTGAAATACGAAAAAACAACACGCAAAGAAAAAAACAGAGAAAGAATTTTTTTTGAAAAACCCAAACTACACCAACACGTCACTGACACTTGGAAAAATTAAGTTCGAAAATTTTTTTTTACACGAAAAAAATTGAAAAAATATAAAAAATATACGTAAAAGTGAAAAAAATAACACGTAAAATAGCGTAAAACGGTAAAAGCAAAGACAGAATACTGACGAAAGAAATAAAATTAGTAATTTTATATTAACAATTTGACCGAGATTCATAACTTGGATATCGGAAAAATTTGTCTCCCCCTTTACCCCAACCTACGAATATCAAAACAAATCAGTAATATGCATAAGCCATTTTCTCGTAAATAACTTAGACGTTGCATTCTTTCTGTTTCAGAAAATGTATACGAATCTACTTTTCTATTTCGCAATAATTATTTCTTCGACTAGTATTGCGCAAAGAACATCGTCTGACCCATATAGGATTACGACGGCGTCAACTGGCGCTTATTTTCAAGAAATAAGCAATATTTTCGTATATTCTAAATCTGCCCCAATAATTTACTCCATTAAGCTAGACTTGCATGAATCAGCAGATAAATTATTAGAAACGAATTTCAAACACCGGTTGTGTAATGAAACAACCTGGAAAAATTGCAAATATGCAGAAATGGCGAAACGATTAAAAAATACCATAAAAAATCTGAAAGAACAAAACATTGCGATGATACAAGATTTCTATTCGACACCATCGTCTATTCGAAGCAAACGAAGCGTATTCACCCCGATCAGATCTTTCTTCGGAGATGCGCTACGATTTTGCTGTCGAGTATTAAACTTTAGAGATGGACGAAACTTCTTGGCGAATGAAATCTCGTTGAAAGAAGAATACGATATTATTAAAAATCAGCTACTAATCGAGCATGCAGCCTTAGTAAATACGTCTACTAATCTGCATAGCTTCATTGACCATACAAACAATTTTATGACAAGATTTATCTCGCATACAAATTCTTTTATGGAAAATTCGCTAGAAGAACACGAACTTCTAATCTCGCTAAACTATATACAAGGATTCTATGATAATTACCTAATAAACACGTTAAGACTATCAAATATCCTAACGTCGTGTAAATCTCATATGATCCCATCTTCAATTATCTCAAAGGAAATATTAGAAAAAGATTTAGTAAAACTTTCGAAAATTACGAAAAATCTAGGTCTCGACCTAGCAATACCCATTAAGGACATTCAAAATTATTATCATGCTGAACTTGTAAACTGCAATTTCTTTAAAAACACGTTAGAACTAGAAATTAAAATTCCCCTAAAACAATTAGATTCAAAATATGAAATTTACGACTTTATTCCGCTCACATTCAAAAGTCATTCTAATGAATTGTGTAGCTGGGATCAAGAACCATCTTGATAATTCATGAAATCAGAACAAATTCTGTACGTTATATTAGTGGAACCAACCTCCATTACTGTAACTCAGATAAACCATTATGCTTCCTTCCTTCTAATAGAGGAAGTGATAAATTATCGTCTTGTGCAAAGAATTTATTCTTCCAAGACTTAAACCAAAACCTATTACAATCTTGTTCATTTAAATGCAATCCTAATAATAATCAAACATTGGTGCACCCGATTGGTCACACCAAGTTTGCTATTGTAAATTTTAACTCCCTCGTAGCAACTAATTCCGTTACGAAAAAATCTGAAAAATTAAAAATAAACAATGATTCCCCTGGAACCTTCATTCTGGACGTACCTTGTCACATCCAAATTGAAGATATTGATAAAAATAACAAAAATACTGTAATCATCCCCATAGAAATCCCTTGTCTCTCTGAATCATTAGAAGAGACTATTAAAATCGAAAATCATTTACCACTCTTGTGGACATATTTTTCTGATTCGATAGAACCTTTTGATCTTGCCATTGATCTGGCAACGACAAAGGTCTATAACCCAAATTGGAAAAACTTTGTTCCTCACACTGTTCCCATGAACAATCTGGAGAACAAAATTAAATCCATTAAACTGCAAATACCCGATCAAAACTTCAATGATTATATAACTTTCATTAATGAAATGTTCCTAATATGGTTAAGTGCAATCTCACTTATTTTAATAATTATTATTGTATATTTAAAATTAACCTGCCACCAAAACTGTGTGAACCTAACAAAAAGCACAGCATTGTAAAAAATTACGCAAAATAATACGATATATTAACTATTTATATATATACGTAAGAAAAATTTATTACTCATAATTAAGATTGTAAAAATGTTATTCTAAGTATATATACTCATACTCGCATTATATGACGTAATTTTAATCATGCAGAATTATCTGGACATATGTATGTGTTGGATAGACTTTGGAAAATTTTTTTTTCCTTATTTTTTTTTGTTCCCCCCGGAGAATTGTGTAACGTATATTTTCGTCTATTTTAAGAAATGACGAACATATTCGTTCACTCATTTTCGAATACCAAAAATGTAGATATTTGTCAACAAATTACCTTCCTATAACTCTTCATAAACAACCACAAACTATTCGTATTTAATTTTACATATACAGATATACCTTCTGTATATTTATGACCTAGTTGTACCTGTCCCTCGAGTACTCGACGAGTCAGCACAACCCTATAATAACAACACCCTACCTCACTTTACCTATCCGACACGTACGTTTTCATACCCTGAACGAGTATATAATCCCTCGATTCAGTTGTATAATTGTTCAGTTTAGTTCAGTTCTCCAACAGCTACTTCTAAGTACCTGGAACCTCTCTTGTAGAAGTCTCTGGTGAACAGATAGTCTTGCTTGTTGAATTGTGATTTAATATGTATTACTATTAACGTAGAAATATTAACTGTGATGTACAGAATATTATTTATTAAAGTGTAAACTCACTCATGTGTTTAAATATTATTGAGTCTCAAACAAATGTTAAGGTCCACTATAGTTTGTGGATGTCTAAACTGAATCTATTTTAGAAATATTACTACTTTGAAGTACGTGATATTTCGTGTATGGTGTACTCCCAAAAGAGGTCGTAACTAGGTACTACACCGACATCTTTTGGCCGTTACACAGTCCACCAAAATTAAAAGACCAAGTACCAAACTGGTCAAAGAGACTGTTCCTAAGAGCAATTTCACAATTCTTTGACCCTCACAGTTGGTTTGCCCCAGCATTTATACCTTCCAGAGTTTTCATAAAACAACTCTGGAATGAAAATTATAAATGGGATGAGTCTTTACCTCTGACGCTACAACCAATAGCAACAGAGCTACTAAAAGACTTAACTCAGTGCACAACTTACTGCCTACCAAGACAAATTTATTTGGGTACTTATAACCCGAATGAATGTCAACTACATATATTTGTAGATGCCTCAAAAACTGCCTTCTCCATGGTTGCGTTCTTACGCTTCCACAATGAAGAAAGTGGTACAACTAAAGCCAGATTCGTCATAGGAAAATCACAAATAGCCCCTATGAAAATGGTAACAATCCTAAAATTGGAATTGTTAGCGGAACTCATAGGAGCTAGAGCAGTCAAGAATATACGCAATCCTCTTGAATTACACAACAGCCCAACTGATCTTTGGTCAGATAGCAAATGCGTTCTAACATGGCTGTTACAACGTAGAGTGTTAACAAAATTTGTCTTAAATAGGGTTAATGAAATAAAAACTGTACCAAACCTACAGTTTAGATACGTTCCATCAGCCGACAACCCAGTGGATGTCGGCTCAAGAGGAGCAATAGTGGAAGACTTGTTCACTACTACATGGTGGACAGGTCCACAGTGGTTAACTCAACATCCTGACACATGGCCACAGACTGACTTACATATTATTCAGTCTCTGATTTAACAGAAGAAGAGAAAACTATACCAGTCTTCTCTACTTTAAGGGAAACATTGAAAGTTTCGGATAAATTGTCAGACTTGATTCCCAATAATCAAGACACAATATTTGACAGTCATCAACTTGCAAAATTAAAAAGACAATTAAAATCAAGAAAAACTTTTATCCCAAAATTTGTTATGAGTTTCGTTAATTATATTTGTGAAGTTAAAACATTTGCTACACAAATTGACCAAGTACAAGATCCCAACCAAACCAGTCAGGATCTTACACAAACTCAAAACAATATAAACTCACAGCAAATACTAGATCTGTCTACTAGACAAAAGACAGATCTTTCAAATACAATACCCTACACAAGTTTCATCCACGAACCACTGAACACACCATCCAACATCAATATAGACAAATTTAACACACTAATAAATCTAAAAAGAATTTTCTACCATTGCATAAACGCACTTAGAAAATTATCACGAAAACGACTTGCCAGAAACAGGTTGGTTTCACCAAGGGCTTTAATCCCTAATAACTATCAATTCGCATTACTATGCTTCATCTACACAGATCAGAAAAAATACTTTTCTGAAATCTTTAATAAACTTATGTCACATAATGCCCCCGAATATGTGACATACGAAAAATTTCACATAACATTTGACGAATCAGGGCTATTAAGGTTAAGGAACTATATTCCTGTAACACCATTTACTGAAGATATCCTATCTCCAGTAATGTTACACCCAAAATCACACCTTACAAAATTAATACTATCAAATGTACACACATTAAATAGTCATACAGGCATTAAGTTTACAATGGCAGCCTTCCACCAAACTTACTTTGTACCAAGGGCAATGAGAACACTTCCAAAAGTATTAAAAAATTCATGCGTAATGTGCAAAAAGTCAAATAAAAGGCCTTTTGCACAACCAACACATTCTGAAATGCCAGATTTCAGATTGGTACCTTTCACTCATCCTTTCACCTACACAGGTGTGGATGTTTTTGGTCCATACTCGGTATTTGTTGAATACCTACCAAAAAAGAAAAAGGCTTTGGCAACTCCAACAACACCAACTTACAAAAAGTGGGTGTTAATCTTTACCTGTATATCAACAAGAGCAGTGTACTTCTTATCAGTCTCATCATTAACAACACAAGAAATGTGGATACACCAAAGGCAATACTGTCTGACAATGCCGCCCAGTTTAGGTTAGTGGCAACCCACTTACCCCAATTCTGGGAAGCAATAACATCAGACAGTACTATAAGTGACAGGTTACAACAAAAAGGAATAACCTGGCACTTCACTCCACCCAAGGCTCCGTGATATGGTGCATCTTATGAAAGACTAATTGGAGTCTTCAAACAAGCGTTTGAACGTGTAATGGGTCCACACTCTCATCATTGCTTTAACTTTCAAGCAGCGCTTAAAAATATACAAGTGATGATGAATGAAAGACCTCTGTGCCCTGCAGCAGATGAAGCTGAGCAAGTGACTCTAACACCTGCACACTTCATGCATGCAAATTTTCAAAATTTTACATTGGACCTAGACAAACCTTTAGATGAAACTACCATAACAGCCAAAAGTTTACAAGGTTTATTGAAAACTGATAAAATAAACCTTACCAAGCTTTGGGCAGCTTGGAAAGGACTCTACATCCCATATTTGAGAGACAGAGTTCCAAAAGGTGTAAGCAATGCTTACCAAATGGTAAGTTTCCAACCGAAAATTGGAGACATAGTCCACGTGTTGGACATTATGATAAAACCAGGAATCTACAAAATAGCCACTGTAGTAAACCTGATGACGTCACGTGATGGCCAAGTGCGCCACGCTGATGTCAGATTGCCCAGCTCTAAAATAGTGAGCCAGCCAATAAAGTTTTTAGCACCTTTGGAACTAAGAACTAATACAGAAGTTAGCCCAAACATAGACTAACTTCTATCCGAACTTGATCTGTAAATACACTTCATACACACAACCACTACTACGAACACCAATGCTTTGTGGCAACATTGGAGTTCAGCTATCTTTGAAGATACGGCAAGTCAACCTTGTCAAATACTTACTTTATCGTCCGGCTACCTATGAGGAAAGCGGATAAAGGTGATAGCGGATCGCGATCCACACTAAATAGAATTGTGATAACTTTGTCAACTATCACAATTTTAAATAAAAAATTGCTAACTTAATACCTTTTCTTCCTTACAGTGAAACACCTACAAAGCGCTGAACCTGTCAACATCCATTCCTCAGAGAAGCGTCCAGCAATTTGACGGCCCACAAATCACAGTTGAGAGCCAATAATTGACTCTCAACTGAAAGAAAATCATGAAACATAAATTTTTTTCTTCATACAAAGATTTGTGGACTTTGTAAATATTGTAAATATTTATTCAGTAGTTTATAAGTACAATTTGTTCTGTTTTTTTATACTTTTATAATAATCGACATGTATGTACTTGTGTGTGTTTGAAACTTATTCTGCTTTTTTACAGATCTATAGGGCAGCGAGTCTTGGAAGACTGGCCATGGACACCGCCCCCAGTATCGTGGGCTCTGCTTACGATCTCATGCGCGCCTGGCGGGCAAGCTGGGAACTTGTCTATTGAAGAAATGTAGGTAGACGAGTTACTGGGCTGAGGAGGTCACCAACATTCGTCGTTGCGCAACAGGAGAGAACAGAGGTGCGTGATAGGAGTGTGACAGTCCCTTGGATGTAAAACGAACATATTATATAAGTACCGAAACCCGTAGTGTCTCTGCCACTACAATGGTAGCCACGCATTCTTTCATATTGAGTACTTTGTATTCGAATCCTGTGATGGATTGAAATGTTTTTATACTTTTGTTTCTGAAATATATCACAGATGTGTATTTTTTAAATACTTGGTTTTAACCAAAACTTATGTATTTCTCAGTTCCATAAGGAGTATTTGAAAACGCCCATGCTTCATTTATTTTTTTGAGCTTAGAAGGAAACCTCACAAGATAGCTATAACTTCAGAAATTATAACTATATTCATCAGTGCAATTTATTTTTAATGGTTGAAAATAAGTTCTTTAGACAAACAAGGCCGAATATATCAAACCGAAAGAAAATCCTATGTGAAAAATTAACGAGCCTGAACAATATTATTATGTAGGTACATACACTAAACATTGCCGTGGGTTTTTTTGGACAAAACTCTTACAAAATTACAAAAAAATTAATGAGATAATGGAAAAAAAAAAAAATGAAGAAGAGGAATCCCTCTGCTCATTCTTGAATCGCGAGGTGGGATTTGCTGAGAGAAAATGACACCGCAAACGGAGATGGGTTGCAAAGTGGCCAGTGGGAAAAATCTCCTTGTTTATGATAAAATGTGGCATTAAAATTAAAGTAAGTATGAAACAGCCACCTTACCTGTATCTTTATGGGAGTTTTATCTGTCTGCCTGATTTTATATGCTTTAAGAGAAACACTATGCTGCACTTGTTTCGGAAATCTCTGAGTATTTACCTCCAAGAATAACTTACGCAGGAATAGGATTTTGTTGGAAAGAAACCGTGCAGTTTGAGGAGGAATTATTATGATCAGAAACATAAATACCTAATAATTTTTTTCAAATATGGCATGTGTTTGAAAAAGTATTTTTATCACATCTTTGAAAGTTTTATTGGAACCTGGTTAAGTTGACTACATAGCTCGTTTTATGAAAAGTGATACAGGTCCTTTTACAGTACCATAAGTGCATCCATCTGCTGTAGGTATCATAACAAAGTTCATTTGTATATTGGCTTCAAACGATCAATGCCTTCTAATTTCTCTTTTCCACCCAGATCGAAAATAAAATACTTGCTGGCGTCACTGGACTATTTTCCTGAGAATGATAAGTTTTTGAACATAGTGTTACCATAAATGGGTTAGAACCATGGTTTTCAAACTTATTTGAATCACGACCCAATTCAAAAAAGTTACAAACATTCAGGACCCACTGAGTGAACAATGAACGTTTCATGTAAGATAAGAAAATTTTTTTTAAACACACCAAAAGTTGGCCCATGATTCCCATTTTGGGTACGCTGGGTTTGACAATGGTGAAATAAATTCTTGGTAACTTTATTGCGAGAGCAATTCTTTAATTCATATTTCATGATCATACTATACGCAACCACTTATGTGTCTATTATAACATGAAAAGGCAGTTTTTTTTTTTGTGATAGAGAAAAAAAAAACCAGAGAAAAGGCTTTCAACACCCTTCGAAAAAGTACAAACTATACAATAGCAGCCACTTGACAATATACGCAGGAACGAGACACGCGCGGACGACAAATGAAAGAGCACGAGTCTGATATCATATTAGAATAATTTAAATGGTCGTGAAGACTTTTTAAAAATCCTAAATAGTTGCAATGAATATGAGTTAGCATTAAAAAATTGCATGAGACCCGTTTTTAAACAAAATATCTAAAAATACCTGGAACGAAAAATCGATCTTCCTTTTGAAAATATAAAGAGACGTATTTATTCTTCAATGTTGAATATATTATTGAATAAATAAATATATTATAAGTTATGTGTCTACCTACCTAAGTACCATACGAGCTGTGTTGCATACGTGCAATTTTACGCGATGATTTTCCAGAATGTTGCAAAATTAAGTATTATGAACACATTTCACTTGTTCCTCCGGGTTCAATTTGAAGTAAATGATGTTAACTTCTCTTGGGTAGTGTGAGGCGAAATAAATGGAGAAATGATGACTTTTCTTGCTTAACGTTTCTTAACATTATTCCCGCTTCGTCGATTTCAGACAAAAACTGTACGAACAAAATGTTTACTGGTGTGCAATATTTTTTATAAAATAAAATTGTACGACTCGAATTCTATTTTGTACCGTAGAGCACACTACGTCAACATTTTTCGTTTTATACGAAGGGAAATAATTTTTTTTCTTCCATTTTTTCTGAAGCAGAAAGTTTAAAATATATTTTCTTCGTAATGTTAAGTGGTTTTGGCAGGACAAATTATTAGGGAGAGAAAATAATTTGGAAACAGAAAAATTAATTACTTCATAAAGTAGGTAGGTATATAGGATGGGTACCTAGTCCGAATTATTTGCTAAATTAAACTAATTATAGAGAAAAAATGCTGAATTTTTGGGTCCGTATACATTTTTTTCAGAGTGGTTTTCAGTAATATGAGCTTCTTAGTAGAAATTAAAATTAAGGTTTTCTTTAATTTATTTACATATCGATGCATTATCTCTATTCTCCCTTACGTAACAGAAAGCAGTAACGGAGTGAATTAGATTGGTAAAGGTCGCGGTATAGGTAAAATTACTTTTTCTTGGTAGAGGATGTTCCATCTCCTCAACTTTTAAAGGCATAAATTTCAAAAAAATTAAAATTCTAAAGAGAATCGAGGAAAAAAACGAAAACTCTCTTTTTATATTACGCTGGATTCAATGCGAGGGAATCTATTCATATAGGCACCTATTTTTCATGTCCAATGAATTTTGATTGAACTACCTATCAAAGAACTTCAGGTTCTGAAAAATTCCCTATGTTTTTTTCTCCAATCTTTGCTGAAAATACACGTTCAACATATCGCTCAACTTGATTCAATTATTGTTTTAAAACGTAGCAAGGAATTTAGTTTTACTTTTAATTTAGGCTATTTTGAAGAGAATATCGAACAATAAACAGAGTAAAATCTGAAGAAATTAAAATTTGATCTGTAACCATTGGTAAATATTAGGCGCTTTAAAGTGTTAAGCCTAAGCTAATTAACGAAGTTAGAATTATTTTAAGATAAACATTTATTTGGGTGGGTTTTTCTGATTTTTGGGGAAAAGTTCTGTATTTTAAAGAGAAAGAATGTTTACTTATTTTGCTTACATTCGCTATTTCTTTGCCCACTCATAAAAAACAAAAGAACTCAAGGTTTTAGATGAATTTATTTAATTGTCTGACCTTTTGGATCTTTATTTTTTTGGTAGATGGGCATATTAAATGGATAAACGTTGATTGAGGGCTCAGCATAAAAGCGTATCCGACCTATTTTTCATGATTTTTCGAGTTAGGCTAATTCTGGGTAATACATATGGTGTATATTTTTCTATGCAATTATAAATCAAGTTTTAATTCACTTCTCTCCCGATAGAATAAGCTTAATTTGAATAAATTTTCACAGAATCAATAAAAAAGAGTAAAATTCAAAAGAAGTATCTACTTGATGGATTTGGTCTAATTTTGCTCTGAAACCCTCGTTTATAGAAATAAACGATGGCATTAGTTCAGACTTAGTATATCTAAATAAAGGTAGTTGACTTTATTTAAAGCCAATTGATGCATAAAATCAATGTTATGAGAATTTTATTACTGTATCATAAGTTATTTGGCATACTTATTATTTTTCGTGATGAACAAAATTGGTTATGGTCTTAGAATGGTACAATATATTAGATCAAACACAAGACCAAGACCCAACTTACACCTGTAACAGTACATGGAATATCAAAACCAAGGTCAACTCTAAACAAAGACCAAGAATTCCTTAGTCTTTGTCTTATTCTTGGTTTTGCATATTACTAATTATTATGTATAGATATTCGTTAAAAAGATAATAGAAAGACGGTAGATGGTAGGTAATTAAAAGTGAATGCAAGTGGCTATTAACATCGTACCTATATTTCTTTATTAGGTCCAAATAAGTAATATCTTTTCAATCCTTTTTTTTGGAAAAGGAGGAAGTACGAAACATGTTTTACCGAAAATGTTAGTTTAATTAAGTTTTATGCAGGAGGACTCCCCAGTGTAGTACAGGGGTCCCGAAACTCATTGAAGTGTCGGCCGCATTGGAGAATGAGAGCAAAAACTCTGGATGCGGACACTACCCAAAATATTGACAAATTTTTAAAAAAATAATAATTTTTATTTAAAAAAAAAAAACAAAAAAAAAAACCGACTGCGTTAATCTGAATGATTAGCTCTTATTGGTGGATATGCTCAAATTTATGACTATAATTTTTTTCAACCTCTAAATTCTCATTTTCTTCAGATACAACCTTCTAATTTTTTTAATTTGAAATATAAATAGCATAGAATATTCCCCGGATGGTTAGTAACAGTTTTAGCCTACTTTTATAAAATTCTATGAAGTAAAACACTTGTTCTAAGCGAACGAAATTCCGTTAGTTCCGGAGATGGACATACCAAACAAATAATCTCCTCCGTACGCAGTCGGTAAAAATATACAAAGTGTCCGGAAATTGAACATCCCGCAACTTCAGGATCGAGTTTTGGTAAAAAAAACATAAAAGTTTCTTATGTAAAATTCTGAGAAATTTTGAAGTAGGTAAGTAATTTCTCCAAAAATTGACAAAAATGAAGCTTAGTACGGGTGAATGAGTATTTTTTATGTTAAATAATTAATTTCAACTAACTTTGAAGATTTTGCTCTTATCTGGAGAAGAAAGTGAAGGGATTACTACTTTTTAAATAGTAATACCTTTTACACTCTTTGTTGTATCGAAAAACGAATCCCATTTTATTTAGAAGAAAAAATTTCCTAGACAAAAAAGATAGGTATACTTATTTTAAGGCATCTTTTTGTGAAAACTCGGTAGAGTTTTTCAGAATAACAGGATGGGTGCAGAAAATTAAAGATTCAGTTAAAATTGTTCGTAAGTTTAGGCAAGATTTTTACTTTTCGGTCGATTAACCCAGCACCCATCCGTTTTCCCTTACCAGATGTAACTTCGGAAAATAAATTTTAACTGAATTTTAATTCTCAACCGTGTTTTTCTCGAAAACTATTGGGTTTTCGTAGAAAGGTAAATTATACTTTTTTTGAGTGACTATTTGTATTTCTTAGGGTCCAAAAAAAATGTCTTTCACACAAATTGAAAATTATGAATGCATGAATTACCAATATTCTTTTAACGAAGAGGGTAATGATGTGTGCACTCTCCACCACTTTCTTCGATTTTGGTATGCGTCCAGGGCAGTTGGCGGACCGCGAAATAGTACTCCATAGGCCATATGCGACAATTTGGGCACACCTGGCCCTACAGATAATCAACGAATTTTTTGTTTTTCTCTCTAAGGTTACCGAATGTTGAGCGGAATGTCTACCACGATTGCAGACAAATCAATAGGAATATTATACCATTAAATTTCTAATCAATTATTAATGAAAATTACATCGGTTTGGAAAATAAAACCTTCAAAATTCTGATTCCTACCTACGTGAAGGACATCGAGTGTGTTTATTTCAGCGAAATTTTTCGCATCATGGTCGAAGAAAAAACAATTTTGCTATTTTCTATCAAGTTAGCTCCGGATAGATTTGTTTGATTTAACAACAAAAGTGATTTTTAAAAGTACATTATAAGCCGATGTTTATGTTATGAGAGAAATATTGAAAAACAAGCTCAAATATACTATACATACAGTCTATATATATTTATATTAACGCATTCGAATCACGCATTTCGCCATCAAATTGGTTTCGCTTTTAAATTCCGTCGAAGTAACTATAATAGAATAATAGACACGAAGGGTTGCATATATACATACCTATACGTATACTGGCACAATTGGGATGTTCCGTATTTTTTTTTCATTTTCTTTTTTTTTTTTTTTTTTTTTTTTTGCAATACGAGAGGGAAAAAAAGGAGAAATGGAATAGAGGAAAAGGAAAAAAGGATAAAACCGAGGAGAGAACGGGACTCGAAAATTTTTCGCGGAAAACAAGCGTCCGAAAAACGAAAAAAGAGGAAAAATGAAAAAAAAAAAAAAAGGAAAAAAAAGGGTTGGTGGTGCAGCAAGGAAAAAGGGACTACACTCCAGCAAGTTGTTACGATAGTATCGTCTAGGCTAACGCATGCTCTATAGACTCCAGAGAGAACGTTTTTATACTCTCAGTCGTCGTCAACATCTCCAGTATTGGGATTTTTTATTTTCGGTTAAAACTGCCGAATGGTGTGCCATCGCATGGCATGAGTGTCAAAGGTCGTGCGCCGTTAATATTGTACTTTTTTGGTGAATAGCTTTTCCATTTTTTATTTTATTTTTATTTTTTTTGTTGAATACCATCCTTTTCAAGATGTGGATCGTGTTTACACTCTCATTTCTGCTAAGTAAGTACTTACAATTTTTTTTCTTATACTTTCGGCATACCTATATAATTAGCGTAGTCTATATTTATGTATAGATATATACCTATATATATATATATATATATATATACACGTATATGTACAGATATTGTTTAACCTGCCATGATAAAAGTGTTAAGCAAGTAAGCTGTTGTGTTTGCAAAATATAACGAAATTTTTGAATGGGCTAAAATAATGAGATCTCTTCTTTTTTTTTCGATACAATATAATATGAATCCAGCCTATAAATTTAATCTTTCTTTTATGTGCACCAGAAGAAAGGCTGTAATATTCAGTTGCTTTGTTCGTCCATAAATGGGTTTCACCGGCCGGCAACCGGTGCATGCGCTGCAGTTGCAAAAACGTTTTCAATGTTCAATCTTGAACTTGCATACCTCCCAGTTCAATGATCTATGGAGTTGGCTTCAATTTGCTTGCTCCACATCGTTGTATAATTGCATAATTGCATATTATATTTAAAAACGATTTTCTGTATTTGAATTTGGCATCGAAACTACGTTTCGTAGTGTTTAGAAAATATTATTTTGATGTAGATGTCCGATTGTGGTATTAGATTCAATCTGGTGCGTGATCCATGATCTCTCACCAAGAGTTTTCCATCATACGCAGAATTTGCTTCGAAAGTTTATAGAGGGGAGAGGGGAAATGACGAAAAACGGAAAAAAAGGTCATACCGTTGGTTGTGACTGCAATGTTTTTGTCGAGGTGAGGGGAGAAAATTCAAGCTCTGAGGGGCTAATCCCCTTATCGCCTCCCCTCCTATGCTTCCAATCAGATGTAGGACTACGGTACCAAACTATAAACATCCCTCTATTTAATCGGATGTATAACACCAGCTGATCACAAATCTATGATCTTATGATGTGAGTTCAAAAATCCAGCCATCAGTCTACCTAAACGCCTCCTTTTTGACATTAATACTAGTATAATGAACGCTGGAAAAGTATATTTAATTGGATGTTCAGTCAAACACCAGATCAAATTAAAAAGGTGGAAGATAGGATTTCTTTTTTTTTGCTTTATGGCGCATTCAAAGAATATAGTGAAATAAGTACATTACTGAAAAATGCACTTCAAATTTCCAGCTGAGGAGGTATTCGAAAACGATGATAGGTATAAATGATTGATAAAAATGCTTCACCACATACCATATGCTTTCACAAGAGAGGGCTGTAAAGTGTGGCCATCTTTATTTGTTTCATTTTTCTTGATAGTTAAGTGATATTTTCAATAAAAATACTTCCATACAAAAGTAATGTGGATAAAATTTTAAACAAAAATCTTTTCACAAATTTTTTCATAACTATCATAGGGTTTGAGATGCAGGCTAGTAAATGAGGGTATTTTTTCAAATTATAATAATCTGCGTTATTTTCTGATTAGGAAGCTGAAAATGAATATAGACGCAAAGATGGCCAAAGAAACAAGCATAGCGAAATTTGTCATTAGTGTAATTATGTACTTCATACACAACACATTTCATGCCTTTGCATACATGGTGTCCCTAACAAAAATATTGGAAATGAACATACTTACGCGAAAATGGTATTTTTTTAAACATTTTAAGTCAAATTTACGTCATAGGTGAGGCCTGGTGAAGAGACAAAAAACTTGTCAAAAATAGTTTCTGCCTACAGAAAAATACACAATATTCGATGACATAAAATTATAATTCAAGCTCATTTGAAGTTTTGATGACATACCTACATAACTTCGTAGGGTACCACTTTGCCATATAAAATTGAATATTTCTTAAGCTGTACCTACTATCATCTTGGTACTTAATAATATTAATTTCAAATTTCACTGTTTTTATATATATTTTGGGTCACAAAAAGAATTAACATATTGTTATTAATAGTTATTTGTGATACACAAGTGTATAAAGTAGGTGATTTTGATCTGAGGGTGATTTTTGTAACACGAGCCGAAGGCTAATGATGCAGATCACACGAGTATCAATATCACCTACTATATATGCACGTTGGTCACTCATTATTTTTTGCAACATATCTCCGCCTAAAAAATAAAAAAAAAAATAAGATAAATTAATATTTTTGCTGTTGGGAAACATAAATGCAAACTATGCCAGCACTTTCAGTCATAACTTGTGGCATAGTGGTTACCATATTAGCTCTCCAAAAGCGAGGTCGAAGTCAAATCGCCACAGCAGGAGAATCTTTTATGAAAAAAAAAGAAAAAAGGAGTGTGTATAAAGATATGCAGTGGAAGTGAAACTTGTTACCCTGAAATTTGTATTTTGAAGAATGAATGTTTTGTTGGCAGCATGATTTTTTGTTTTTTGTTTAGTATAAACATTAAAATGCAGAAAAAGTTATATAAATTAAAAAAATAGTGCTGTATAACTTAAGTTTGAAAAGTTTATTTTATGAAGGAATAGGTTAGGGTTTTTTTTCTCCATTTACATTCAATTTTTTGAGATCTGATGGAATTGTATGGAATTGAATATTATTCAACATTTGGGCCTCCCCCTCCCTCAAAAAATTATTGCGATTAGCATTATTTCCAGTAATTCAGTATTTTGTCATAAAATGATAAATTAACTGTAAATAATTTTATTTCTCGCGTGTATTTTCACATTGGTAAGTATTATGTTGCCGAACAATAATTTTTTGAATCGACTATATTTCATGAATTGCAGTTTTTTCTTTTGGCTTTTTTAAAATAAACCTAATATCATACCTAAAACCTGAGAAAATTATTTTTGTCTGCGTGATGTTGCAGTTCAGTGCTCGACATTACAATCGAAATGTTGTTGATTTGAGATTAGCCACAGGGCACCTCCTTCTCGACCCAAAATGGCAATGTAGGTTTTCAGTTTGATTTAGTGGGTGCTCCCTGTTCCAGTATGTGAATTGATGTTGGTATGCCACAGACTGTCGGATCCCTACCATATTTTTTTCATATCAGTATCAATAACCTCAGACCCGAAGTTAAAATATTACTGCTGCTTGTGTGATTAGAGAAACAGAACACACGTCACCCACAAAATTTATTTAATTACAGGTATTTTTAACCGTTTATGTGTATGAACGCAAATTTTTGGAACAAGAACTTATTTTTTCAATGTTTTTTCCATGATTAGTTATTTGTAGATCACATAATATTATGAGAACATTTTTTGTTAATAAAAGCTTATAATAATTAACTTTTTTCCTCAATATTATGAACACCTCTAATTGAATTCATCATTTTACTAATAAGTAGGCTACTTATAATGTCAAATTTCTTCATTACAATATGAGTAGTAGAGTAGTAATGAGAGAAATCAAGACCAAGACCATGATAATTCTGGTGTTAATGTTAGTCTTGCATCAATGCTTATAGGCTTGGTCTTGTTTATCGTTTTACTTCAAAATATTATTATTGTTATTGATAGCTAAAGTAAATTTGATATTCACACGAGTATATTACTTCTCAAAATATATGAAAAATTTTAAAATTAAATTGAAAATATTTTAAATTTTATTTCAGTGGAAAGATTGAGAGGATTAATTCACCGTTTGTTCACAATTTCAAGTTTTCGTTAGGTCTTAGCTCATGACTAAACTTTGCTCATTACTAGTTGGTAACATAGCTAGATGTGAATGAAATTTTCTTCAAATTTATTTCATGAACGAACTTTTTTATGTTATTTTTTTGAATAGACTTACAATTGTAACGTACTTACGTACTACCTACCTATAAAGTTTAAATTTGTTTCTAAAAAAAAAAACTGAATAAAAATGTAAAATGTTAGGTTTATACTGCACCTCAAGTATGAATCTGCTAATGACTTCATTTCTGTGTTCTTCATAAGTCAATACCTACCTACTTCACTTTTGTTGAGATTTGGATTGATAAAAACCAACCAACAGTAAAGAAGCCGTCTTCGAAGAAAAGAAAACAACAAACAATGTTAAGAAAACAAACCAATATTTTTTCCTGCTTTCTAATAGTACACTTTGTGAAAATATCATCACGTACTGTAGGCTACACTAAAAACGCAGGTTCAATTCGATGCCTGGAAAACTTGTGAAAGAAGTAGAAAAGCAAAAAAAGCAAAAACTTGAATTCAAAAGTTTTCAAACCAAGCGTCTCAACTATTCGAAAGAATTAGGAAACGTTTTACCGCATTTTCGTCCCGAAAAAGTTTATAGAACTATCAAACAATGCGACAAGAACAGTGATTTTTTCTACATAAGTTTCTTCTCATTTTCTTTTTTCTTTCCTCTTATATTTTTTTTCTTTTTTTCTCTATTTCAATGAAGATATTTAGGCCTATTAAGTGATTTCGACTGCATTTAACAAAAAAATAATAAATAAATGAAGGGAATTTTTCCAGATGTAGGTACACGTTGCCAAAAGTTATTAAATTTGTATGCTTCCATTTCAGTTTTTCATGGATGACTAAATCAAAAGTACTAAGAATGTACGCCTAGACATAATAAAAAGGATTTCTTATTTGAAATCCTATGTCGTCTAAGGTACTTAATTCCAGTATTTCTTTGAATAAAGAATTTTTCCGGAAAAGTATTACATAACTTAAAATGAGCGATATTTTTCCTCCTGAAATAATTTGTTCTATCTTTTGACAAATACTTATCTAATCTTCAATCTTCGATCAAATATAATGTAAGCTGTTTCAGTTGACATTTTTTAATTATTTTTCTTTTTCTTATTTAGATCTGGTACGTAAATGGTATGTTTTTTAATGAAGAAAATTAAAGAATAATGAAGAAATACGTCATTCATTTTACCCTAACATGAGTGCCATTTTGATGACCTTATTTTCAAATGATAGAAGATGATCTCTCGGTAGTCCCCTTTAGTTTTTTTTTGGAATTGATGAGGTAGTTTTTGTGTTATCAGTATCTCTACCTATTATCCAATACTACGAGCTAAAAACTGTTGAAAGCATTATCATTCCAGAATCGTTGGACATATTCGCATGAGATTCTCCAGATAAAATTTTGTTATTTTAAGGAAGGGTTATAGCCATCGTGGAAGTCCGTAGTTCTCATTTGTGTAAAATTAAAAATTTTATAATTTATGAAAACAGAAAATGGACAAAACATTCTTTGAAACGAAAAAAAAATTATTAAAAGAAAATTAACAAACTCCTGTCTTTTTATATTATCTACTGATTGGTGAGGCGGATATTATTCTATTTATCTATACTTAATATCTCTGTCTCTTTCTCTGTTTCCTTTTTTGACATGTAAAACATCTTAGCACTAAGTCTATGGTAGGGACTAAAATGAGATTTATAATTGTCAGATTGCAGATTTGCATAATTCGTACGTCTTACAATATTGTAACTCTCATTGGCAAGTGTTAATTAGTCTCTAGACGAACTCGCGCTTTTTTTTTCATCAAGATTCGGTCCAAAGAAAATGGGGCTATGATGATTTTTCCACATATCATCGAGTATAATACATCTTATATTATATTTTTGAGGACGCTAATTCAAATTTCTGGTCCAATTTTGGATTATAAATTAAAAAATTCTGGACCACTACAGAACACTAGAAGGGGTAAAGTTAATTTTTTTGTACTTACGTATATTATTGAGTGATACATCGTAGGGTATATTTTTCAATCTGGTCCAATTTTTCTTTGAAACAATTCGTGAAACATTAATTTAGGTCTACAAAGAAGCTATTAAAATAAAGGAAGAACGCAAACTTAGATAAATACATATAGACATTAGGTATGCTGCTGGAAACAGCTTGTCTTTAAATAAAAAAATTGTTAATTTTAAAGTAATACTAGTCTTAACCCTGCGGCCCTGCTCACTGTTAAGCAACAAATAAGTACAAAAGTTACATTTAACCATGAAATGTATGCTTAAATTGACAACAAATTGAAGGTTGTGAGGAGTGGAGCAGTGGACATATATGTTTATGGCTATTTTGCTTATTTTACTAGAATTTTAGTGATAGTGAGAATGATTAATATGAACATAAGGTAAACTATCAGTTTTGGATCACTTTCACTTGTGACTCAAAATTTTGAAAATTTACAATATGGTGTAATTTCCTCACCATAAATGAGCAAAAGAAAGTGGAGAAAATACTCCCAAATGTTTAAAGAGCATTGGGGAAATGAACACTTGCCCTTATGGGACTTTTATCTAATAGCACAATTTCTCATCCATATGAATCCCAGTTTTGGTATAATTATCAAAAAAGTTTGCAACATTCTCAACTTTTAAATTTTGAAAAAAACCTTCCCTCTTTCCCCTCAAGATTCCTCAGCGGCTATTGGAGATAGAAAATTGAAAATAATACTGTTGGAAAGAGGAAAAAATTTTCTAAAATTCAGAAATAGTTTAATTTTTTTATCATCATCAGGTTTTCAAAATTAGACCATAAAAAAACTTTAAATCAATGTAAAAAGTTAAGTGTTATGTTTTAGTATTTTCTTTCATCATTAGCTCACAAATACTTCATTTTAAGTGAAAAATGATGATCGAAATGGATTGGTCTATGAAAAATAATGGTGTGACCATTGAACATTTTTTTCTATCATCCTTAGTTTTTAAAATAAACAACAGTTTAAAAAACGGCCAATTTTTCATTAACTTGTAGTTTTTTAATGGCTCATTTTTGAAAAATTAATGTAGATAAAAATATAAGTTTTTATAGAGAATTTGAGAAAATTTTATCTTCTTTCCAATAGTACCAACCATGGCTTCATAGCTCAAATAACAGCTGAGATACCGTGATGTGAGTGAGAAGCAGGTACCACAACCTGACAAATGCCACATACCTTTTTCCTGTTACATACCTTTTATAGGTGACATACCTTTTATTGGGTTCTTGGATTTTGTCATACCTGTAGATTGCCGAACAAAAAACAATGAAAAAAATTTTTTCATTAAAAAATCTAATGGTACCAACTTCAAAACACAAAAAACAAATAAAAATGCTCTGAAATTAAAAAAATTTGTATAGTAAAATTCTATCCCAATTTTTGTATAATATTTATCTGTATTATTTGTAACATTCACAACATTTTAATTTTGAAAAAACTACTCTTCTCTCACTTCACAATTTCTTAGCTACTACTTAAGCTACAAAGCTGAGGTTCGTACTATTGAAAACAGAAGAAAATTTTCTAGAGTTTTTTAACAAAATTTATTTCTTTATTGCCATTAGTTTTTACACAAATCGGCCATAGAAAAGGACTGAAAATTAAAGAGATATTTGTCGTTTTTTAATTTGTTATTCATTTAAAAAACTAATAATTTCAGAAAAAAATTTCCAGCTATAACCCCCTCTATTTTTTAACAACAAATTCATTTTCACCGTCAGATTTCACCTAAAATGAATTAATCACGAGATAACGGCCAGAGAAAATACAAGAACAAAACTGGGCGCTCTATGTATTACTATAGATATATAGGTATGTATATATACATATATTGTATACAAAGGAATTTCTGCATAATATTCCACCAACTTTCGGACATTGGATACACACGCACGTATATATTATTTTGGTGGTCTGGGATTTGTAACTGAACGGGTGGAGAGGGCGTTAAACCCCTCCTCCAAAGTTAATAATCATTTTAAAATTTCTTCAGTAAAATCTACTGGAATTAAAATGAAGCGAAAAAGCATTATGGTACGTACGTTGATAACTTTTTTCAAAAAATAGAAGGGACTAAAAAGAAAAAACAATAAAAAATGCGCTAAAAAGAGAAAAATAATCCTTTTAAAATTTCTCCAGCAAGATCTAGTTCTAAAGACCGGAATTATTAAAGATGGAGCTGCTTAAAAAGTATTTTCATAATGGAATTGACATATAAATGCCTAGGTACATGGTTAGGAAAAAAGAACCGACTTCAATAATTCTATTCCCTAGACCTATATCTTGGTAGAGAAATTTTAAAAGAATTATTTTTCTATTTTTATCGCATTTTTTATCGCTTTGTTTTAAATCGGTTTCATTTTTTGAAAAAAAATATTACTAATCAATATGATTAGAAAAACGTGAATTTATGCACTTCGGAGCTCTTTCGTTTGGATCGGGTTATTGTACTGAACGACGTGTATGATACAATATAGCTACTCGTACAGTGTCCCACATAATGACGTAATCAGTGGAGCGAATATTTTCGTTTAAATCATTGGCACATAATTCGTGTCACAATGGTTGCCTATCACTTTGTTTATAAACTGTAACAGTGTTTAGTGAACAGGAATAACAACGAAAACGTACGACGAGATAGTGATTTTATTTTGAATTTCTTTGGAAGGTGCGACATCGGAAGTGGAAACACTCGGTAATAGTGCTAATCTTACCTTCATCATCATCCCAAGAAAGGTTATCGTTTTCTCCGATTCTCGTTTACTTCAATAAGCACCAATTTGAGCTTCGAATGTTTATAGCGTCAGCATACGCAATATACGTGAATTGTTTTTTGGAAAAATGCTTACTTGGACTAAATATTGATCAGGTTTCTGCGCAGCACTAAATTACGATTTTAGGCAAAAAACATAAAATTATTTTATAGATTTTAACGTGCAACTTAACGTATTTGTGTTTAACCTTTGTTGACAATTTTCAAGGTAGGTAACTCCATATTTCGCCGATTAATTGAGTATTTTGTTCGATTAAGGTCAAATTTTGAGTTAAGAATGCACACATTTTATGACATATGTGATTGTATGAGTTTCAACTAAACGTACGCATATACATAAATATACTACGAATTTTTGCCTCACTTGGTCAAGTGTCACCCATGTGAAGATATGATGTAGAAATCCTACATTTAAATTAACGCATAGGTAAATAATTATTATAATAATAATGACTCGCAAAAATAGAAATTTCGTTAAGAATGAATTTATTTTACATGGCAGTGACCATTATTTACCAGAGGTGGTCTGAGGAATGCAGATCAGGGGATTCTTTTTATGTTTAAAACTGCTGCATGCAAAAAATTCTTCTGAATGTTTGAATGTGTTTTTCTTAAGAACGTTTTCGTTAAATTTTCACTCTTGAATGCTCTTTATTGGTAGTTCAAAAATGGTTCGTTTCAGTGTTTCACTGGTTTATCTACGTTTGCATTTTCACGTAGCCATTGTTTCATTTTGCAACACTCGAGCTACCAAAATGTTGGGAAAAAAACAGCAAATAATACAGCGCAGAAAATTTTGAAGCCAACTATGTTATGCCTTGGATGTTCATTTTTGAATTTTTATTGGAATAATGGCTCCCTCACTTTTCAGTTTTCATTAAGATTTATCAAAAATTTCATTTTTTTTTCGTAATGTAATCCTTACACGAGAAGGTGTTTCCTTTCTGAAAATTTTACTAGAAGCTAATTTTCAAGTGTAGTCATGAATTATTTTTTCAATGTACCACGATCATGATTGACCTGACAATTTTTTTTATAGGAAATTTCTCAAATTTAAGAATTATGGAGATTTGAGCATATTTTATTGATATGGAACTAGCTTCAGGAGAAAAGTTATGGGTATTTAATGCATCGTAGAGGATTATAATTCCACTGACGAAATTTATTGTGTAATATCGATAAATTCGAAGAGATTTTTATCAAAGATCGAAGTGTCATAGAAAGAAAAAAATGTGGTATGCGACCCTGGGTGGCTTAATCCAACCCAATACATAGCCTAACATAACTTTCCCATAATTAAAAAAAAACCACTCCATTGAGTGTTCCACGAGCATCTCCACCAACAGAATTTGGTGAAGATGCGAGTTAAGGGCCCCAAGACCTGCTCAGCTAGCCAGGTGATCGATTGAACCGCTTTATACCATGCAACAGGGAAGAAAAAAAGAAGGTGAATTAAAAGAAATTTACCTCATAGCTGAGTGTCCGAGAAGGCGTCTTTTTCAAAAAAGAGCAGCCTGAGTTTACCTCAATTGATGCCTCGAGCGGGCCCGATGCCCGCGAATATAAAATTAAACCATTATAAAAAAATAAAAATGTATTAAAAATTCCATCTTTACAAAAATGTTGACGAAAAAATATATCGACCTCGATGGTCGAAGACAAAACGAAGGATGAATATTACAAGATTCATAGTAAAAATATTAGAGTACAGAAAAAAATATAGTTTGGAACAAAATGGCAGGGGATTTTCCGACAACCGAGGTTGTACAGTGTCATTGCCACCACTAAAAATAAAATGGTGGTAATGAAAAGATCGAAAGTAAAAGAGAGGGAAAAAACGTTTAGGCTACGTAGCTAGGCTAAGAGTTTAGCCTAGCCGGAGATGCTCACGGCGTTTCAGTGGGTGAGTTTTAATTTTAATTTTATTTTATTATTAAGGGAAAAAGAATACGAAAAGTTTTTTAAATTTTGAATTTAGGGGATGGCCGCATTCCACAAAAATACACTCGATTCAGCTGAATTTTATTACCACGTAATCACAAAAATAGTGAAAGACAAACAGTTTGCTGTAAATTTTCTTAAAATTTGATTTCAGTCACTTACGGATCAGTGACAGTTGTCAACCTAATGACTATTTTCTCGTCTGTTCTCTTAAAATACATTTTTGAAGTGTACCTAATGTAAATTTTTATTCTATCAAGAATTTTTTTACTTTTATTATGAGTTCTGATTTTGAAACTATTTTATGTCTGTATGCCTTCATTATTACCTTTTAATTTATAGTTGATTTTGTCCCAACCTAGTATCTTTACAGTTTCTCCCTAGAATACTCGTTGATATGTCTATGGAACAAATCTCAGCTTTAGATCAAGATTTAATTGAATTAGATTCATTTCTACACTTTCATAAATTTCATTGAAAAGGAGACAGTAAAACATCAGAGAAAAATGAAAGCAAAAATTGATTGAAACAAATTCATGCCGGTGGTAATTTTCAAATAAGTAAAAATACAATTATCTAACAAAAAAAACTAACAAATCTCGGATGAAAATCTTATATATAGATATTTCAAGGGCAGATCTTATAGTGATTGATTTTTAAAAGTTCAGTGTTTGTGAGTTCATTTCTTCGTATCACAAACTTATTTATTTTTTCCGGCACATTTTCTGCCACATTATAAGTTGAATTGTAAATTCTTTTATAGAAGTTCAGTCCGTAATTAAGAGAAAATGAAATATTTCATAACGCTTCTAAATTTGGGGCAGAAATTTTATTTCAAAAATTTTCCACTTTCATTTAATCTTTAATTTTTGACTACAATTTTTGGTGGTGAATTATTTTCTCGATTATGGAGAGAAATGGAGGGAAAAATCATATTTTATATGAACAGGCTTACCTTTTTCAGTCACGTAGATTCGAAAAAAAAACTACCATTTCGTGACTATCTCTTTTTAGATATAATTTATTAATTTTTGCAGTCAACATGATGAATTCTGTAAAATGGAAATTTTTACCTGATGACGGAGATAAGAGTAACGCATTTTTTGTGTATAGATGAGTGAATTTAAAGAAAAATCTTTAGGCTTTACCACTGCACCAAACGATTATTAATTGCTTGATAGTACTTCGGGGTGAACAGTTTTATGAAGAATAATATTTCGTTACTTTTTGTTCGTCAGGAAATAATAACGAGATTTAAAAAAGTACAAAGTTTGTGTAAGGATTAAATTTATTTCATTTCTCAACGAATAGAAAATTCTCATTTTCCACAGTTTAAAAACGACACTAAAAATTCGAGGTTCTTTCAAATACCTAGCTACCTAACTTTGGTGGTAAGTCTGTAACATTGATTCGTTTTTTCTCCTTTAAGCGATGACGGTAGCAGATTTATTTTGCAACACTGAGAAGGTTTCCACAGACAAATAATAACTTTCACAAAATTTCACGTAAATAAAATTAAAGAAAAATTTTTTCTCTATACACTATGAAGAAAGAAAGTCGAATAGAGTTTTTTATTTGTTAGAATATTTTGGTTACTTGTTACGACGAAACTCGAAAAATAATTCCATCAAAAAAAAGTTCAAGGATAATGGAATATAATAGGGATGTGATTTAAACCAAATTTTTTTTCCTAATCGAAATGAAAAATGAAACCTTACATTGTTACATTTTCAAAACGTAAAACCAAGGCGAAGAAATAATGAAAAGTCGAATAAAAAGGATTCACTTTGACGAAAAATAAACAAAATTTTTGTTCGGGTAAAGTTTATTATAAGAGTAGGTATAAGCAGGTAAAGGTAGGCTATAGCGTTATAATAGCAGTAGGTTTGCATCAGTAGCGGCCCGAGCTAATTGTGCGCCAGTGGCTCCACCATATTTTTGCGCCCCTCATGCATTGAGACCCTCCTTAAAATTTTTTTAAATCATGTCAGAAAAAATGTGTAATATAATGAATCTAAACTTTTTAATCCGAAAGTATCAGATTCGAACCCCATCAGCAACTGAATTTTTTTTATTGTAAAAACGTATTTTTAAAAATTAATTTTTAACTTTAATTATTTGCGCCATTTTTGCGCCCCTTTTTCAAGTGAGAGTGGCTATAGCCACAGAAACACGCTGTCGGGCCGCCTCTGGCTTGCATTCTTATATCGGGTAAATACTACAAAAAGAAATTATGTGGGGGTTAACCTAACAGTTATTGGCTTTTTGACTTTTTATTTGCTTAGAGGATGATTTAAGAAAAAATTAAACAATTCAAATCTACGTAAAAATTTAAATTTAGTGAAACTAATATTTTCTGAGAGAAATCAATACTCCCTCTGGATAAAGATCAATGTATCGCTTTCAATTTTAAGACGTTTGAAGTTTGCTCGCTAATTTACACCAGGGAGGCCAGGCATATGAGCACTGGAGGGCACAATAAACCAATCTGGAAATTCAAGCAGTTAAAATGAGCTAAAAACATACACGTTTACGTATGTAGCAGAAGTAAATATCCTGTTTCGTTAATCTATCAAATGATCAAAACATCAAGTATAAGCCTAATATTTCACTATGGTACATTATGTAGATACCCAAAGAGATTATTCTTAATATTTAATCGTCGATTTCAGCCTCATCTTATGATTAATTGTAGGTACGCTATCGTTTTTACATGTAACTTATTATTAACTTGTTTACTATTGAAGCTGAATTAATATTTGGTCATTCATAAAACGTGAGGAGTCCAAAGAACAACCAGAGATGAATTATTCTCCAAGATGAATAGGTGATGCTATCTGACACAGTTTGAAGATGGGAAAACTCTATTGCTTATAAAGTATAACAGTTTTTGTCCAAGTGAATAATAGGACCTTAAATTTTATAGTATTCAAGAAAAATCGCATGAATCCTTATTCGAGTTAAGTAAAGCTGATTGGAGTCCAAGAAAGAATATGGGAGAGTTACTAATGTAGTGTGTGAGTCTAAAACATAACACACATCCACAGAAACTAAAGATCAGTTGAAATTTGGCCAGAATTAAATAGTAAAATTTTAAATTAGGGCATCCAAAGTGCTGATATTCATGAAGAGAAATCAGGTAAGTTAAAGACCACCACGTCTTTGAGCTCCAAAGATATTTACCAAAAATAAAAATTATCACATAATTTTTTATATGAATAACGTTTTAATTATACGAAAAATTGTACCCATAAAAATAAAACGAAAAGAATTAAATAGATAAATGAAATCAAATTAAATTCAAATTAAGATACTTGATTAACATAGCGGAGCATATGGAGGATGAATTACTAAAATGGGTCGCAAATAGTCAACAGAGGGCTTAAAATACTGAAGTAAAGATAACTGAGACCCAAATGTGTAAGGGCACATTTAACTTTCAAATGAAATCAATTTTAAAACGCATCTTTGAAAATCAAAAAAGAAACAAACTTTTAATGTTATAATTTTAAAATATTGACTTCACGAGAACAAAAAGGAGATTGAAACAAATTTAAGATCACCAAAAGGTAAGAAAAAAGAAGGTAGAATTCATTTGCGCTATCCAAATTTCCATTTTATTTGATTCCTTTTTATTTTCAACTCGTACAATTATAGAAACATGGAGAGGTGAGACACACTTCGCCCGAGTTTTTCTTGGTTTTATTTTTCAAGAAGTTTTTCCATTGAAAATCTACTTATTCATTTTGTAATTAAGAAGACATAGTGATCATCATAATATTTCCTCTTCTAGATTATTCTTTTGGTAAGCCACTAAATTTTTAAAGATTTTTTTTTTTTTTTCAATTAATATGGTATAAAAGTATATTTTTTTCCCAGCAATGGAATAGCTCCTTCAACACCATTTGGCAACCTCAACTCTCGATGTTTCAGTTGTGTGAATCTAAGTTGAATAATTCAATTTGATGATCTCTGTTCCATGTACTTTTTGGTCAGTTTCTTTGTGCATTGTATAAATAATCACGTTGTGTTATTCCTCTTAAATACACCTCTTTGCCTTACGCTGTAATGGGTTGATTTGTGATAAATTATACAATCATATAGGTTATGTATGATCGATAAAGTAAATTATTATAGTGTTTCTTACATATTTCCCGAGGACTTTGCCTTAGAAATTACTTATTTTTTTCGACTTACGTGCAATTGTGATGTTCTTTTTGGTAGTCCTTTCGCACTCAACATTTTCTAGTGGCCAGTTGTTCACAAAGCTTAAGTTGCATTTTCCCTTACCAGTTCTGCTGTTAGAGCAGCGAAGTAAAATTTTGTCGAAAAAATATGTTTTGTCTGTTGAGACGTATTATTGAGGCAATAAAATCGTGCAAGGCGTGGCCACATGTTTCATTTGTTCGAATAAAAGTTTGAATCGAGTCGAAAACAGATTATGGCGATGTCCAACATGGCAAAAAAGAGCGGATCTAAAAACGTTTTTTGGGGCTGCTCCCCTAATGTTGATTATATGCGCTAATAAAAAGTAAATGTGGGCTGAATATTAGAGGAATAACTTCCCAGAAAGTTTGTAGATCTGCTCTTATTTTCCACGTCGAACACAGCTTATACTTATAAATGTTTTTGTGGTTTTCTATGGTTATCATAAAAACATTACCAGACTTTTGTTATTTTCAAGTTACATTTTCAATTTTAGGAAAAAATAATTCTTTCGTTATCTGTCAGTTCCAATAATTAATCGACGATAAAATTATTATAAAGACATTTGATTTATAAAATGGTTCCAACATTGAGTTCTGAAAATAGGAAACTAAATTTTGACTCAAATAATGTGAAAAGACTCGATTCTGTGGAACAATCGTGTTAGAATTCTGGAGAGGGTAGTTTACTGAGTGTTGGAACTGACATTGAAATTAAAAAAAATTCTCTTCAGAGGTTAAGTGAGAGTAAAACTTCTGAAGGAGAGCTGAACGTCCCGTCATATTTTTCCTCAAATGAAAATAAGTATGGTATCTATCTACTTAGATTAAAATAAAATTATTTTATTGTTTTTCCTTTTTGGGGGCTCTGTCCCCATCGTTTTGTAGCCTTACTTCTGATTCTCGCTAAAAATTTTTGCAAAGTTGAAGATCATGAAAATATCTGATTTTCCCTTCCTCGTTCATCGATCCTGGCTACGTCATTGGTTCGACCACATTATTACTTTAAAAGAACACGTTAATATTCAAAACATTAAGCAAAGCATGAAAAAAAAAGTCTGTTGGAAAATTATTTAAAGATTACTCTAAAACTACCTCATTGATTCTAAAAATAATTCAATGGGACCACCACAAAATTATATTCGGATCCAATTGATAACCTCCTTTTTTTGATGTCGGTTAAAAGTACTTTGACCTTCCTATAGATTCGACGTGAGATTGATGAGCTCTGTAAATTATGATTTTTAAAATGGATGAATTACTCTTATATAATACCCGAATGAATGTGCACGTACGAAATGAGGTAATTCTAAAAGACGTAATAAGGCACGTTGAGGCTTAGATTTTACACTGGGAACAAAGTTATGGGGAAAAAGTTCACGTTCAACTTCGGAAACTTGATAATGAAGATAATTACCTTAGAACCGCCTAGTGAGATTTGATTTAAGCGAAAAGTACAACCAGAGGAAATGAAAATTCCCTTATTCGTACAAAAAATGAATTAGTATGGTACCCGGTTAGGACAAATTAGTTTCTTCTTGAATTAACCGATTCTTGTCGATTTTCATTTCCTAAAAAGATTGAGGAAAAATTTTGTATTATACAATATATCAAATGCGTTGAATAACGCTTTCGGTCAATGATCAAAAGTATACAGCTGTAAAACTTTCATTTACTGTTTTAAAATAAATAGGTACCTATTTTTCATTTTAGGGCCCCAAATGTTTTTGCTTTAGATGTCATAAAAATGTTGAATTAAGTAATATCGAAACATTTTTCTACTTATAAGTTAATAACAATAACACATTTCAGTAAGGTAGGGGTATAGAAGAAGAGGATCTAGCAGCGGTGTTTTGTCACTTTTCAAAAATCTACCTACGTTACGTTAATATTTCATAAAACGTGGTTAAGAAACGCGCAAAGTACTTATTAATTAGTTATAAATGTAAAAAAAAAAAAAATTAAACCAAATTATATTTGAAATTCCGAGTGGGGAGAAAAATTAAACCCGGTTTTTATGGATGTCTATGCTGTCTCGTTTCTCCGCAGTGAAATGAATTATCACCAACATTGGTTATCGAGGTCTTACGACAAAAAAATCTGTTGGTCAGTTCTGAACCACCTCCACCATAAATAACTGAAAATAAAATTTGAGTTCGTAGCATAAATAAGCCGATTTTATCTTCTTCGGATTTTGGCAAAATTTTTTCACAGAACCCGGCCATGTACCATTGTACTATCATTCGAGTAACCAAATCTCCTTCTCATTCGCCAAGATTTATTTCAGCTCGACAGTTCTAAATATATTTTATGGGTACCGTACCTTAATCATACCGAGGATTTTCTGTTGTTAGTTACGTTATATTTTCGCATTTTTCAAAATCTTTGGTTTTCAAACGAAAATCCAAAAACCACTGGTTTGAAAATAGTCACATACCAACTATGTTTTCGTATGCAGGCCGAAAAAAAAAAATTTTTTTTTGGTTGTCTAGAAAATATTTTTTCTTCTCGTTAAAAAAACATAAAGTATAAATTTTGGATTCGATTCAAGCATTTCGCGGTTATTTCTTGGCGAGAATGTATCGAAATTATGTATTCAATACAATGAGCGTATTTTACTTCGGCTACCATGTTTTGTTTTGTCCTCGGCGATTTAGAAATAAATAAAGGATACCATTTTATTTTTTTAATGCTATCAACCGTTGGTTAAAATATCTCTTTGCAGCATTCCTTATTGGTGAAACAAAAAAATTCCTCAATTTATATCTCTAAAATAATAAAAAATAACGAAAAGAAAAAACAAATTACTCGTTTGGTTTTGTCATCAAATTATTATTTCGTTAAGCTCGGAATAGTAAAAAGTAGGTGATTTTCGGCTTGTGTAGCAAATATTTTAAGGTTGTAATAAGATTAATTTTGGTCATGCTCCAATTGAAATCGAAGTAATCGTTATGGAAACGTGCAAAATTCTTCGAATTGCTCGAAATCGTGTTGAATTTTGTTAAAGGACACCAGTTAACAGTAGATCAGTGATAGAGATTTTCATGTTCATTCCTCGTGTCTCTATATTATGATAGCCTATTAGATAAAAACTCTTCAATTGAACAGAAAACGAATTCCAATAAAATAAGAAAAATTATAGCTACCTATCTAGCTTTTTTTTTTCTTATATGACGTCTTCGGAATTAAATTGGTAATTATTTGGTACCGCCGAGTTCGAGTTTTAATTTTTACGAGAGCTTGGAATTTATCGAATCTGGTGAAAAAATGACTTTCATTTCTTTTTTGTAAAAAATTACAATTTTGCAAAGCCACATCAGTTCTGTCTACGAAAAAAGGAACACGGAATAAAAGAATGTATATTCACACTCATTGTAATTTCGACCCATTATTCAAAGTAAAACTCGAGGTAGATACTCGTTATTCTTTTTAAAATTCCTTTCATAGCAGTCGTCATCCTTTACGGACGAAACAAAAATCTAAGACACTAATACTACGGTATACGTATCATTTTATGCTTCGAGATTCAAATAGTAAATGCAGCAAAAACAGAGAAAAGAAAAAAGATGAAAAAATATTGTTGAATTTTTTTCTTTTTATTTAAATTTTTTTTTTTTTGTTTCAAACTTTGCACGATACATCTACAGTAGAAAGGAATGAAGAAGAAATACGAGTAACTGTGCTGAAAAACTAACACTTCTTTGTTTTTGATGGCGTTTTGTTCAGCAAAAAAATATTCCGTATATTTTTATTTGAAGGAAACTAAAAAAAAAATACTCACATATACCTCAAACGCGTTGAAAATTGGTGTTAAAAATTAAAAAAAAAAAAACAGGAAGAAAAATTCTTGTTTATTTTTAAAATTTTCAAAATTGTAGGTGCCAAATATCAAATCCAAATTTTATTTATGCTTTCCACGTTTCAAGATCTGATATGTATGTAGTTCGCGTTTGTTTTTTTTTGAACAATGAAATGTTTCAAAATGAGATGAAATACCTACTAAAAATAATGTTATCTTGTCGCGAAGGGTAGTCATTATATTGGCATATGAAAAGATTTGATATGAAATCTTGATAATGTCTCCCCATAGAAACGAGGGAAAAAAAAAGAAAAAAGAAGAAACAAACATTAAGCGAGCGTAAATTTAAATGAAACTTTTTTTTTTTTTGCATAGTCAGCGGTATAATGTAATTTTTAGTAGGGGTTGATCTTTTGTTCTTTAATTATATTCGAATGAAAATGCAAATTAAATTTTTTTAAATGAAGTCATGTATTATTAATAAAAATTAAATTAAAACACGAATCATGAACTATTATGAGAATTAAAATTTAATTTTTTATTTTACCTATGCGTTTAAAATTTAGGTGCTAGGTGAAAGATTTATACGTTTCAACCCTTCCATTACAGGAATTTTTCAAATAAATTGGAAAAAAAAATGTTTAATTTATTTCGATTTTTTATTTAAAACTATAAATTTAAGCGAAGAGCCATTAGAAATATATTTACGATAAGGCCATTGACTTGAATGAAGAAAACAACGCTCCAGGGCTGAACTTACATCTGATAATTAATGAAATTGTCAAACATGGAACATGTTTTCGGTTATAATTAGAGATGTGGGACCAGAATTAATGAAAATTAAATTTCATACGAATTACAAAAATACTATTGATTATTTTTTCATATGATTTCAGAAATTATGAAGTTAAAAAGATAGAAATTTGATGAATAAAATGAATATAGTAGGTAATTCAAGTATTAATGGAAGAAAAATTTTTTAAAAGTTGAATTGTTTTGAACATTTTTACTCAACTCAGTGAGGAGATTCTGATGAAAAGTTCTATTTCAAAGCTATACTCATGTTTATATCTTATACCTTTCTTATCAAAAATTTTTTTTATTCATTCTAGCCTATTGAAGAATTTTTCAAGTTTTGTCTCTTCAATAATACTACATGTACGTAGTAAGAAGATACGGCCGAACTTAATCACTTTTATCTGAATATGTTGAGAACCTAGAACTTCAGGTTATTACAAAAAACATAATCATTTGAGGTATTTTATTTTTTTTCAAACATCATTGAATTTTATAACTAAAGTTTACTTCCGAGTTGATAAAAAAGATTACGAACTTTCTCTGCAAGCTCAGTCAAGGGTGAGAACTCTGTTCAACCCTCCAATATTTTCTATTTGGAAAATTATTACAAACTTGGAATTTAAATATGTCTCAAGTGTTATCTATCTATCTATCTTCTTTCGTCTAACTATCTATCTATCTACCTATTTATAATCTATTTATTTATCTATCTATATATCTTCTATCTTCTATCTTTTATATTAATAAAACTCAGTGCAGGTAAGTGTATTTGTTTAACCATGACTTCAGAAACGACTGGCAAATCAAGATGGAATTTTCAGTATTTATTTGTGTTATTCCGAGGCAAGTCTCTAGTAATCGAAGTATGGGGATAATGGAATGAGCACTACTCCTAAAGCCAAATTCAAACCAAGTGGAAAAAACCTGTTAAAAAAACAAAGAGCTATGAAGAAGGTAGTGTTGTCTCTCTTTCACTCATTATGGCAAATGTGATCATATGTAAACATAGTGATTTATTACCTCGTAGTGCTCGTAAATTTTATAGATTATTCTTAATTCGTTCATAATTATGTTTGTCAAACTTATTAAAATCGTATAAAAGAAAGTTTCAAAAACTACAAGAATTTCTTCTTTTTTTGCTGCATTTAATCTGATTTTGATAAATTGGCAGTGAGTGAAAGAGAGTCAGCAATACCTCTAGATAACTCTCTCTCTCTTTCTAACATATTCCTGCAACTGTCATGACATAGTGCTCTTCCATTATCCCAATACTTCGATGGTCTCTAACCCCTCTGGTGGCAAACTTATCCGTTTTCACTCAAATTAGTCATTTACTGTACAAAAACGAACAAAATAGAATAAAAGAGGATGAATATAATGGAAAATTGCGAGTACAGTGCAGGCAAAGCTGAAAGTAACATCTATAATCTGTTACAAATAAGAAGGTAATTTTGATGTGTAAACACATTAGTGCTTGGTTCATGGTAGGGGCTAAATGAGAGTTACAATTTTGTCAGATTTGTGTAATTGTATAACTTTTGTTTGTGTGTGTCACATGACATGTTGGTGTGTGATTGTGTGTGTTTGTAACGTGCTGCTCTCATACACAACCACATTATTATTATGTTTACACATCAACCCTTCATGAGTAAAGCCCCAGTGAAACTCACGATTTTTTTTTGAAGATGCATTCAGGCAGCCTCAAATAAAAATTACTGAAGTTAAATTAAATATTGCTAAGCATAATGAAAATTGTATAGAAATAGGTACCTTCTTTGTTTCGCATCAAGTATGTATCCTACTTTTTTTCTTCCTTCTATTACCCACAATGTCCAAAAATTCAGTGTACTGCGGATAGAAAATTACCTTCTTATTTAGAAAGGACTATAGTTACATTACAATATTTAGGTTATTTTCTTTCCTGTCTGAGCTTTGAGTAAATTATTTTATCCACTGTAGATTGGCCGTTTTTATTATTCACGTATTTGTTTAAAAAAGTGAAAAAATTTTTTAGAGTGGTTACGAAAATAAATTTGCACCAGTTATATTTTTAAATACTTTCTTGCTTTTTTATATTTGCAAAATAGTCTTCCTGGTCCAAAATAAAGTCGAAAAGATTGTCTTGTTTATGAAATAAGACATTTCGACGTTGGGGCAATGAAAATAAAATGCAGAATTGTGAGTTGTTATACAACGGTACCGTTTTTCTGAATGAGAGGCGATTTCGATTACAAAAAAGTTTACCGAGATTGTTACTCTAAAACGTGCGAAAATTTCTAAAATATAGAATAAGGTCAAACATATTATGTAGATACCCGTTTAAGGTTAAACCGTTTATCATTTCATTTTTTTTGCAGTAAATTGGCAACTTCTATTTTGAAAATCGTGACAAACATATTTCCTATGGACCAAGTTATTTTTCATATGGTATTCATTTTCTACCAATATTGAAACAGGATGGATGTAATATTATATTTTTAACGATAAATGAAGGAAAAACACTTTAAAGCTGAAATTTTGTAATAATTTACATTTTCTAAGTATAGATAGACCAAAAAACTTCAAATGAGAACAGAAATATTGATGAAAATGAAAACATACCTACTTCTCCAGAGCAGACAAGAAAACTGTAAAGGATAACGTAATAAATTTAGCGAGTCCTAATAATATTTGTAGCACAATTAATTGAGGTATTTTTATTTGGATGTAGGCAATGAAAATATTTGTTAGGTACTGTTTAAAATTGTATTTTTAAATTTAGGACAAAAATTATCGACTAAACTGGCGGATTCATGAGTCATAAGCAAACCGCATAATTATAACTGAAGCACAGAGGGTTACCCAGAACGACCAAACCTCCATCCACAAAAAATTGCATCTACCTGTGTTAGAAGTGAAACTTTGTACTCAACCAACGCTTTTTGGGTCACAGGGGACCAAATGAGTCTTTCGTTCTAAAAATGAATAAAAAATTTGTACTCAGCGCCCCAAAAAACATATTCGACGATGTATCACTCAGTTTTTTAATAAAAATTATTCTAACCATTTTTGGGTTCACAAGAGGCCCCAGTGAGGGGTTCAATTCAAAAATAAACTGACAGTGTGAACTCAGAATCTCAAAAAACATATTCAACGATGTATCACTTAATTAAAAAGAAAAAAAAGGTATCCTAACCACTTGCCTATTAAAGTTCGAAATCCCAACTAAAAAAATTGAAATTTTTGAATAGTAAATATTCCAGCAAGGACGGTTTAAATCCTGCTTGATAAACACAATTTTTTTTTAACAGACCGAATTTTAAAAATTTAGCTTGTCATGACATCAAGCTTGGTTTTAAATTGTTATATGTAAATTTTTATCAATTTTTTTTCGACCATCTGCAGGGATGTAGTCGAAATTTCTTCAAGGCAGTGGGCAAAATTAATTTGATGACTTCATTTTTCTTCTTTTTGGTTCACTTTTTAAAATTTTTAAAATTTAAGAAATTTGGTACCTGTGAAATTCGCTATCGAATATTTATAACTAAAATTTTTTCAAATTTTGAAATTGATAATTAAATAAAAAAAAGGTCATGGGGTGAATTGACTACGCCCTTGGCTATCTGAGAACAATGGTGTCATCACGAAGTTCGCTTCAAAATATAATTTTTCGAAGAAATAGAATGGAGAGAGATCTAAAAAATTGTCAAAGTCTATGAAAAATCTGAAAAATTTGAAAAAAAAAAATCGAGCAAAAAACGCTGAGAAAAATTCTCTTTCGAATTTTTCTGTCTGTTAAAATTAATCATCATGTTTCATTTTTCATGTTGGTGAACTACTACTATCTAACTGTACTTACCCTATGTTCCAATAACATCTCTTTCCTCATTGTTAATCACTTCCTACCAAATTGTCCTGCTACCTACCAATTTTCAACAAATTTTTTGTATTTTCCTTCGATCTTCTCTGAACTCTTCGACGACTCCTCCACCTTAGAAAATCTTTTTCGTTATTTCCTATTATAATTATGTGATCTTTCTTCTTTAACCTCATAATTTGGTTGTAATCATTTGCTCAGTTCAAAAACAATTTTTTGCATCAATCCAAAAATATTTCATGATGATTATTCGTACAAACCTATTTCCAGTTTCGTAACACAAAAACTTGACTATAGTTTTGACTCGCTCGATTCGAGATAAGGCATATAATTATTATAATATTTTACCTTCAGTTGTGGTTTACAAAGGAAAATAGAAATGAAGTTATTAGGGCTTTCTAATTAAGGGACGAAAACGTTCGATATGAATGTAAAATTTATAAAAATTTCTAAGTAGGTACCTCCCTATCACTCATGTTTCAACTGTTTTTTATTTCAATTTGTAGCTTACAGTGAGTTTACCTCTTTTTTCATTTCTTTTGTCAAACGGATGAAAACTCGTACATAGGTAGGTACTTAATAAGGATGAATGGTTTTACAAGAAATAATATAAATTATCCACTTCAGTTCGTAACGATACTGGGTGAATTTTTTTCATCCAATTTGGTTTATTTTATTTACTTCATAGATATACTAGTAGTATAAGATTACATTACCTACCTACCTATAGGATTTTAATATTAAAATTTATTATGTAAGTAAGTATCTATATACTTCGTCATTAAATTCGAAAAGTTGAATTAAATTGGATTTCGATTACTTATTATATCAATGAAGACGAATAATTTTAAGGTTTATAGGCCAATGAGTTATTTTGTTCGAAGTTAAACAAATAAAACTTCAATGTGAAGGATAAAGGATAGTTGATCACGTATACGATAAACACCTAGAAATGCACAATTTTCGTACGAATCATATTGTCGACATTACAATTTTTCAAAATATAATTTCATTCTTCGTTTAACGTATATTTTTTTTTTTTTTTATTTATCTTTTGTTATATCTTGTCTACTTTGAAAAATATAAAATACAATTCATATTTTTTTATTGAGAGCAAGTAATGAACATGGTTGGAGACCGTATACGTGAGGTCGACGTTATCATTGAACGATTTTCACAATTTTCCTCGCCATAGTTGCGTAATTTTTCTTCAACTTATTTAAATTTTCGAGTAAAAAACTTTTAAGGACAACAACCTCGGAATATCACCGAGAAACTCAAAATTTTTTCGAGCTTCAGCTGAAATTAGCGAAAAGCATAAAAACTTTTTCATCGAGTTTCTCGATTGAAGTTTGCATTTCTGCGAATTAATAACGTAAGGTAATGAGATATCATCGTGCGAGTGAGAGGTAAAAAACTTCCTTTGGAGTAAATCATTAATTCGTCAAGAGAATTTTCGTAGTTTCAATTAAAAAAGGAAGAAAAAATGAAAAAAAAAAACTTGATTTTGTGTTGATGGTTTCCCTAAAGAATTTTCAAAGATTTCTTTATTTTTATTCTTTATTATTTTTATTTTTTCCCTCGAGTTCGACAAAATAAATATTAATGTCGTCAGATACAACGGCGAGAAACTTAAATCCCTCTTAACCGGATAAATATTTTGCGCGATAAATTGGGGTAGCAATTATTTTCTTCGTGCGGAATATGTAGGCTACTATGGTGTAGCTAATTATAATGACCAAACGAGATAATCAGCTGGGTACCAACGTAGTTTTGTCGAATTACACGTTGCTTTTAGAGAATTTTAACGACAGATTTTACTGGCAAACGTTTTGAAGTAATTTTATTTTGTTCGCATTTTGTCACGAAAACGATTTTGCATTCGTTGCGAAAAATTCGATTTTTCAAAGAAGGTCACTCTAACTTGGAAATAGGTATTGGTGGACAAAATTTTCTGCATGAAGACGGAGTAGGCGAAATTAATGAACATAATCAACCTGATATTAGGTATAGCCATTGAAACCCCAGTGGTTCCAGAATATTAAGCAAACTTGGTCTTTTCAGATGATTTTAAAACATAAAATGAGCCCTATCGATTTCATTTGGGTGAATATGAGCTTCACAATTCCCTTTTGTATTTTTCGCCGCTAGAGGAATGGGATACTTAAGGAGACTAGTAGAGAATTTAATGTGTTTTTGGCGAGAATCTCATTTAATAATGTAATTTTAGATGATGTTTAGCGGGCAGTGCCCTCAATGAACGTAAAAAGGAGTATGGATGACAGGAAGAGCGTTAAGGCATTTGCTCCCTTTGAATTTTTGAAATTATATTCTTCTTTTTTCATATTTTACTAACAAAGTGATCAAGTTTCCCCTCATTACGAGCCAACGTTTTTGAAATGGTAAATATTTTTATTAGCTACAACGAATGAATTGTTGATTAGTTACAGATAAAACAAGGCACGATGTTTAAACTGGTGTTTACTTCAAACTTTTATATTCAGAATAGACAGCGTTAGGTGACAAAGTACAATAACAAGTGCAATTATTATTAATGAATCGTTGAAACGGATAAAACTGAGACCGAAACCTAAGGATTAATTGAAAGTGGTAAAAAGTTTGAAGAACAAAGATGTTGATATCACTGAAAGTTCTTTGTCAAGTATATTGAAGCTGATTGACTCATGACCGCATAATATAACTGTGGCGACCACATGCCGTATTTTAGTGATGGTGACGATTGATGTAGGTATTCCCATTGGTTGACAGTTCTATTCCCCGGGCCAGCGGAATACCTACATTGGTGACCTCGACATGATCGGGGAGATGGTGAGGGCAGGGCCATCTCTCGGAGGAATATGTCAGCCGCCTAGTACGCCTCCTCTCTGACTCACAATGTAAGGGCGTTGAGCACTAGTGTCGAAGAGGTAGGTGTACAAGGTGCAATGCGGGGATGTATTGCAAGGGGGCATCCACCACTCCCTTATACTCATCTACCCTTCCATTAGTAGCTCCACCTCCACTGATCCATACTGCGCACTACTATACTGGGGGGAGTAGTGTGGCAACCACATAGGCGGAGTCAACTCTCATCACCATCACCCGGTGCCATGGCCCTGTGTATACAGTAGCTGTATTTTGGTGATGGTGACGATTGAGGTAGGTATTCCCATTGGTCGACGATTCTATTCCCCTGGCCAGCGGAATACCTACAATAACATTAAAATATAGGTACCTACATAAGGTATAAATGAGAACACATATTTAATAACGAGAGAACAGTATATTATTGCTCTGTTTGATAGGATTGTACTAATTTACACTGACCTACACTGGTAGGGATACTCCATACATATTCAAGTAAAACTTAACGCAGTCATATAACATTCCTACATTAGTGGAATCGCCTTCCTGGTGCAGGTTAGTGTAAGTTGGTGTAGTACTATCAAACAAAGCTTATGTTAGGCACTAAAACTAGACTGTGGTCATTTCAAATTTTAACTAGTCTAAACTAGAATTGGAAAATGTGTTGGCGGTTCTAGTTTTGACTGGTTAAAACAAAAAATACATTTTTAGTTGAAACTACTCAGTGCTTAATCAAAACCGGTTACAGTGTGTACCAGCGTTTTTCTACACAAAAAAAAAAGCGCCAGTTCCACTGCTATTCTCATGAAGGATTGATGTATAAACATAAAAAAATCTGAATGTAATTCTCATTGTGTAGATGTATGGTTGTATGAATGCATGTATAAGTGTGTGGTTGTATACATGTACAATGCCCACTAACACAACCATACACCTACACAATGAGAATTCACACCAATTAGAGTTACAATTGAAAAGTTGGAGTTTGGCAAATCTGACAAATCTGACTATTGTAATTCTCATTTAGCCCCTACTCTAGACCAAGCTCTAAGATTTTTACACATCAAAAATGCTACGCCTAGATTTAATATATTTATCACATAGCATTTGTTTTTTGACAGGGTTGTTGGGTCGACTAACCCTTAATAAAGATCAACTTAAAAAACCTAAAATGGTGTACTCCACTAAGATAGAATATAGATTTGGTGGCAGTCAATAACAGTTTTGACTAAATTTTCAGGAAAAACTGGTTTTAACTTATTTCGGGTTTTGACATTCGTATGTTGGTCAGAACAAAAACCACTCAACGCATTTTCCTATTCTAGTTTTGACTGGTCAGTATTTGATGGAGGTCCATTTCTCCGTCCTCCCATTTCAAATTTTGACCTGAAAATTTATGGCCTAATTGTGCTCAATTTGTGCTAATATGTGCCATCAATTTTAGAATTTGTGCTCACCCCCTTCCTTAGATATAAATAAAAGAGTCTGGGTGGGGCTGGAGAAATGCTAGCCCCCCATTTTGAATTTTGACTGTAAACTTTGTATGCTAATTGTGCTTTATTTGTGCTAATTTGTGCCATTAAGTTTTGAATTTGTGCTCATTTATTTTCAAATATAGGGGCCTCAGAAATTTATGTGTCAGCCCCCCATTTTGAATTTTTAGTTGAAACTTTGCATGTTAATTGTGCTTAATTTGTGCTAATTTGTGCTGCAAATTAAAAATTTTATACTCATTCCCTTTCAAAAATATTTGTGGTTTTATGTCTCCCCTCAGCCCCCATTTTGAATTTTAACCCAAAATTTTTCATACCAACTGGATTTAAATAGTGCTAAATTTTGCTACCAATTTTGGAATTTGTTATCACCCCCTTCTTAATATATAAAAAAAAGTTTGTGGGTGGGGCTGGGGAAATGCTAGCCCCACCCATTTTGAATTTTGACTCAAAACTTGGCATACTAATTGTGCTCAATTTGTGCCAATTTGTGCCAACCATTTTAAAATTTGTGCTCACTTCCCAAATCAGATAGGGAGGATGAAAGATTTTCCCTAAACCCATCCTTTTTGAATTTTTATACAAAACTTTGCCCACTACTCTTTTTTCATTTGTGCTTAATTGTGCTAACAAGCTTGTAATTCCTGTACATTCAAATCTTTAGTTATTTGCAAAACAAATTTGGGAGGGGCCTGGGAAATGCAGCCCCACCCATTTCAAATTTTGACTTGAAATTTTGCAAACTGATTGTGCTCAATTTGTGTTGATTTGTGCCAATCATTTTATAATTTGTGCTCAATTATTAACTGAAATAAGGGGTGAAGAAAGTTTTGTCTTAGTCCCTCCTTTTGGAATTTTGAGCTGAAACTTTTCCCATTATTTTATCTTAAATTGTGCTTATTTGTGCCAACTTTCTTTTTTAAAATTTTAAAGTTGCAATTTCAAGCAACTAATAACAATCACCCATTTCTGCTGTATCCTAAATAATAGTTATTTATAACAAAATTTTCAGTAGGGTCAAGAAAATTAAAGCCTTCCATTTTAAATAGGAGTTAAATTTTATTACAATTTTTATGACAGTTTGTACCAAATTTTTACCTTGGTACTTTTGAGGGAACTATACTGAACCCATACTTTGCAGTATGTCAGATTTTCTTAATTTGGTATTTTCTGGTTGTTACTAAAAAACTTTGTAAGTACATGTAAATTTTTCCATTGATCACTCCTTATTGACAATTTTTTCCATTTAAGTTGCCAAATTAAAAATATTATCATAAAAACCTTCTATGTGAATTAAATAGAAAGAAAAAAACAAAATTTTTATGATCATATGTGTATAAATTATTAAGTAGGTATTCATGCTAATTTTGGTTTTTTATACTTAATAATTTAGAAAATACATTTGGTGATGTATCACACAATAAAATGTAAAAACTCAATATTAAGCCCCTTTAGGGGCCCATTTGAGGATGAAGAATGGGTCAAATTGAGAAAAGAACACCAAATTCGGACTTGGCGCCTCAAAAACATATTTGGTGATGTATCACACAATAAAAGGTAAAAACTCAATATTAAGCCCCTTTAGGGGCCCATTTGAGGATGAAGAATGGGTCAAATTGAGAAAAGAACACCAAATTGGGACTGGGCGCCTCAAAAACCATATTTGGTGATGTGTCACACAATAAAAGGTGAAAACTCCAAATTCACCCCTTTTTTGGGCACATTTGGGGATGAAGAATGGGTCAAATGAAGAAATGAACACCAAATTTGGACTCGGCGCCTCAAAAACCATATTTGGTGATGTATCGCACAATAAAAAGTGGAAACTCAAAATTAACGCCTTTTTTGGTGCACATTTGGAGATAAAGAATGGGTCAAATTGAGAAATCCACACAAAATTCACATTTGGCGCCTCAAAAACCATATGTGGTGATGTATCACACAATAAAAAGTGAAAACTCAAAATTAACCCTTTTTTGGGGCCCAATTTAGGGATGAAGAATGGGTCAAATGGAGAAAAGAACACCAAATTTCAACTCAGAGCCTCAAGAAAAATATTTGGTGATGTATCACACAATAAAATATGGAAACTCAAAATTGGCCCCCTTTTGTGGCACATTTGGGGATGAAGAATGAGTCAAATGGAGAAAGGAACACCAAATTTGGACTCGATGCCTCAAAAACCGTATTTGTTTATGTATCACACAATAAAAGGTAAAAACTCAAAATTAACCCCTTTTTAGGGACCATTTGGCGATAAAGAATGGGTCAAATTGAGAAATCAACACAAAATTTTGACTCGGCTCCTCAAAAAACATAATTGGTGATGTATCACAAAATAAAATGTTGAAACTCAAATTTGGCCCCCTTTTGCAGTACATTTTGGAATGAAGAATGGGTCAAATGGAGAAAAGAACACCAAATTTGGTTTGGGTGCCTCAAAAAACATATTTGGTGATGTATCACACAATAAATAGTAAAAACTCAAAATTAACCCCCTTTTGGGGCACATTTGGGGTGAAGAATTGTTCAAATTGAGAAATAAACACCAAATTTGAACTCGGCGCTTCAAAAAACTTATTTTCTATTGTATCACACAGTAAAATGTCAAAACTCAATAATTTTGCTAGAGGAATATTTAGACATGCATCTCTAAGGAAGGATAATACAGTACTGACAGAAAGGTGTTATCTGAAATATTTATATAACTACAAGAAATACCGTTTCCTAGACACTTTGGGGTGATCCAATCACGATGCGTTATTCCGTAATCTGACTTTTCTGATGAAAAAAATACCCAAATTTTGAAAAATATTTTTGGGTTATCTATGGGGAATTTTTAAGATTTCTTTGGCCAGTGTTATCTATATATATAAAAGAGAATGTATGTCTGTTTGTCTTTTATGCATTACTAATCCATTCATCCCATGGCCATGAAACTTTTGGAAGTTGTTGAGTATACTCCAGCGAAGGTTTCTGGCACAATATGAAAAGAAAATTTCAAACAGTTGTCCAAAAAATTCCCAAAATATTTATTTTATTCAATATTGATATATCGAAAAAAAATATTGCATCGATCTGGTGAAGAACATCAATACATCGCAAAACATATCGATGTTTGTTGTATACCTATGCGATAACAGTGACAATGAGTTTGCTTCTAATTCTGTTGCATTATGCATAGAATATAGTAATATTTTCCAAAAGGGGGTTAATTTTGAGTTTCCACTTTTTATTGTGTGATACATCACCAAATATGGTTTTTGAGGCGCCAAGTCCGAATTTGGTGTTCTTTTCTCAATTTGACCCATTCTTCATCCTCAAATGGGCCCCTAAAGGGGCTTAATATTGAGTTTTTACATTTTATTGTGTGATACATCACCAAATGTATTTTCTAAATTATTAAGTATATAAAACCAAAATTAGCATGAATACCTACTTAATAATTTATACACATATGATCATAAAAATTTTGTTTTTTTCTTTCTATTTAATTCACATAGAAGGTTTTTATGATAATATTTTTAATTTGGCAACTTAAATGGAAAAAATTGTCAATAAGGAGTGATCAATGGAAAAATTTACATGTACTTACAAAGTTTTTTAGTAACAACCAGAAAATACCAAATTAAGAAAATCTGACATACTGCAAAGTATGGGTTCAGTATAGTTCCCTCAAAAGTACCAAGGTAAAAATTTGGTACAAACTGTCATAAAAATTGTAATAAAATTTAACTCCTATTTAAAATGGAAGGCTTTAATTTTCTTGACCCTACTGAAAATTTTGTTATAAATAACTATTATTTAGGATACAGCAGAAATGGGTGATTGTTATTAGTTGCTTGAAATTGCAACTTTAAAATTTTAAAAAAGAAAGTTGGCACAAATAAGCACAATTTAAGATAAAATAATGGGAAAAGTTTCAGCTCAAAATTCCAAAAGAAGGGACTAAGACAAAACTTTCTTCACCCCTTATTTCAGTTAATAATTGAGCACAAATTATAAAATGGTTGGAACAAATCAGCACAAATTGAGCACAATCAGTTTGCAAAATTTCAAGTCAAAATTTGAAATGGGTGGGGCTGCATTTCCCCAGCCCCACCCAAATTTGTTTTGCAAATAACTAAAGATTTGAATGTACAGGAATTACAAGCTTGTTGGCACAATTAAGCACAAATGAAAAAAGAGTAGTGGGCAAAGTTTTGTATAAAAATTCAAAAAGGATGGGTTTAGGGAAAATCTCTCATCCTCCCTATCTGATTTGGGAAGTGAGCACAAATTTTAAAATGGTTGGCACAAATTGGCACAAATTGAGCACAATTAGTATGCCAAGTTTTGAGTCAAAATTCAAAATGGGTGGGGCTAGCATTTCCCCAGCCCCACCCACAAACTTTTTTTTATATATTAAGAAGGGGGTGATAACAAATTCCAAAATTGGTAGCAAAATTTAGCACTATTTAAATCCAGTTGGTATGAAAAATTTTGGGTTAAAATTCAAAATGGGGGCTGAGGGGAGACATAAAACCACAAATATTTTTGAAAGGGAATGAGTATAAAATTTTTAATTTGCAGCACAAATTAGCACAAATTAAGCACAATTAACATGCAAAGTTTCAACTAAAAATTCAAAATGGGTGTGGGGGCTGACACATAAATTTCTGAGGCCCCTATATTTGAAAATAAATGAACACAAATTCAAAACTTAAAGGCACAAATTAGCACAAATAAAGCACAATTAGCATACAAAGTTTAGAGTCAAAATTCAAAATGGGGGGCTAGCATTTCTCCAGCCCCACCCAGACTCTTTTGTTTGAAGGGGGTGAGCACAAATTCTAAAATTGATGGCACATATTAGCACAAACTGAGCACAATTAGGTCAAAAATTTTCAGGTCAAAATTTGAAATGGGGGCCGGAGAAATGGACCTATTTGATGGGTCAAATGTTATTTTATTTTGTGATCGGTCTAAAAAAGAATCCAACAGTAATCGGCTAACCTATTAATTAATAAAGAGACTTATAATTTTTTTTTTATTTTACTTCATTAAATTTTCATCGTGGTTTAAACCAAAAGAGAGGTGATGAAGTTTATTTCATAGAATATTAAATTTATGAGACGGCGAAAAGGTTTTAGCACCGAAAACCGTACAAGGAGCATTAAAATTTTATTTCCTATCTTGATCTTACTTACGAATGAATCTAAAATATAAGGCTTACAAATTTACCGCGTGAAAATTCAATTAGGGAAAAAAGGTGGCGTGAGAGAGAGCGATTGAGAAGTGGGACGAGTGAGAGAAAAAGAGAGAAAAGTTTCGAAGTAAATTGGCGTTAAATGGTGAAAATGTCTTTCACTGTGAGCATTTCGTAATTTTGGAAGTACCTAATACAAATTTGATGTTGCATTTCTGCACTTAGACTCTGCGTCAACTTAAATATTTCACTTTACTTTATGGTTGAATTTTTCTGCACTTTTATTGCCGTTTGAATTTTGACAAACTTCCTACAATTTATTTACGGAAAATGAAATTCTGTTCAACGTTACGGTAGCGGAAATTAAAAAAAAAAGTAGAATACAAATCTTGTTAAAATATTGTAAATAGTCAAAATGGTTATTGTTGGGAACGAAATTCACCACAACTGAGAGAATATTTGTTCAGTTCTGCGTTGAAAGAGAAAATAATTACACAATTTACTTGAATTTCATGTTCTTCTGTGGGCAAATTTTAAATGCGATTTTAGAGAGAGTGCATCAGATAAGCTTTTCGTAAATATCATAGACCATATAGAATATTATATAAGGTCTATGGTATATGTAATAGAATAATAGAAAAATTATACGATATAGACCTACATTATTTTTATCTTGAATTTTGGATAAAGAAAATTACATTAAACAAAAACCAACGGTATTTAGTAGCGTATTCGAGTCTCCAAAAAAGGGGTTGTGTTTTGTTCGAAACAAATCTCAAAGCATTAATACTTTTAATCCTCGAAAGGTTCCTGTAAATGTGACTAAGCGACAAGTCCTACGCCTATGCGCACCTAATAACAGTTTCTCGTAGGAAATGGAGGTATGTAAAAAAAATTGAAAGAAAGAAAGCCAGACATTTTAGTGCAATGATCCGGATTCAGGCAATGGTGAGAGTTAATGAATGTGCATAACTGTGGGACTTCTCCTCCATTAGTCGTATTCACACGCACCAAATGGGAATTTCGTAAGGTGCGAGTGAAACAGAACAGCCCTAACGAAAGAGGAAAAAAGGAAATTACCGCTAGGCTAGGACTTTTCAGAGGCCCGAAATTTTCAAAAAAAAAAAAAAAAAAAGTAGATTTTCACAGACAATTTACTGAAAAACCGCTAAAAAACTTTTTTTGATTAACCTTTTATATCTTATGTTTGCGGGTCCGTCCGAAATACTTCTGATCTGATTTTTATCACGCCGGTTTTCTAATCCGGTTGGTGTTACGAAAGAGGTGATGACGTCATAATTAAGGACTTGGAAATTTTATGGGCAGGGTGAAGAGATTGAGAGTAGTCCTGGTGATGTATAAGTGGTAGACGAAGTGTTTGAGAGGGATAGGGGCAAGGGGAAATGAGCGAAGAAGCTCGGAAGGGAGTATGAACGTCATAATTAATTTTAGAATTAGAAATTTTAGGATCAGGGTGAGGGTTTTGAGACGTGTTCATGAGCCGGTGTTTTTCCCACAATTTGACTGTACAGTGTCACTAACTGTATTTTATAATTTAGGCACATACCTATTTATCGAACGAGTTCATACCAAACAATACGTTAATTATGAACTGAACCATTCATCAGTAAGCTATCATATTTCATCTGAATGCTCTGTATTTTTTGCGGTAAAATTAGTGCGACTTCCTGCAAAAGTTTTCGGGAATATAGTTTTCGATAATGGAATGTTAATTTGACAACCTGTCACTAAAATATTGCGAACGAACTCAACTTGATGAGGAAGGTTGTAATTATAAAATTTTTAGTTTTTCCTAGAATGCGGTTACGTTATTGCAAATTTATCTCGTAACTTGCTTCTAAAACTTCGCATTTAATAAGGTCCAATGTTTCGAAACTTTTCCATGAAAGCTGATTTATGATTTTCTCGCAGAGAGATATAGAAATACGAGAACTTAGAGCGATAGCTGCAGACGTTTAACATAATAATTTTTATAAAATGAGTTATTTACTTTTTTTTTACACATTTAAGCTTACCTTCAAATATATGAGAAAAGAATAATTACTATTAATTTGTAAGTTCGTGAGTGCAACTGATACCACTTTCTCTTCCATTGGATGGCGAGTTGATGGTTTTGAGAATAGATGTAAGAAATTTTAAAAATCAAATAATTACTATTGCCGTAACATAATATAACACTTTTAAAAGTTAGAATGATTATTTAACCCGCAATTACCTAAACTTATCTACGAGGAAATTAAAAGGTTACTTTTCGTAAGGTTATTTTCGCAAAATTGAAGGAACCAATTTTTTTGTACTGAAATCTATTCATTGTGCTTCCACGAAACATTTATTGGTCAGATGGTAGAGAAATTTATCAAGTGGTATGTACCTATGTGGGTAAATTAATGGGCACATCTACATGTAACTGCCACACCTAATATGAGTTCCAAGGGCATCATTAAATGAGAATTACCTCGTTGATTCCCCCTGAAACGACTACTGGCGACCCAGATAAGCAGCTCAGGATCCGAATAATTCAATCTTCACCATATGAGTATTTTATTTTTGTGCATATTTTAATTGCTGTGGCGCTAGTGAGAATGGCTATTCTGTCAAGTGAAAAATACCGTTACCTAGGTCCCCAGCATTACTGATAAAACAAACTTCTCTTCAATAATTAGCACGTCAAAAATATGTTGAATCATATTTCAGATGACTAAGTACCTAGGTAGCACCTTAATCAGTTCAATATAATTATATATTTTGAGTTTGGGGTGTAATGAAATTGCAGTGGATAGGTACTAAGAAGACTCAGTTAATAAATCGAAAACAAAATTTCTTTCATCCCCCATCGTCATAGAGTAGTACTAACTTTAGGTGTTGATAAAAATTTTGAAAAACAATAGTTTTCCTTATCTGTAAGAAAATGCTTTGAAATTCAGGCAATTTAAAAGCTATCTTCTATTCTAGACTTGTGATATATTATTTACGTCAATTCTCCAGAGAAAACGTACCTATTATACGCTACGAAGAATCTTGCTAAGGAAATATGAAGAAAATTTACCCTTGTCCCTGAAATTTTTTGACCCAAAAAACTATTTTGAAAGAAAAAATTATGAAATTTTTTTTTTTTTTGCCTTGGATTGAGCAAAGTTTCATTTGTTTTTAATTCATTTACTATCTATACCTGCCTATGATTGCATACAAAACGTATAAGGCCAGTTCGAAAATAAGGCAGATTTATATTCACTCCTTCAGACGAAAACAAACTTTAGAAAATGGCCGATGAAACTTGTTCAAATTTCTTTAATAAAGACTGACCGATCTTCTACAATTCCATACTTTTAAGAAATATAATTTAAGGACATCGTTTCACTTTTACCCGGCTCTTCGGCTTTATAAAAAAGGGTAATATTTCACGTACCTAACAATTTTATGAAAACCTAATGACCGTTCAGATAAGGCAAACAAGAAACACAAAAATAATCGGTTACCTACTTTTCATCCCTTCTTCGTCCTCAAAAATTTTCGTTTTTGTGAAAATATTGTTTTAATTTCACACATGGATATTCGGTGAATTCATTACCTTCTGCCGCATTCATTGGTAGGTAGCAAATGTACATTTTCTATTAAAATTAATTATTTTTGTTTTTTTTGATTTTTTTGTATACGTCGTAGGCAAATCTTTGACGATGTAAGTACAACCGAGAAAATCGATCCCATCTTTGTTCACAAACTTTAAGCTTAAAGGCTTCGCAATCGCGTTATTAATGAAAAATTCATAGAGGGATATGGTAAATTTATCGTCTTTTAGTTTCGTCTTCGAGTACTTATGGGTGATTCGCTACGTGTGTGTGCAGCCTCGTGTATGTTTGCTTTTGTGGTAAGACAAGAGGCAAAACGTTGAACGCAGTCGGGTTTTAGCAGGCTTCACAATTTTTGCTAACGTCTGCTTGTAGCGAGTAATGATTTTTGCGCCCACGATAGACGTTCTTCATGTTCTCTCTATTTGACTTTAATAAAACTGAAAATTCCACTTTTCACCCCAACCAGAGGGACGAACGAGCAAGTCGCATTTTAAGGATGTCTGGAAATATTATACACGCAGTTGGTATCGTGCTGACTGTGAGTCAAATTTCGGAAGAAACTGTAGAAAGGTACTCCAGAGGGAATCGTATACGGCATGCTGGAACTGCGTAAAATAGGTAATAATGCTTTTTGAAGTGTACGACGAAACACGAGGAGGGGGGATGGATGAATATACTTATAGTGTAAATATAGGGAAAAAAAAAAAAAAGGAAAGAAAAAAAAGGAAAGTGTGCTATTTTGTTGCCATCGGCGGATTTCGAGGGTAGAATAATGCCAACGAGTTGTAATTAAACTTCGCTAGGCGAATTCATTACCTTTTTTTTTTTTCCCCAACATTTTACACTTTTTTTTCCGCTTTTTTTATTCGTTACCTTTCGACGTTTCGTAGTAGGTCTACATTGAGGAGTGGTTGAATTTTTTTTTTTTTTTTTTTTTTTGCTCCACTTTTATTATTTCCGACCATAGCGGAATGAATAGAGACAAAATTATATTCTCCGACGAAAATTTCATTCGACTCTCTTTTCTTCTCTCGTCCACAATGAACATGCCTGATCTAATGAACGTGTAGAAGTTAAAGTGAACTTTACATTGTCCCATATATCCGTCTCTCTCCGTTCCATTCATTGCGGTATCGTAATTCTCCTAGGTATTAAAAAAATATTTAAAAAAAATGTAACAAATCTTCCGCATGCTTGATTGAAAACCCGGTTTTTCTTCAATCGTTTCACGAGATTTTAAACGTTTTATTTTGTCACTTCCCACGGTTTTAGCAAAAAATGCGGGAGGAAGAAGTCTGCAAAATAAAAATAATATTCTGCTTTTAAATGTCTTTTCATCGTTCAAAATGCGACAAAAGTTTATGTTCAAAATTTTTCTGTTTAAATTTTTAAAACTTTTTATTTTTTTATTTTTTTATCGTTTCAATTCCAGTTCAAAAGAATATTCTCCCACAAGAAAAAGAAAAAAATACAATACAAAAGCAATAGAAAGAATTAATTTAACGCCACGTCAAAAGTTATGCACAAGAATTCAAGGATTCTTACTCGTTAAACAGAAATTTTCGAGTTATAGGAATACCTACATTATTGATGATATTGAATATAAGTACACAATGAAAATTAACTTTTTCTCCTTGTTGGAACTTCTTCCCAATTTTTCGCAATAGCTCGCTGCACATTAAACCCTTCTTTCTACATAATTTGACGAAAAATTGTTGAACAAAAATTTTGGTATAATGAAAGTAGAAGCCAAAGGAAAAAACGTGGTGGTTTTCGCGTTTACAGTGCTGAAATAATTTGAGAAATCTAATTGTATTAATTGCAGTCTCATAAAACAGGTACCTATCGTAATTTTCTACCGCGTTTTATTATTGCCAAAATTATTCTTTTTGATTTTTAAAACTGATTGAGAATAAAACAAATTTTATTTAATTCGCGTACGATACTGGCCTCGATGTATTCTTTCATAAAAACTTTAAACTAAAATATCCCCATATATGTTCGAGGTAGGTATGCTTCTTGCATGTCATGCTTTTGCTTTATCTTCACTTTTCTTGATTTCGTTTCATTCTTGCACCTGTTTGTCATAATTTTTTGTTTCCTAAAAGATTGATATATTTTTGTCTGTAGTCTATTCCGAATAAGAAAATAATAATATCATCCTCAACACTCGGAAAAATCAACGTTATTCACACATTTAAACAAGACAGAGCACATATCTGTGAAAATTGGAATTTCTGCTCTGTTTTGCTTCTGCGTGTGGTTATGATGCGACTGACTTTTAATTACCTACTCGAACTTAGATTGCAGAAAATAATGGTTGGGGCTACTAAATTAAAAAATTTTGCAAGTCCTCATCATCATTCATTTCTATTTTCTAAACGTATGATAAGATTCAATAGGATGCGTGGAATTAGGATTCAGTAAAAAATATATTTTATTGAAGTTCATTTTTAGATATCTAGTATCCCCTTTTCATGTATTGTTTTTTTTACAGCCAATCAATAAGAATTGAGGAATATCATTAACCAAACATTAGACTTTATCATTAGTTTTATGAGGGAATTAAGAAGATTTGTAGTTTGAGCGAATTTAAAAATGGTTAAAATTGTTTTTTTTCAAGAGATCATTTCTTTATTTTAATTAAAATACTCGTACGTGAAACACATCCTACAAAATTCTTGCTGTGTTCTTCATTGAAATAAATTTTCGTCTGTTTTTAATCTGTTTTGAATCTTATTTATTATTAATGAAATATTTTTTTGCTCAATCAAAAAAACAGTCATTCAATCCCTCTTCCGAGGAAGATTCAAGAGGGGTTAGGCTAGGGGCGTTTTACCACATAGGTACTTAGGAGAACACTACCGATACATACCAGAAATAAAACCTTTTATAAAAATTAATTCCTTTATAAAAGCTAATTCTTTTGGGCCACTATAGGTACCTATTATAAGGAATAATTAAATATTGGTTGTCCTTAGTGCTGCAGTGGCAAAAATCTAAATTTTTTTGAGGTATTGCAGAGAATTTTTAATCCCTAGAATAAAATTTACTCTGCCACAGTTGCATGAAAAATTATTTTGAATACTCATAGGTTTTTCAGGGGGAGACTGGAATTGTGCAGTGTTGCAGAATATTTTGAGGTACTGCATCTGTAACACCTGCAATATGAAGGTTTCTCCCACTATGCTGCTGGATTCTGCCATCTATATTCGCATACCAAATCCTTCAATCATTTGATCCACTTGTAAAAAATAAATATGCTGTGGTATGCCAATTGGGGTGGCTTCATGCCACAACAAACCAAACCCGATAGGCAACACATTTTGTACAGAATACCACCTTCAAACAACTCAAACATCCCAAAACGTCCTTAGGCCCCACAAAAATGGTCCCAAAAACACAGGTTGGATGACAAACACCAGGTATAAGTCAAAAGCCGAGTGCACTTGGATAGAAAGTCCAGAGTACAGTTCATGTTAACCCCTGAAACGTGGAAGTTTTGACATAGAAAGCCGAATGTAAAAAAACTGCTGGGTCAAAATTTTGAAATCCCACCAAAGAAAACCACACCACAAAAAAGAAGCTTGGCCAGCCCCGTCTTTTTACTCACAAAAAGAAAAGCCTAACCCATTATAAAAATAGAATAGTAAAAGACAAACGTACCTAAATCTTTATTCGTAATAATAAAGGTACAAACCAATGTAAAAATTCAATTACAGAAGTCAATTTTCATATATGGGAATGAATGAAACGGAGGCGCATGTACAGGGTAAAAGTAAAACATAAAACTACATGTTACCATGCCAGTATCAAAGTTGAACAGAGAGCGATTGGCTAAATATATAATGAAGGCGGATGAACTGCAACCATATGAGATAATGCCAGATCAAGGTAAAAATTTTCCATTTTAAATACACATCTGCATTTAAAAGAGAGAAATTACTATCAAATTTTTAGAACTTGGTTACCTGTCAAGATTTTACAGACCTTGAATGTTGACAGTAAAAGATGCGTATTTCATTGAGATATCTCAGAACCTATATTTTCTCTCAATGGTCAAGAATATAGGTATTTATTAATTAGGTTATACGTTTATTATTGGCTCTAAAATCTTGATTTTACAAATTAATGTATACAGAATGCAAACTGAGCATCCAAAAATAATCATTGGGCTTTCATATTTGAACTATCATTTGAATGAAAAAAACTAAGTATAAATTATGCAATTTATCTGTTGTTTAGCTAACAGAAAGTAGACATAAGTTGTGCTTCTTAAGAAAAATTGAACAAATTATATTCGTACCTAGTTTGATTTTTTTTTTTTTTTTATGGTATACTATGCCTCTTCTAAGCTGTCGATAATTTATTCGATTAATACTATCAGCTATCCATGAAAGCCTTTCTCGTGAAAAATATAAAAAATTTATAAAAGATACTTTGAACAATGCGGGGAGAGAAGAAAAGATAAAATGTTAATAAACATAATGTGGGAAGAGAGGGGTTTAATGTTTAAGTTAGTTAATTTTTTTTAAACCTCCTACCATACACATAAAATTAAATGAAAAAAAAAAAAAAAAAAGATGAACAGCTTAAAATTTTGTATTAACGGAGGCGAATTTTATAAAAAGCTTAAAGTCGTTTTATTTTTTTATGATTATAAAGTGAAATTTCAAGCAAAAACTGTTTAAAAAGGAATTTTCTTACAAGCTCTAGAAAGAATTTAAATGTAAAGAGAAAAAAAATAAAAATCATCAGTTAGTTCTTTGTACTGCTGATGATTAACTTATTTCATTGACTTTACTCTTTTTTTTTCTTCCTTGAGATGAGCATTTATGTATCTAAAAAGTTTCATATTTCCAGTCTTCAAAATTGTACTAAAAGGGACTAAAGGGAAAAAAATAGAAATTTGATATATTTTTTCATTCCTTCACGAATGTTTCTCTCTAATCCTTGATGTAAATAAAAACCGAAGCTGTATTAGCTACATCAGTTTAAGGACTAAGGGTAGGTACCTACGTCATTGTTGAATACACTTAATTTCAACATTTTTCCATGTTTTATTTAAAACACTGCTAAGAAGATATACTTACTCTGTAATTTATTTCGCAGTATTACGGTATTGAAATAATTTTAATTATGAATTTACCGTTGACCTGAAGAATGGCTCATGCCCCAAAAATATTCAGTGCCCAAAAGCAATGATTAAATTTTATTAATTATCTACTCTACGTAAACAAAAAAAAAGTGAATGATGAGCGTTTCATAGACTAGGTGATTATACTTAATAAAACTGAAATTTTTTTGAATGATGGAAAAGTGAATAATACTAAAGGTCAGAAAGAATTCAAGCTTGAAGAACAAGAGGAAAGAGATTGCTTCCGAGGTAGTTTTCTTCATCAGCCGATATGTCATTTAATAATCAAGTGTCTAACATTATGATTACCCTTTGGAAAAATTCCAACATGGCTGATATAATAAGTCCCTGTTGATATCATGTTAGTTTCAAAGGTTGTTCGTGGTCAGAAACTGCGAAAATTGTTTTTTTTTTTTTTTTTTCCAGATTTTTCGCTTCCTATTGATTAAATGACGATTATAGTTTTATTATAAAAATTAAAGAAAGAAAGAATTTTCTGTGAAAAAAGTCATCTTCATTTTTCCAAAGCGAACAACCACTTTCATGTTATACAGCGTAAAGTACATCAGCTGCATAGAATATAATAATATAGCTTATATACATATTATAGAAATGCATTTGTTTCCACAACAACTTTTTGAGGAATGCGAGGGAAGTTTTTTCTTCAAGTTTACTGCTATAGGCTTAATCTATGTTTGATTAAAAATACTTTTATAAAATAATTATGACTTCTTAAGACTATAACCGCTTCCATATTCAGAACTGAAAGTGTCGATGTCTGAAATTCAATGAGTAACTAATTTATAAATTTATTAGTTTTATGTTTAATCAGTTAGCATGTTTGGAAAATACTAAAAATATTTGCCACACCTCAGTTCACATTTTGTGTTTGTAGCAACGATATAAAATATTTTTATTTCATTTTTAGTTATATATGTTTTAATTAGGTACAATAAAGAACAAAACCCGTCAGACTGATCGAAGGTGGTCTAATTGAGGAAAAAAATTCGTAATTAGTAATAGGCTTCGTATTTTCCCTCGAAGCAAAGAGTGATGTAGGAGGTAAGACAAGTTGTGGTGTAGCAGTGTTTTTCTGGGGTATACAGTGTCCTCTGTGTCTCTTCTGATATGTCTTCTATCTCGAAACTGGTGAAAAAAGAAAAACTGTATCAACGTTCGATATTATTGTTGTTCTATATTTTATGCAGTTGATGTATATAATTATATTGTAAAGACTGGTGAAAGGTGAAAAATGTATGAATTTTTTTTTTTGTAGAAAATTGTTTAACGTAAAACTTTTATGTTACTATAATTGTCATTTAATCAATATGAAGTGAAGTATCTATAAAAAACCAATTTTTACGAATATAAACTTTTAATTTCCTTTGAAACTTACATGAAATCGATTTAGATTTTCAACTCATTAGGTATTTACAGAGGTATCTAACGTTTAAATGAAGGAGTGTGAAAACATCCAACCAAATAGGAATTTTTTAGAGAGAACTCTCCTTTTCAGATTTATTATTTCTAGACTAAGTTATAGAAATACCTACATTTTTTATTTGAATTTTATCAAATTTTGCTATTAGGCTACGGCTCCAATTTTTTCAAAACTTTACATCTATAAATGGTAGAGGCTAGAAGTGACGAATGACGATGTGTTTTAAAATTTAGGCTAAATAAATGAATCAGTTTTATGAATGTATGTATTGTATCATTTATTTAATTGATCATAGGAGTAATCTTGAATAAAGATAAATTATCTCATTTAAATTTTGCAACAAGACATCCACCTCCTTCAGCAAAAAAAAAAATGAGGTAACTTGTTAACGAAAGCTTATTTGACTTTATAAAACTTTCATGAATGGCTTTATGATAAAAATCTACGTCATGCCAACGTATAGTGGGAAAAACCTTTTTTTTTTTTTTAAATATATCCATCCTTCACGTTTTCAAAAGTATTTTGTCCGAAACGAATGTCCCTTCGTGGATTAAAAATTAATTAATTACCTAGTATTCATTTTCTCCTCCACTTGAATGATGTAGATTTCCTTCCACTCAATCAAAATAAGCGAGCTATTCAAATGTATTTTTCTTGGCCTGGGACGAAAATCATATTGTTAGGTAATAAACGTAAAGCATTAACAAGGTTTTTTTTTTTATATTTCAAGAATTTGTCATTTTGTCGACATATGGATGGAGGGGTTTTCATGAAGGATGAACAAATTGTTCCCCCTCAAGCGTTTAAAATGACTGTGTGTAATAGTACTTGCATTAATAATATGAAAACTTCGGCAGCTTCAGATTGGGAAAAAAACAGCATATAGGTTTGTTACGTTAGAAGAATTTTTACGGTAGCCTACATGAATTTTGCGTGGCGAATATTTTTAGATTCCACCTTTTGTGTACATTAATACAGGCGTACATAATTGATACAAGAGAAAAATGAATGAAAATAATATTCATGTGGTTGGCACAAGGTTGGTCGTATTTTGCATTGTACCCTATCACAACGAATGGCCACCACTATGTACCAAAATGATTTGCTTCAAATATAATTATTTCGTTTAGAAATTAATTGAAAACTTGACAACGCTAAAGTTTGTCAATAATAATTTATTTTTCCAAATTAATTAGGGTATAGAATTTTGATGTAGGCAGACTATCGAAATGAAAAAGCATCAATATTAATTTGGTGTTTGCATCCTTTTACGTAAAATTTCAAAAGTTATTCTAGTGAATACGAAATACCTATCGGTAGTTTGTTCGCTGAATATTTGTGTGAGAGAAAACCGGTCGTTATTCGGCTCAATTTCCAAAAATGGAGGGCATGGATGGGTCAGAAAGTATCGAAGTCAGTAAAATTATAGTAGTTCGTACTTCGTGGCAGTAATAGATTCAAATGTATATGGTAAAATTAGAGAATCTTTGTTAACCGGTGTAAACATAAGGTTGTTAAAATACAAGGAAATAAAATAAATTATTTCGTACTTTGCAGCCTAATACAGGGAGCACAGATGTACTTTTGTTTAGAGTATTTACCCTCTTTTTGGGTAAAAAAAAAACAAAACTCGTTTTTGGTCAATAAAAGGCACTTTACTCTCTTTTTGTTTTCTTCATACTCGTAGTATCCAAATTTTCATATAAATAGTTATCATCTGTGATACACGTGTGAAAAGTAAGTGATTTTGATCCGAGTGTGATTTTTGCAGCATAAATCGAAGGCGAAAGATGCAAATCACACAAGTATCAATCGCCTACTACATACAGATGTTTCACACACTATTTTTTGCAATACCCCCTCCCCCTAAAAAAACGTTTTGTGGTAAATAAATGTTTTGGGAATTGGTAAACATATAAGCGCGAACTATCAACACTAAATCAACCAGATCTTGTGTAGTAGCGATGATGGTGCTAGCTTACAGACCCAGACATCAGTGATTCAAATTCCTGAAGCAGAGAAACTTTTATGAAAAAAGAAATAAGAAATAATTATATAATCTATATTATAATATAAGAAAATGACAAGGCTATGTGCAAGAGGACCAGTGTATAAAGAAATGCATGCGCCCAAGATAGTATATATAAAGTAAGACTGATGTATAAACTAAAGATTTTATACATCAGTTCTAAATGGTTCTAAAATCGCCTTTTTCAATGTACATCATCAAGGTCCGTGTAAAATTTAGTTTATCAGCAGATGTTGTAAAATAGTTATTTGTGATACAAGTGTATAAAGTAGGTGATTTTGTTCTGAGTGTGTTTTTTGCATCACTCGCCTTTGGCTCGTGCTGCAAATCACATGAGTATCAATCAACTACTGTTTACACGTGTGTCACATTCTATTTTTTACAACATACTCTCTGTAACGAGAATATTGGTTACAAAATAATTAAATACTCGTAAATGTTAAAAGGTTGTATTAAACAAGATATAAAACGGTGAAATACTAAATAGTAAGTTACGTAGGATAATACGGTTAACAGAAAAGGTAAAAATGATAGGAAGATAAATGTACATGGGTATTACATGAGTTTTTTATAGTTAGAAGTTGTGGGAGAGAATATGGCGATTTCTTGGAGAGTGGAAATGGTATGATATGATTTGGAGAGTTATG